>CAUYUJ010018527.1:261934-329434 GCA_963575745.1 Prorocentrum cordatum | reverse complement strand
CGAGGGCGCCGCCGAAGGCGCCCGGCATACTGTCCTGGTGTTTTCCCAGGGATCCAACGTAAGGGAAAACAGGAAGACGAAGGTTTCCCTTCATTTTGGGCCTCTATAGGGGCCCTCGCCGGGCCCCGGGACCGTCAAAAAACGGCTCAGGATGACAAACCGGTCCTGGGGAACGCAGCGGCTCGCCTATAGCCCTACCAAACCATGTTCTGAAAACCTTTTGAGGTTTCCACGAACTGTTCTTAGAGCATTTCTGGCGGAGTCTGTCTTGTCTTACAACATCAGGCTTATGTTCTAAGAAGATTTCGTGGTAGGGCTACAGGAATGCCGGGACGGTCGGCCACTGCTCAATATTTTGTGTTTTTAGCACATCGTATGGCTGTGCGAGCTCGGGTTCACGTCGTGGCCGCTCGCCAGTTGTCGACTAGACACATACGAGTGACCTGTCGCCGGAGTGACCTTTGGTGTGGGCGCAGATGGGCCCCCGGATGGCTGAACGCGCAGCGGCAGCAGCGGCTCGCGCGCCTGGAGTTGGCCTCCCCGCGGCCCCCCCAAAGCCGCGCACCAAAGGTCACTCTTACCCAGGGTCACTCTGACGTGTAGCCGAATTTGGAGGCACCTGAGCCGGAGCCACCACTTCTGCTGTGTCCGCACGGCTGTGCTCATGGGGTGGCCGGAAGCAGCAGGGCGAAGGTTTGTCGGGCACGACGCGGGTCCTCACTGGCTGGCGGAGCCCGTTCGTGGCGGTGGGGCTCTATCTGTTCCTCGTGGCCAAGCGCCAAGCTCAGAGGAGACGCTCTTCCCTCGAGCTTCGCATCGCGAAAGGATCCGTTCCACTCCATGGGGCGCCCTCTCTACGTGGCAGAGGAGGGGGGAGGTGCTCGCGGCGCCCACAGGAGGGGCGGCGGGCACTGCAGCAGCAAGAGAGCCAACGACGCGTCTTGGAAAACCAGCACGTGTTTGCCCGTCTCCGGCCTCAGGATGTCCTCGCCGGGTGCCGGGGACCGTCAAAAGCGGCTCGGGATGGAAAAAGCCGGCCTTCGGGAATGGGCGCTGCAGCAGGTCAGAGGAAGGAAGCGAGACATGCACCGCTACCCCTCCTGCGTGTTCGCCTCTTTGTGCCGCCTCGTAGGCCCTCGTCGCCACCGCTAGCTCGCTGGCTTCGCTTCCAAAGGCTGGTCAGAATTTGCCTCGGGAGAGGTCTGGGGAGTAGCCGTGTGGGTTCCCTTGTTCCTCCCCTGCAGGTACACGAGACGGCCCCGAGAGCGGGCTGTGGCACATGTTTCACGCGCGGCTTCGTGCCTCGGGACCCTTCCCGGGCTTGGGTACAGGATCTTGCAGGACCTTGCAAAGCTTGACTGACCTGGGTCTCAATTGACCTGGGCCAGTAGATCCCCGAAGTCTTGACTCTTCTTCATGCCCTGCTCGCGCGCTGCGCGGCAACTGCACGCGTGTGAATGCCGCGGGCCTCTCCGGCCCGAAAAAGAAATGGCTCGGCGACGACAAAGGGTCGGGGGCAGTAACGGGCGCACGGTGACGGTGCCCATACCCTCTCCTCCTGTTCCTTCTCCTCCTCCTCCCCCTCCTCCTCTTCCTCCTCCTCCTCCGCCTCCTGCTCCTCCTCCTCCTGCTCCTCCTCCTCCTCCTCCTTTTCCTCCTCCTCCTCTTCCTCCTGCTGCTCCTCCTCCTCCTCCTCTGCCGTTGTTGCACAGTCGAGCCGCCCGAGGCGCGGCCTTCGCGGCCGAGCCGGACGGCACGGAGGCGCTGGCCGCCGCCGCCGCCGCGCCTGGGCGAGGCCGCCCCGCCTCTGCGAGTTCGGGCGCCGCGCCGTCCAGGCTGGCGGCGCCGTCGTCGTCGGCCTCCTCCTCCTCCTCCTCCTCCTCCTCCTCCTCCTCCTCCTCCTCCTCCTCGCCCCTCCTCCTCCTCGGGGTCGCTTCTCCTCCTCCTCCTCCTGTTTCTGGGAGTTGGAGTGGAAGGACGGCGGACCTGATTGGTAAGGCCTTGGGATTTGCAGAGACAGCCCCACCAGGTAGTCCCAGGTGGCCTCAGCAGCCCGCCCGAGTAGTCCAGGGCAGACTCAACACCATGGCGCTGGCTCTGGCGTTGCCCCTGCGACGCTCCCGTTGAGGTGTTGAGGCCGCCCCAGACTACGCGGGTGGGCTGTTGAGGCCAGCTGGGTGGGGCCTGTTGAGGCCAGCAGGGACTACGTCGGAGGGGCTGTTTGCGTGCAGCCCGAAGCCTTACCAGTCGTCAAGACGCTTACGTAAATCATGTCAGGCTCAGGAGGGGCTCCGGTTTGCGGGCCGTTCCTTGGATCGCGGCCAGGCCTCCGCCAATTCCCCTTCCTCCACCTCCTCCTCCTCCTCCTCCTCCTCCTCCTCCTCCTCCTCCTCCTCCTCCTCCTCCTCCTATTCCTCCTCCTATCCTCCTCCTCCTCCCTCCTCCTCCTCCTCCTCCTCCTCCTCCTCCTCCTCCTCCTCCTCCTCCTCCTCCTCCTCCTCCTATTTCTCCTCCTCCTCCTCTTCCTCCTCCTCTGGGTCGGGTACCTGCTCGAGGCCAGGGCGCGCTCCCGAGGCCGTGGGGGGCCGTGGCCGTCGCCAGCGCCGCCGCCGTGGCCGCCGCCGCCGCTGCGCCTCGCCGCCGTCGTCGCCGCCCCGGCGCTCGTGCCGCGCCAGGCCTCCGACGCCCCCGGGCGGCGGGCCGGCGCCGTTCCGCGCTGCGTCGCCAGCCGCGGCGCCCCCGCAGGTCTGAAGTCAAGCAGCGGCGAAGCGTCTGGGCGTGCCTTACACGCCTACCAAGCAATGCTCTAAGAGCCTTAGACATGTCTTGGGCCTACCAAACAGTGTTCTAGGAGCCTTAGACATGTCCTAAGCCTACCAAGCATGTTCTATCCAAGCCATGTTCTAAGAGCCCATACGCCGACCAAACAATGTTCTAAGAACATGTCGTGGGAACCTCTTGTGGCTCCCACGACAGGTTCTTAGAACATTTCTGGCTGAGACTGCCTTGCTTTCACACATCGGGCTTATGTTCTAATGGACACTGTTTTGGGTCTTAGAACATGGTCGGGTTCTAAGAACATGTCGTAGTAGGCCTATAGGAATGCCGGGACGGTCGGTCCCTGCTTAAAGAAGGGGAAATCGGTGGCTCAAAGATGGGGTCCTGAGGGGTGGGGCCCTGGGGACAAGGTGCCTCAAGCAGCGCCAGTCCACCCCGGGATCACTTCCTGTCCTTCCCACCTGGGGGCCCCACGCCTCGGGACCCCATCCTTGAATCACCGAGGCAAGCCTGACATCCAGGCGTCGCGGACAAGAAACACTCGGAGACCCTCGACTTGCACCTTGCGCGCGGCAGGTGCCGCGCTGCCGCGGCCGCCGCCGCGGCCGCCGCCGCGGCCGCCGGTGCCGCAGCGGCGGCCACTGTCGAGGCCGCAGCGGCGGCATCTTCCGCGCGGAAGGAGCGAAGGGTGCAGGTCGAGGGGAGAGGACAAGTGGCATCACTACCACGAGCGGGCCACAACCAGCGAAGAGGCCTGGCGATGCATCCTCGAGCTGAAGATTGGAGATGTCTCGAGCGGGACGCCCCGGGCGCCACTCCACCAGGCGGTCCCTCACGACAGTGGTGGTGGTGGTGTTGCCTTTCTCTTGTTCCTGATTGCCGTGTCTGCCGTGACCCTTGGGCCCTCTCGTGTCGGCCTGGTCCGAGAGGTCCCGCATGAAGGCGGGCTGGAGGGCTCTAGCTGTGATGGTTTCTTCCTGCGTGTGGTGAATCTTGGATGTGCCATGCCGCTGCAAGCGCGCTGGCAGCTTCGGGGAACTGAGCCTGCCTCCTGCATTCCCCGGAGTGGCATATGCGCCAATTTCCGTTTTCATGGGGTCACAAAAAAGACGAAAGCCAACAACAAATGGTGACATTCATTTTTGTATGAATGAAGCCGCGTCGCCCGTCACGCGTCTCAAACGCTGTCAGCGCTGAGCCCTCCCCCAGCGGTTGTGCGCAGCCTCTCAAGGGGGCGGCGAGTACCAAGAATCGAACTTCCATGAGCACCGCCTGGGCATCGTTGCTGGACGGGGTGACGGGGACGTGGGAAAGCGTGAAAGGTATGGAAGATGAATCCGGCCGCGCAGGACCCCAAACATATTGAAGAGCTTGGGTGAGACTCTGAATCCGACCGTGAAGGACACCAAACATTAGCAGACGGCAAAAACAAAAAACATTTCGATGACAAAGCAAAAGGGCCGACGACAAAAAATCAGGTCGACAAGAAAGAGGCCGACGACCAATTCCAAATGACACCAACACCTGCCAACGACAAACATAAGAGGCGGATGACCCAATCCTCCCGCGACGCCAAGCCGTGACAAACCCCGAAGTGGCGACGACAAAATGCTCCTGGAAGTCGTGCCACAAAAGTGCTGAAGCGCTATTCGACTTGCAAAGTCATAGGGGATGCTTGACTACGAGGGAAATAGGTCCCGCTGCTTGGCCAAGCAATTTGTCGCCGCGCGTTGCGCGCGCCCAAAAGGCCTGCGCCCGCGCTGGGATTCCGCGCGCGCGCTGGTACCTTCGCGTTCCCATGCCATCGCGCGCGCCTCCGCTGCGGGCGAAGCGCGAGGTGCGCGTGCGCGCGGGGGGGATGACGCGCGCGCGCAACAAGTAGCGACTCACCGAAAACAGTGCGTAGTCCATCAGCTTTGCACGCGGTGCGAGACCAGCGTCAACGCGAGGGCCATGATTCTGGGCGGGCGGTGGTGTCAGAGTTGGAGATCCGCAGATCGCCCAACGCAGCTCGACACGCTTATTTCGAGAACTGGGGAAAAGGAGCTCGATGTGTTTTGTCAGCCTGTTTGTCTGTGGATGGTGTCCTATATAGCTAGGGAGGAGGCGAGGAGCGCTTCGTGCTCCGAGGGCGCTCCGGCCGTCACGCGTCTCAAACGCTGTCAGCGCTGAGCCCTCCCCCAGCGGTTGTGCGCAGCCTCTCAAGGGGGCGGCGAGTACCAAGAATCGAACTTCCATGAGCAACGCCTGGGCATCGTTGCTGGACGGGGTGACGGGGACGTGGGAAAACGTGAAAGGTATGGAAGATGAATCCGGCCGCGCAGGACCCCAAACATATTGAAGAGCTTGGGTGAGACTCTGAATCCGACCGTGAAGGACACCAAAAATTAGCAGACGGCAACAACAAAAACATTTCGACGACAAAGCAAAAGGGCCGACGACAAAAAATCAGGTCGACAAGAAAGAGGCCGACGACCAATTCCAAATGACACCAACACCTGCCAACGACAAACATAAGAGGCGGATGACCCAATCCTCCCACGGCGCCAAGCCGTGACAAACCCCGAAGTGGCGACGACAAAATGCTCCTGGAAGTCGTGCCACAAAAGTGCTGAAGCGCTATTCGACTTGCAAAGTCATAGGGGATGCTTGACTACGAGGGAAATAGGTCCCGCTGCTTGGCCAAGCAATTTGTCGCCGCGCGTTGCGCGCGCCCAAAAGGCCTGCGCCCGCGCTGGGATTCCGCGCGCGCGCTGGTGCCTTCGCGTTCCCATGCCATCGCGCGCGCCTCCGCTGCGGGCGAAGCGCGAGGTGCGCGTGCGCGCGGGGGGGATGACGCGCGCGCGCAACAAGTAGCGACTCACCGAAAACAGTGCGTAGTCCATCAGCTTTGCACGCGGTGCGAGACCAGCGTCAACGCGAGGGCCATGATTCTGGGCGGGCGGTGGTGTCAGAGTTGGAGATCCGCAGATCGCCCAACGCAGCTCGACACGCTTATTTCGAGAACTGGGGAAAAGGAGCTCGATGTGTTTTGTCAGCCTGTTTGTCTGTGGATGGTGTCCTATATAGCTAGGGAGGAGGCGAGGAGCGCTTCGTGCTCCGAGGGCGCTCCGGCCGTCCGCGCACCGTCTCGTTGCTCCTTCCGCGCGTTCCCCCCCCCTGCTTTCCTTCATCCTGGTGCTCCTTAGGCTTCACACATAAGGATGCAATACTACGTGGCGAGGAGAAAGGTGAGGATTCGCTAGGATTGAATCGGACTCGAATGAAGATTCAACAGGGAAGGGCGGCACTGCCCAACCACCACCGCGGCAGCCCTGCCGCAGCCACGACTGCAACTTGGATCCGGGGCTTCGCCGACCAACAACATGTTCAGGAGGAGGAACAACACGCAGACACAATGAGAATCGTCGACTCCCAGGAGCATATCGGGAAAGATGGGAAGTGGGGGGGAAGACAGAAGCCCAGAAAATATAGGAGCACACCGGGGATCCTGCGATTCGTGCGTGTGGTTACTTGTGTGTCCCAGGGCCCTGTCCAAAAGTGTGGATCTTTCAGAGCCCCGAATCATCAGGGGTAACTCGGGTCAGGGATAACTCGGGTTCGTTTTTCGGGAATCCGAACCCGAGTTACCCCGGACCCGAGTTACCCCGGATAACTCGGGCGTCCAGAGCCCCGAATCATCAGGGGTAACTCGGGTCAGGGATAACTCGGGTTCGTTTTTCGGGAATCCGAACCCGAGTTACCCCGGACCCGAGTTACCCCGGATAACTCGGGCGCCCAGATCTTGGGAGAGGGCGCGGGCCGGGCCCTTGGAGGCAGTCGAGCGAGCCACGGTCGGGCTGCGGGGCCTGGCGGCCTGGGCTGGTCCCGCGCCCGGCTGGGGTCCGCGCCGCCGCGTCTCCGCCGGGACCCCATCCTGTCGGCATGTCGGCGTGTCTGCAGCTGGGCGTGCACGTTCGCACGCTGTTCATGCCCAAGTATTCAGATCGGGGGTGGACAGAACCCCCAATAGTGACACGTCGATTAGTGAATTGTCCGTTGCCGGTTCTCGAGAGGGCGCCGCGGCCGTTATTTTCCAGGCTTGCGCCCGCCAGGTTTGGGCCTCAGGTCGTTTTCGCTAAACCACGTTTTACTAAAGGGAGGTCTGTCCATCCCCGATCAGAAGTTCCTTGATTTCTGGGGGGCCAAGATCCTTTCGTTTCTACTTGTTCCATCCCGGGCCTCCTTCCTGGCCGCTAGGGGGTCGGGGACAATTGGAGACGAGCACAATTAGAAATGAGCACGATTAGTAATGAACGACGTGCAGGGTGCGGGCGTGCGTGCAGTAATGCGCCCCGTAGGCTCCAGACCCTGGAGGGCGCCTTGTCTGATGAGGGCCGGTGTGATATCGATGGCCGCCCACCGATTGGTTCCAGACCCCCCAATGACTTTTGTGTACCCCATGCCCTTCACTGGTTCTGAACCCATTGGGTCTAGACCTGATGGTTTTTTACCGAATGGTTCAATGCTCGATTTCTCGCCCAATGGTTTTTCATCCAATGCCGTCACCGTCGGAGCAGTGGCCAGCGGCCGTCCGCGGCGCAAACGCTCCGCCCGCACTGTCGGGGCCCATCCTCTCTCGGGGCCCCCCTGTTTCAGGTGCGGGCGGCGCACTCAAGAGGGACGGCTGGGGGGGGGGGGGGCGGACCTTCTCTCCAGAAGTTCCAGAAGGCATCGACGCTCTCTGGGCCTTCTCCGCAGACCTGGGCGGCGATTCGCAAGGCCAGTGGGCTTCCGAGAGGCCCCGCCGCCTTCCAAGAGGTGCCTCGGAGGGCTTCCGAGAGGCCAGGACGGCGACTCGGAAGGCCACGGGCCGGCCCCCCCTCTCTCGAGCCGCCCCTCGCCGCGCCCACCGACCAGCCCCGCGAGGTGAGCCCTCCCCCCGCCTCGCCGGAGCAGCCAGCGGCGGCCGCGGCCTCGGCCGGCGGCGGGAGCGGCGAGGGCGCGGAGGGCGGCGAGCGCCGGCCAGGACGCGGGGCCTGCAGAGCGCACGGTGCAGAGGCCCACGGCGAGGGGAGGGGACCAGGGGCAGCGGCAGGAGGCAGAGGGGGAGCGCCTCGACCCCCAAGTTCGGGTTGACCCAGGAGGGGGTCCAGCGACAAGGGGGTGGTGCAAGTGGGTGTGGTGCAGTAGATTTTGTGCGGTTGCAATGCATCTGGGGCGTGCAAAACATCTCGGGGCGCAAATGCATTACAGGAGGAGAAGGAGGAGGAGGAAGAGGAGCAGGAGGAGGAGGAGGAGGAGGAGGAGGAGGAGGAGGAGGAGGAGGAGGAGGGAGAAGAGGAGGAGGAGGAGGAGGAGCAGGAGGAGGAGGAGGAGGAGGAGGAGGAGGAGGGGGAAGAAGAGGAGGAAGAGACAGGTTCAGGTGAACAGTGGCGAAGCGTCCTGGCGTGCCTAGGGGCCTACCAAACAATGTTCTAAGAACCTCTTGTGGTTTCCACGAAGTGTTCTTAGAGCATTTCTGGCGGGGACCGTCTTGCTTTAGCACATCGGGCTCCTGCTCTAAGAGCACTGCTTTTGGCCTTAGAGAACATTTTCGGGTTCCAAGAAAATTTCGTGGTAGGCCTATAGGAACGTTGGGACGGTCGGTCCCTGCTCAATCATGGGAGAGCGCATCGACCCCCGATCGCCCATCCATCGCCGATGCAGGCCCGAGAGCCCGCCCCGTCCAGGACCGTGCGGGCTCGCCATCGGGGTCCATGGCCGACCTACTTGCGATGCATCGCCGATTCAAGGTCGATGCTCCCCCCCCATCGGGCCACTGCCCCCTTTCTCTCGGGGAAACGTGAGACTCGACTGAGCCGGAGCTCGGGTTCGCCGAAGTTTTTTGGCGAGCGCGTCCTGGATGTTGACGGTCCAGTTTTCGTGGGATGTCTGCAGCGGGAACTCGCGTCAACTTTCAGATTGGGTCACGTCCTTTTTGCGGTGGCCCCGTCAGGCCAACCCGAGTCCCCCGTACCCGAGTCTTACGTCTCCCCGATTATCGTTGCCCCACCCGGCGCATGCGGACGGACCGCCCCGACGCACGACCCCAGCTCAGCCAGATGCGCGAGGAGGAAGTGGAGGAGGAGGAGGAGGAGGAGGAGGAGGGGGAGAAGGAGGAGGAGGAGGAGGAGGAGGACAAGTGCAAACCCAAGGCCCATCAACGATGTTGGAAGAAACCTTTCCTCCAAGCTCCATCTTCATGGGCCCTTACAAGGATCCATTTTCACTGAGGAAAGTCCCCCCTTGGGAGACAAACGTTTGAAGATCCCGAAGCCCTCAAAAACACCTTTCTCGGGACGCCACTGGCACGAATCAATTTGATTATTCCGTCTTGACGATCGTAAGTCGCACGATAACTCCATTCGTAGGACTTCAACGCCGCGAATCAAAGTAACTGCTGCACCCTGGAAGTCTTGAACCCTTCCAAAACACAGCTTCTGGTCAGTTAGCCGTGGGAATTCGTGAAATTCTTGATCTGTGCTCAAATATGCGCGGCGCGAAGGCGAGATCCACATGTTGAAAAGGAACCGCCCTCAATCCGTGAAGCGCTTCCATTGGTTCCCCATCCTCCTCCCATTGCCCCTCCTCCCTCCTCGCCCTTCTCGCCTATGCCCTCTGCATGTCTTTGTTTCGGCACGCCCCTCACACGCGTCGTGGCCCCATAGGGAAACCCAACGAATGCCCCAGTGGTTGCGCTCGCATGACACCACCGCACCCATTTCGGCACACACACACACACACACACACACACACACACGCACATCTCACACGTTCCGTGGCCCTGTAGGGAGCTCCACCGAAGGCCCCAGTGGCGGCGCTCGCATGACACCACCGCGCCCATTTCGGCACGCCCCTCACACGTTCGTGGCCCCAAAGGGAGTTCCACCGAAAGCCCCAGTGGCTGCGTTCGCATGACATCACCGCGCCCATGTTGGCACACCTCTCACACTCTTCGTGGCCCTTTAGGGTGCTCCACCGAAGGCCCCAGTGGCTGCGCTTTCATGACACCACCGCACCCATTTCGGCCAACCCCACACACGCTTCGTGGCCCTTTAGGGAGCTCCACCGAAGGCCCCAGTGGCTGCGCTCGCATGACACCACCGCACTCATTTCGGCACACCACTCGCACGCTTCGTGGCCCTGTAGGGAGCTCCACCGAAGGCCCCAGTGGCGGCGCTCGCATGACACCACCGCACCCATTTCGGCACGCCCCTCACTCGTTTCGTGGCCCTGTAGGGAGCTCCACCGAAGGCCCCCGTGGCTGCGCTCGCATGACACCACCGCACCCCTTTCGGCACACCCCTCATTCGCTTCGGGGCCCCATACGGAGTTCCACCGGAAGCCCCAGTGGCTGCGCTCGCATGGCACCACCGCACTCATTTCGGCACACCACTCACACGTTTCGTGGCCGTTCAGGGAGCTCCACCAAAGGCTCCAGTGGCCTGTGCTCGCATCACACCACCGCACCCATTTCGGCACTCCCCTTGCACGTCTTGTGCCCCATAAGGAGCTCAACCGAAGACGATACCAACAAATGCGATACTCACAACAGCATACGGTTGTGTCGTTCGTCAGGATAGGTTTAAACCATGTTCGCGGCTCTGAGGCGACAGCCACATGTTGCAAAGAAGCCGCCCTCAATCCGTGAAGCTATTGTATTTGCTGAAACGAATGCGCGCGGCGCGAAGGCGAGAGCGACAGTTTGAAAACGGCTTGCCCCCCACCAATTCAATTATTGATGATTCTCGTGTCACCACCAGCCCTTCTAGAAACGAAGCCCAGGGGAGTTGAGGTGATCAGGGAAGTGAGGGAGCAGAAGAAACAAGGGCGGGGGCAGCCGTCATATACCTAACGAGGGGCATGATGGAGGAGGAATCGCCGTCGTCGCCGTCGGAGGAGGAGTGTGAGGAAGAGGAGGAGGAGGAGGAGGAGGAGGAGGAGGAGGAGGGCGAGGACGAGGAGGACGGGAAGGAGGAGAATAAGAAGACGGAGGGGGAGTTAGTTATTTCGGAGATCCTCTTGAAGCTTCGCGTGGGGTCTCTTGGGAGCCTCTTGGAGGCCTTGTGGGGCCGTCAGGGCGCCTCGTGGGGCCTGCTCTTGGGGCCATTTCGGAGGAGTTCGATCAAAGAAGTGTGGTTCCTTAATTCGCCTCCCCCCTTGGGAGCCCCACAAGTCGCCTCTTAGGGCGCTCTTGGAGCGCTCTTAGGCGCCTTGGGGCCGTCTTGTGGCTCTCTTGAGTCTCTCGTGGGGCCCTCTCGGGCCATCTTGGAGCCATCTTGAGGCCTCGGACGGCCATCAGAAGCGAAACAGGCTGGACAGCAACAACCATTGATTTCGCTGTGGTTTGGGAAGGACTGTGGCCTCTTCGGGGCCTCCTTGGGGAGCTCTTTGGCCACTTGGAACGGTCTTGGGGCCTCTTGGAGCATCTTGGGAACCATATTGAGGCATCTTGGGGTAATTTGAGCCATCTTGGAGCTCATCTTGGGCTCTCCGAAGCGCTCTTGAAGCCATCTTGGGCCATCTTGGACGCTCCAACCCCTCGGGCCCCCCCCGTCCAGGTCCAGGGGAGGGGGTAGGGGGAGGGGTCAAGACACCCTCTCCGCACGCAAGCCGTCTAGCTCACTCCCACCCGCCCTCCCACCACATAAGTGGTATCCGAGTCTCGGCATATCCATGGGTCGCCACTGGATGGACAGCCACTGGGAACCAAAGCGGACGCCAGGTGCGCGACGCTCGCTGCGGGCTCCACATGCGGTTGGTGTGCCATCCTTGTAAAACATGTGATGCCCCCCGTTCCGCATGAACCAGATGCTGATGTGGGGGGGACGTCAGCATTGTTCTGGGCTTGCGCACAGCAAGCATCATCATGCGGGCACCACCGCCGTCCCTGTCAACAAAAACAATACAAATCATCGCGGGTGGCCGGCACAAAACCCACGACGTTGTCGCAACGTGCACTTTGCATTTTTTTTGACACGGATGGTGGTCCTGCACAAAGCGGCGTCACTAAGGGTGCCTCGCCATCCCTGTCAAAAAACAATTCAACTTGCCCACAGGGCGCCAGCGCACTGTCCAGATGTTGCTGCAACGGGCACTTCCTATTGTTTTTTGACAGGGATCGTGGAGGGTGTTGGCAGGGTGGGCCCTGCAATGTGCATGTTGTACGGTTTTTTGACAGGGATGGTGGGGGGGTGCCCGCATGCTTCCTGGTTGGCTGCCGGCCAGATGGGGGAGGGGGTGTTTATCAATAGGGAACAGCGATCAAGCTTCCCATCCGCCCGCAAGCCGTCTTGCTCACTCCCACTCGCCCGCCCAACACATACGTAACACCCGGCAGCCAGTACATCGCGTAAGAACGCCGCAGACGCCACGGGTTCTAGATGCACCAGACCCTGGAGGCCTAAGCGCGCCAGGCGCGCCAGTTGCACCACGTGCTCCACGTGCGCCCAGTGCTTCACCTGCTCCAGCCGCGCCAGGTGCGCCAGCAACTGGGAACCAATAGGGGCTCCACCTGCGTGCGCCGCAACTGTTGCTACGCCAGCAACTGCGCACGCCCCGACGCGCGTTTGTGGCTGCTGGCCACCGCCCCCCCCCCCCCCCCATCCACGCATGAGGAACAAACGTGTGAGAAGGGCAGCAGCCACTGATGTGTCAAACTAGTCGGGGTAAACCCCTGCCCGAAGGGGAAGAGGGGCAGGTGGAAAACACAACACCCTAGACCACCTACGCCCTAAAGGGCTGGTGAGACTCTTGCAGCTCTTGAGACGAATGTGCGCGGGAAGCCACATTCTGGAAGAGGTACGCCCTCCATTAGTAAAACTGCTGCCACCTCCTCAACCTCAGGATCATAAGTGGTAAGGAAGGCTCTTGCGAAACGCCCGGCCCGCCCTTCCGACTGGCCTCGGGGCGCGACAGGGAAGAGCTACTTTTACGGAAAAGGAGGAGGAGGAGGAGCAGGAGAAGGAGCAGGAGCAGGAGGAGGAGACCTAGGAGGAGCAGGAGGAGGAGGAGGAGCAGGAGGAGGAGGAGGGGAAGAGATGCTTGGGATTGTGTATGTCATGTGTTGTGCCCCCCGAGGCCGCTGCAGACAGTCTCGGGGGACTTCCAGAGACCCCCAGTGGAATATGCCTCATTCAGTGGCTTCCAGGGGAGCAGCAGCGAGGAGGGATCGAGGACAGGTCTTCCTGATGTCCTCCGCCCAAGTTGGGCGTCCCAAAGGGCGATCGCAACGGCGACGCTGCCCCCAGGGGATTGCGACCGAGGCGGCGAGGGGAGTGCGGCTCCCTCTCCCAGAGGGAGTGCGTTCGTCCTGGTCCTCGAGCTCGAGCTTGGGAGCGCGGCCTCCTCTCTCTCCTCTTCGCCCTTGCCCTCCGCCTGCTCGCTTCTCCTCGCACAGGCCCGCTCCTGTCCTTGCATGCCCAGCCTGGCCGTCGGCCAGGTTACCTACTTGTCCTTGGCCAGAGTGATGGGCATCTTTCTGTGGCCTGCGGCCTCGTTCTCGTAGCCTCTCGTCGTTCTCTGGAGCCTCTTTGGAGCCTGCTCGCTCACAGCTCCTCGCAGCGCCCCCCCCCCCCGAGGAGATCAGCCCATCCCGAGCCCCGCTCCCCCGCCGGGCCCGCCCACCCTGGACGCGGGCAGCCCGGTGCCGGCGGGCGACGGCGGCATGCCGGCTGGGCCGACCGTGCAGGTCGGGGGCGGCGAAGGAGTCGCCGAGTCGAAGAGGAATGGCCACGTGCGCCAAAAGAGAAGTTTGGCCTGCCAAGGGGCCTCACACGGGAGCTTGTCCCTTGCCTCATACCCTGAGCCCCAGTCCTCAGTCCTGAGGAGTCTCATAGGGGCCCGGGGCCCAGGTTCCTGAATCCGTCGGGGCTTGCCGCGGTGTCCGAGGGCTCCGGCGAGTGGTGGCGCGTATTGTTTTTCGGCCCAAGAGGAATACCCAAATTCAGGAGGTGTGCCGAAGGAGAAGTTGGCCTGCCAAGGGCCCCCCCGCGAGAGTTTCTTAGATCCTGATGAGCCACGTTCGCCGTGAGGCACTATACGAAGTCCAGGGTCGACGAAACTTAATTTCTCGTCTTCTGTGCCGGCTTTCACATAAACATAAGCTTGGCGGAGGCCCGCGCGGATGTGTTGGGTCGGCTCTGGGCCCCCTGGTGACACCTCCGTTCCGCGCGCAGGGTTGGGTTTGGGTTCAGCGCCGATCCAAGAGATCCGCGCGGATCCCCGAAAGTTCATGCCTGTCCCATGTTTCCATGATTATACCGAGGCCGGAATTCATTCATACACATGCACCGCGTTCGGGAGTCTTGCGACGGGGGTCATGGCAAACGGGGGTCAGCCAGTGCGCCAGATCTTGCCAGGTCCTGCAAAGGTAAGGGTGCACTGATTCAGATGCAGCTCCTGGGAGGTAAACCCGCTCCTAATCCCGTTTAGTCCGGCTTAATCCCGCTCAGTCTGGCGCAATCCCGCTTCATCCGCGGCTGAATCTGGCGTAGCAGCCCCCCATTGGGGCCCAGTTCCTCCCTGACCCCTCTGGCGAAGTCCTCCCGGCAGCTGCCTCCTAGCACCGACCCAGGCCAGCGCGCAGGATCCTGCATGTTGTTGCAGGATCTGGCAAGGCCTATACTCGGCCACTCGGCCCGTGTCTGCACCGACCCCCCCCTGTGCCAGGGCGTCCTCGCCGCGCGGGGGGGGGGGGCCGATCCTCCCGGGCCTCGGGAGCCAGCGGGCACGGCCACGCTCGGGCGTCCCCGCGGAGCTCGGAGCTGTCCAACACAGGGGAGGCCCGTGCCAGGAGACGCCCTGCTTTGCCTCCAGGGTGCCATGGGTTTCTCGGGTGTCGATGGTCTTGCGACGGAAAGAGCGTGAAGTTCCCACACCAAAAAGCCGTGGAGGTCCTGGGGTCTCAGGGTTGGGTTTCTTGTGGAAGGCTTCTTGTGGCCTGGCCTCCACTGTATTCGGCGGCGGGCGCGGTGGGGACGTGAGAAGGAGAAGGCCTTTTCAGAAGTCGGCGGGGCGTCTCGGAAGCTCTCAGGCCTCCTGAGGATATACATGTGTCTTCGCGGACGGCTTCGAACACTCGTTCAGAAGGCGGGGGGGGGCTTCCGAGCCTTCGGAGTTTTCTCGCTGTCATGTTCCCCGCAAGCTCGCCGCCGAGGTATCCACCCCGTCGGCTTCCCAGGCCAAGCATCCGTAGAAGGTCCGCCCTCTCACGGGCGTTGCTAGAAGTGGCCCTGACCCAAGGTGCCCCCAGGATTTTCGAGGCGGCCCCGACGGCCTCCAGTGCACCCCTAACTTAACGGGCGAAGAACGGTATAACATAAACTTTTTCGCCGTCGGGGACACCTGCCCCTGGGCGGCCGGAAAGTTTATACCCCTGCGGTGCCACCGTAAGGGTATAAATTTTCCAGCCGCCCTGGGGCAGGTGTGCCCGACGGCGAAAAAGTTTATGTTATACCGCTCTTCGCTCGTTAACTAACGAGGCCCAGAGGGCGCGAGCGGTGTCCACAACGCGGCACTAACAACTGCACATGGTTGGATTCTTCGCGATGGTAATACAGACAACGAGCAACGAGCACATCGAGCGCAGTTTCTAGAATCCCCCCGGCAGTTTTGACGTGGGGTGCTCAGAAGCATTCCTAAGCATCGCGGGTTGTTTGTTGTCTATGTGTCAAAACATACGTCTGTTGTTCAAGTGCAAGGGGTAAGATCGAAGAACGAAACATGGCATCGTTTCTCTAAACACCGAACATGTTCAACACTCGAAATGTACTCTCCCCCCCCCCAGCCTGAAGTTAATGTGGTTTAAGCATCAGTGTCGTTAGCGGACAAGTCCAAGAGACACAAGTCCTTGCCTTCCCCGCG
Organism: Prorocentrum cordatum; assembly: GCA_963575745.1. Lineage (NCBI taxonomy): Eukaryota > Dinophyceae > Prorocentrales > Prorocentraceae > Prorocentrum > Prorocentrum cordatum. The sequence goes on along the minus strand of CAUYUJ010018527.1, from coordinate 313,771 downwards.
GAGTGGTGCAAGCGTCACGGCGGGCGGTGACCACTTCCGCGAACGCGACCCAACCAGGGAACGTAAGGGGGCATGCTAGTGCCCAGCTGGTCGCGTGCATTCCGAGGGCCACTCATCACGGAGGACGGCGAGCATGGTGCGGGCGATGGACGCGACGGACAGCGATGGATTGCCCAGGGCCCCATAGGGCTTGCGATGCGCATGCCGCCTGCCCGATTCGTGTTGGCCCCAGGGCACCGCTCGGAGAAACAACTTCCGTCCAGTCCCTTGGACCCCCTCCAGTCTCGCCCCGGAGAGGCGAGGAGGAGGAGGAGGAGGAGGAGGAGGAGGAGGACGAGGGAGGGAGGAGGAGGAGGAGGAGAGGAGGAGGAGGAGGAGGAGGAGGAGGGAGGGAGGGAGGAGGGCGAGGGGGAGGAGGAGGAGGAGCAGGAGGACGAGGGAGGAGGAGGAGGAGGAGGAGGAGGAGGAGGAGGAGGAGGAGGAGGAAGAGGAGGAGGAGGGAGGAGGAGGGAAACGTGGAGGAGGAGGGGGAGGAGGAGGGGTTTGGGTGGAGCGGGGCCCTGGACAGCCTTCGCATGGGGCCCTCCTGGCACACTGCCCAGAGCCCCGGGGTCCCCTGGTCCCCGGGGGCTGCACGCAGGACCAGGGCCCGCCTCTACCCAGAGATCCAACGAATTGAAAAAATCAAGACAGAGATTTTTCTCAACTTTCTGCCTCTGGGGGCCCTCGCCGGGCCCCGGGACCGTCAAAAAGCGGCTCAGAATGAACAACCGGTCCTGGGGAATGGGTCGAGACTTCTAGGGACCGCGCATTGAAGAAATCACGACATCGGATCTCTGGGTACCAGGATCAATTCCCTCGAGGGGAAGGGCCCATGAGCGTGTTCTGCCTTCGCTCTTCTCTGGAGACTGGGCGGTCCTTCCACGGCGGCGTGCTGAGGGGTTCCCCGCGGCGGCGTGTCGTCTGTGCTGGTGTTGCTCACCCAGCCCCCCTTTCTGCCAGGAAGAGTGGCTTGGCCCAGGGGGGGAACACGGACCCCCATATTGCCCCACTCATCGCCGGCGTGCCCCACCCTGCCCAATGCCGGGCCGCCTCCACCTTGGGGGCCTGTTGCCGATCCATCGGCAATGCGTCGCCGATTCCAGGTCGATGCCCCTTCCCCCCCCCCCGAGCAAGCACTGGAGCGGTTACAGCCCGTCGACGGACGCGCCTCAGGCAGGCGGCCGTTGAGGAGGAGGAGGAGGAGGAGGAGGAGGAGGAGGAGGAGGAGGAAGAACAGGATGGGGTGGTAGTGGGGGTCACACTGCTCATGGGAAGCAAGCCCCGAGCAGAGGAGCGCGCACTGCGACGGCGACGCCGACGGAGACGAGGCGCCCCTACGATCCGCACGGAGGCAGGGACCTGGCAAAGGGCCCGCCCTGCTCGGTTTGGGGGGGCGCGACACGTCGCTTAGGGGTGCTGCGCCCTCTCTTCCCCGAGCAATTGGCTTAGAGTGTCGCTCCGCCGGTTCTGGCCCACCACGCCTCGTCGCGACACGATGTCCACGTCCTGGGCCCCGAGCGTCAACGTCCCGAGCCTTCCCGAGCCCACCACGCGGAGCGGAGCGACACGCTATCCTCTCGCAGGGCGTAGCGCGTCGTCGGGGCCGCCGCCGCGACACGCTGAGCAAAAGTTCCCGACCCTGATGCTTGGCTGCGCTCGGGGGGCGTGGTTCGGGCCCCGCTCCGCTAACCTCGCCAGGGCCACCGACAAGGGAGAAGGGCAGTGGTGGCCGACGCGTCCCAGAGCTTCCAAGAAGGTCCAGACGCCGCGGATCACAGAGCCGGGAGTGCAGGGGCTTGGGGAAGGGCCCGCCTTGCGTGGCACAGTACACATCATATCGCTGAGGGGTCCTGAGGCCGTCTCCCGAGCACACCCCCTTCCTCTCTGGATCACAGCCAGGCACTTCGGGTCTGCAACCCCTCGTGCCTTGCCGAGCCTGGGTGCTGGGTTCGGCATTCGCCCCCACAACCTCCTCGGGGGCCACAAGCAAGGGAAAGGGCGGCGGTGTCCCATGCGTCCCGGAGCAAAGACGCTCCCAACGCCGCGGCTCAGAGAGCCGAGAAAAGGAGACTGACAGACGGACAGCCAGTCGGCGCGCAATAGTTGGCAACACTGCAGAGCAGGAGGAGAGGGAGTGATGACTGCAGAGCAGCAACACAGGAGGAAGATGATGAGGATAGTGGAGGTCGAGGAGAGTGGGGGAGGAACAGAAGCTGCAGAGAGGAGTTGGCAGAGGAGGAGGAGAAGGAGGAGGAAGAGGAGGAGAAGGGAGACGATGAGAAGTTTGTGGAGGAGGAGGAGGATGAGGAGGAGGAAGAGGAGATAGAGGAGGAGGAGTTTGTGGTGGAGTAAGAGCAGGAGGAGGAGGAGGAGGAGGAGGAAGAGGACGAGTTTGTGGAGGAGGTGGAGGAGGAGTTTGTGGAGGAGGAGGAGGAGGAGGAGGAGTTTGTGGAGGAGGAGGAGGAGGAGGAGGAGGAGAGGAGGAGGAGGAGGAGGAGGAGGTTGTGGAGTAGGAGGAGGAGTCTGTGGAGAAGGAGGAGGAGGAGGAGGAGGAGGAGGAGGAGGAGGAGGAGGAGGAGAGAGAAGAAGTTGGCGCGTCCCCCCCCGTTGCCCCCCCCCCCCCCCAGGCACCTGCGGGCACCGCGGGCCTGGCGGCCGTGCAGGCGGTTCGGCGCCTCGCGCCCGTCTCGGAGGCCCTCGCCGGCGTCGCGGCCTCGTGGGGCGCCTGGCGCGGGGAGCACGCGTCGAAGGGCCACCCCGCCGTGTGGGCACTGGTGGCCTCCCCCTCCTCCTCCTCCTCCTCCTCCTCCTCCTCCTCCTTCTTCTTGGACCCCGTCTGGGAAGCTTAGAACAGGGTTGCCCGAGCCTCGAGCCTGGAACCTCGCTCCTCGGGGGGAACGGCTGACCTCTTCTCCAAAGCGGTGCCCCTCTCCGCTGCCCGGCTCTGCCGGGTGGGGTGGGCGGCCCTCAGTCCTAGACGCCCTCGCGTCGTGACTTGTATAGAGCTTCCCAGGGAACGAAGCAGCGGAAGCTGAGAGTAAGAGGGGATGACCGGCGGGCGAGTTGGCCCGGAACATCTCGACGGAAGATTGTGGTACTTGTACCCTGTTGACAAGTATGTTGGAATATGTCTGACCTTTCGTTTGGCACCTATTTTGTTTTTCCGGACAGCCAGGATCTTAGACGCGCTCGCCATCTTGATTTCACCTCGGTCGGAACATTTTGAAGGGGGTAAACTCATAAGGCGGGCACTCGCCCTTGAACTGTTTCCCTCTGCGCGCGTTTGGCTGGCAGACTTGATCTCGAGATTTGAAAGAGCGTGTTGGCGGAAAACCGGGGGGTCACTACCGGTTCGAACCCCCCCCCCCTCCGGAAAACCGGGGGGGGGGGTCACTACTGGTTCGAACCCCCCCCCCCAGTCCATGACGAAGCAAAAAGGGGGGGAGTCACTACCGGTTCGAACCCCCCCCCCCCCTCGAAAACCGTGGGGGGGGTACGGGGTAGTTACTGCCGGTTCGAACCCCCCTCCCCCCCTCGAAAACCGGGGGGGGTGCGGATAGTGGTGGGGACGGTGGTGGTGGGGACAGTAGTGAGGGGACAGCGGGACAGTAGTGGGGACTGGGACAGTGGTGGGGACGGTAGTGGTGGGGACGGTGGTGAAGGCGGTGGTGAGGACAGTGGTGAGACAGTAGCACGGTGGGGAGAGTGGTGGGGACAGTGGGAACAGGGGGACAAAGATGGGGACAGTGGGGACGTTGGGACAGCACAGTGGGACAGCGGCAAGGACAGTGGGACAGTAGTGGGTACAGTGGGGACAGTCCGGGACAGTGGTGGGGATTGTTGGGAAAGTGGGGATAGTGGGACCGTGGTTGGACAATGGTGGGGAGAGTGGGGACATTGACACACTGGTGGGGGCACATTGACACACTGGTGGGGGCACTGGTGGGGACAGCGGGGACAAGGGTAGGAACAGTGGGGACAGTGGGACAGTGGTGGGGACGGTGGTGGTGGGGACACTGGTGTGGGGACAGTGGGAATGTCGTGGAAACAGTGGGACAGTGGAGGGTACAGTGGTGGTGGGGACAGTGGTGAGGGCGGTGGCCAGGACGGCAATGGGACAATGGGACAAAGGTGCAATGGGGACACTGGTGGGGACACTGGGGACAGTGGTGGGAACAGTGGGACAGCTCAGTGGGATAGCGGAGGAGACAGTGGGACAGTGGGGACAGTGGGGATAGTCGGGCAGTGGTTGGGGCCGTGGAGAAAGTGGGGAGAGTGGAACCGTGGTGGGATCAGTGGTGGGGACAGTGGGGACAGTGGTGACAGTGCGACAGTGGTGGGGGCACTGGTGGGGACAGTATGGACGGTGGTGGAACCAGCGGGGACAGTGGTGGTGAGGACAGTGGTGCTGGGAACAGCAGTGGGGGATGTGGTGCGGACGGTGGTAGGGACTGGGAGTCGTTTGCTGGCGGTGAGGAGGGGGGGGAGGGGTTCGAACCGGTAGTGACCCCCCCCGGCTTTTGAGGAGGAGGGGGGGGGGTTCGAACCGGTAGAGACCCAGTTTTCGAAGGGGAGGGGGGGGGGTCGAACCAGTAGTGACCCCGCCACGGTTTTCGAGGGGGGGGGGTCGAACTGGTAGTGACCCCCCCCTGGTTTTCTGGAGGGGGGTGGGAAGGTTTGAACCAGTAGTGACCTTTCTCTGGTTGTTTTTTTGGGGGGGGGAGCGGTCTCCAACCAGTAGTGACCCCCCTGGGTTTTTCCGAGGGGGGGGAGGGGAGTTCGAACCGGTAGTAGCCCCCTTGGGTTTTCTGTGGGTTTTCAGGAGGGGAGGGGGGGAGGGGAAGGGGGGGGGGTGCCGGGGAAAGGAGAGGGGGGGGGGGTCCAGCAAAAGGGGGGAGGAATTTCGGAGGGGGGGGGGGACGCTCTTTTTGGGGGCGGAGCAAAGGGGGGAAGATTTTTGTTGGGGGGATCCCCGGGCTCCGGAGGAAAAGGGGGGGAATTTTCCACAGTAAAGCGGCGGTGGATCACGCTTTCCCCGAGATTTAGAGCAAATGCAGAGCGCCCAATTGCACAAATGGGTGCAGCAGCCTCGAAAGCTGTTTTTGTTGATCCAAAGCTTCGAGAGACCTGAGATCGGTCTGCTATTCGAGCTACCTTCGAACAACTAGTATCACTATGCAGCCGCTTGTGTTATATCGAATACTGTAGTTGTTGGCACGCATCTCGAGATTCAGGGCCCTGCCTGTGCGCGAACGCAGATACAATCATCAGCTTCGGTCTCCTATCCTTGGAGATCCTCGAGCATCACCCTGCAACTGTTCTGTTGCGTTGCGCGTCCTCTACTAAGTTCCGAGCTTTAGAGCATCTACAGGGATACGGATTGCAGCGATCGATTCACCAGCGTCGACAGCACCAGTCTACACCCACGAGGGACCGAATTTCGGTCTACTATTCGAGCTATCTTCGAAAACTCGTATCAGTATGCAACCGCTTATGCAGTAGTTGGCTGGAGTCGCGGGATCCAGAGTGAGTTCAGGGCTTTCTCTGTTCCTGCATGAGGCTACGACCATTAGTTTCGCATTCCCACTTCCAGAGACGTGTGTTCCGTTTGCTACGCGAGGTATGATCAAACAACGGAACATACTCTGCAACTGTTCTGCGTTGTGCGCGGTTCTTGTGCTAAATTCCGATATTTCGAGCAGCTACAAGGGGGAGCTCTCGAGTGCAGCAACCGCTTCAGCTCGACAGCCTCGAGAGACTTGATTCCGCGCAATTATCCAGAGACGTCTGCGCTCGGGCAGAAGTTCTACGGCTCCACAAGAGGTGCACACGATTCATGTTTAATTGTTCGAAAGTTATTTGATTCGTTTGGGGGGCAAAATCCTTTCATTTCTGATTTTTCGATCCTGTTCCTCTTCTTGGCCACTAGGGGGCCAGGAACAATTAGAAACGAGCACAATTAGAAATGCGCACGATTAGAAATGAACGACGTGTAACCATGGTTGACGGCTCACCGCGGGCGTTCACGGAGAAAAACAATGCAATGGGAGGTTTTGTGTTGCAATCGGCCTGCAGGGGCCCTGGCAAGGCCCCCGGGAGCGTAATGGAACGACTCAGGATGGAAATTGGTCCCCTGGAGTGGGCGGAGACCTCCAGGGTCCACGTTGTGAAAACTCGGGGCGCTGGGACAAACCACAGTTACACAATGTGAGTATCGATTGCTCTCCTCTCTCCGTTGGTTCTCTCCTGCGAGTGGGCGCCCGTTCCCGCATGTTGTTTTTTGGTTCCCACGCACACACGCAAACACACACACACACACACACACACACACAAGCACGCAGGCACGCACGCACGCATTCGCAGACAAGCGCACAGACACAGACACACATACACAAACACACACACACACACAAACACACGCGCACACACACACACACACACACACACACACACACACACACACACGCACACACACACACGCACACACACAGACACAGACACAGACGCAAACGCAGACACACACACATACACACACACGCACACACATATATATATACATATATATATATATATATATATATATATATGTATGTATGTATGTATGTATGTATGTATGTACGTACGTACGTACGTACGTACGTACGTACGTACGTACGTATGTATGTTTATATATATATACCTATATCTGTACACACACGCGCACTTTGCGAGCGTCAGCGGGTATGACATTCTCCACACTGTCACAACGCGCGCGAGCAGGCCGGGCCAGCAGTGCCGCAGCGGCGCGCAGGCGAGCGCGGGCAAGCAGTGGGCCCCTCGCAGGGTGGTCGGGCAGAGGCCGGGCCAGCGGAGGCCGAAGCGGCGGGGCGAGGCAGAGGAGCAGCGCGGCGGGGCAGCGAGGAGACGAAGGGGGGGTGGGCCGGCAGGTCGCGCGGGGAGCACGCCGAAGGTGGGCGGGGCGGTGGCGAGGAGCCCTCCGGGAGTGCGGCGGGCGAGCCGCGGCCGAGGCAGAGAAGCCATGGGCGGGGGGGCGGAGCGGGCGCCTCGGGAGGGGGGGTGCGCTGCCCGGGGGTCCCGGTCGCGAGTTTTTCGATCGGGAGGGAAGGAAACACACAGACACGAGTAGTCGTCGATTCCCCAGGGATGTATCGGAAAATATGGGAAGTGGGGGGGGGAGACAATAACCCGGAAGACATTTTGGAAAATATAGGGAATCCTGTTATTTCCCTGCCTAGGCTCTGCCTAGAAAGGTTTTTTATTATGTTTGCTTAAAGGCCGGGCAGTGGGGCACGCCCGGAGCGGTTCCCCACGGCATCCGCCCCGCGGTTCCCCCAGTGACGTTCCCTTAGGTTCGCGTTGCTTATCTCATCTTAGCTTAGCGGGGAATAACTGTGTTTTCTCTGGACACCCCGCGCAGGACCAGGTACCCACCATCATCATCATCATCATCATCATCATCATCATCATCATCATCATCATCATCATCACTCATCACTCATCACTCATCACTCATCACTCATTCCTCACTCACTCACTCACTCATCATCCCTCACTCACTCACTCACTCACTCACTGGCTCATCAGCACTCAGTCACTCACACGCTCATGAACTCACAAATCATGATGATGAGTGTGCGCGTGAGAGAGTGTGATGATCATCTTCATCACCAGTGGGTCAGTCACTCACTCACTCACTCGCCTTGGGCCTCGTGTGTGAGTGAATTGCGAGGAAGTCTCAAGCGGGAACCCCATCCCTATGGGGCCCGCGGATCATGTTACTAATCCGAGCGGGTCATCAAATTCCTGTAACGTAACTTTGGCAACGTTTGGGCTTTCGCGCTGCCAGAAACGCCATTCCCAGGCCACATGGGCCTCGTCTGTGAGTGAAGTGCGAGGAAGTCTCAAGCGGGAGCCCCCTCCCTATGGGGCCCGCGGATCATGTTACTAACCCGAGCGGGTCATCCAATTCTTGTAACTGTCGCCACTTTTGGGCTGTCGCGTTGCCAGAACGCCACTCCCAGGCCACATGGGCCTCGTGTGCGAGTGAATTGCGAGGAAGTCTCAAGCGGGAGTCCCCTCCCTATGGGGCCTGCGGATCATGTTGCTAATCCGAGCGGGTCATCCAATTCCTGAAACTGTAACCACTTTTGGGCTCTCGCGCTGCCAGAACGCCACTCCCAGGCCACATGGGCCTCGTCTGTGAGCGAATCGCATGGAAGTCTCAAGCGGGAGCCCCCTCCCTATGGGGCCCGCGGATCATGTTGCTCATCCGAGCGGGTTATCAAATTCTTCAAACTGTCGCCACTTTTGGGCTGTCGCGCTGCCAGAACGCCACTCCCAGGCCACATGGGCCTCGTCTGTGAGCGAATTGCGAGGAAGTCTCAAGCGGGAGCCCCCTCCCTATGGGGCCCGCGGATGGCGGGTCATCCAAGTCATATAATTGTTCCTATATTGGGGTTCTCGCGCTGCCAGAATGCCAATCCCAGACCACATTTTGAATGCCCGGAGCCAACTGTAGGCCACTTCGTGTTCCTCGCGCTCCCAGAACACCATTCCCGGGCCTCATTTTGAATGCCCGGAGCCACCTGTAGGCCACTTTGTGTTGTTCGTTTTCCCACAACACCACTCCTGGGCCACATTCTGAATGTCCGGAGCCAATTGTAGGCCACTTTGTGTTCGTCGTGTTCCCAGAGCGTTATTCCCGGCACGCATCCCCGCGCCAGGGCGAGAATAAATATACGTAGAAGAGACAGCCAGGACGCCTCACCAACCACGAGGACGACGGTGAGGGTTTTTTCCAGATTCGCCCAGAGGATTCTCATGCGGGGTCCTTCCGTCGGAGTAATTTCTTAATATTACGATTGGTCATACCAGCTATATTCCTCTGAGCAATATGAATGGTAGCATTCGTAGTATTCGGATTGTGCTTCGTTTTCTTAAACATATTATCAATATCATTGGAATTCGTAGTATTAGTAGCATCAGTTTAGTATTCGTACGATTCGAAATATTACGATGTTAAGTATTGTTTCTGGCATTGCGAGTATTACTAGTTGTCTTAGTAGTACGAGTACCGAGCGTATTCATAATACCAGTGTAATATTGATTTGTTCAACGATAGTATTAACAGTATTAGTATTGGGTGGTCTTATCATTGATACAAATTCCCCACCCAGGCTCTGCTTAGAAGGGTTCTTGCTCTCTGAGCTTAAAAGGGGCCGGGCTGTGTAAACCGCCCCGGGCGGTTCCCCCAGGATCCGCCCTGCGGTTCCCCCAGCTACGTCACCTAAGCGTTGCGTATCTCATCTTAGCTTAGCTTATTTAATTCTAGCTTAGCTTAGCTCTAGCTTTACCCTAGCTGCAGCTTAGTTATAGCTTAGCTTTAGCTTAGCTTTAGCTTAGCTTTAGCTTAGGTTTAGTTTTAGCTTAGCTTTATCTTAGCTTTAGCTTAGCTTTAGCTCAGCTTAAGCTTAGCTGTAGCTTAGCTTTAGCTTAGCGTTCGCTCAGCATCAGCTTAGCTGTAGCTTGGCTGAAGCTTAGTTTTAGCTTAACTTTAGCTTAACTTCTGCTTAGCTTTAGCTTAGCTGTGCCTTAGCTTTACCTTAGCTTTAGCTTAGCGTTAGCTTAGCTTTAGCTTAGCGTTAGCTTAGCTTCAGCTTAGCTTCAGCTTAGCTTCAGTTTAGCTTCAGCTTAGCGTTAGCTTAGCTTCAGCTTAGCTTTAGCTTAGCTGTAGCTTAGCTGCAGCTTAGCTTGAGCTTAGCTTTAGCTTAGCTGTAGCTTAGCTTTACTGTTACTACTAATGCTGCTTTCCTAGGGGCTCCAACTCCTAGGTAGGGTCGCGCTGGGATGATTGTGTGTATTTATTTGTGTGTCCCACGGCCCCTTCATTCAAGGAGTGACATATGTGCTTGATGCACAAGCTGCTGCCTGATAGTGGAAGGCGTCGGGTTCCCACTGAGACTTGCGGCGCTGCCAGCAGCGCTTGCAACAGCAACCACAAACAAAGGGATGGAGGTACAGCGCCTCCACAGCGCCCACGGACCGTGCGGCCCTTCCTGGACAGTAGATGATGATGTAGCGTCCCAGGAACGCCCAGGCCCAAGCCTCATGCGTGTCGGACCAGCGGAAGGGGGTCACCGCGGACGTCAGGGAGGTGAGTCGTGAAGCCGACCGGGGTCGGGGTGTACGTCGAAAGCGTTTTTGTGTGGCCCCTCCCCGATACAACCTCCAGCGCTGCGGGTGACTTAGCACCAGCCAAGACCAGCGGGCCCGGGGAACTTGCCGATCCCGAGATGGCCCGGCGGCAGTGGCAGAGCGCTTGCTAGCAGGCGCTCTAGCCAGACCGCACGGAGTCAGCATACCGTCTCATACGAAATCGTCTCGACTTTTGGGCTGTGTCTTTGCTGCCTGACCGGCGAGTCCACCGTGCCATGGAGGTCCTGCAGAATCTGTCCACGCACGCCACGCCGTGCGTCTTCGCAGCCACGCTCCGCAAAATTTGCAGAAGGTGGACTACAAGGCGGCGCTCAGTTGCGTGCCTTCTTCACTGCGGTCGCGGCGAAGATAGCATCGAACACTGCGAGCTGCCCAGTTTTCCGCAGATTCACTCGTCAGATGCTGCGGCTGCCAGAGGCCGCTCCAGATGACAGGCTGCTGTGCTTGAGTGGGCTCGCGCAGTCTACTCCGCGTGACCGCCAGGCTACGCTGTGCATGCTGCCGCACGGCCACCCTGCGCACGGTCGGTTGGAGGACTTACTTCTTCAGCGTGCCCATGGAGGAGTTCGCGGCATGCAGATTCTGAGCGCCGCTGGAGCGGGCTTCCCGTAGCTGGCCGGCTTCGGCCGCCACTCCCTGTCTTTTCTGTTGTTTCTTCCCCTTCTCCTCCGCCTGCTAGTTATCTTTTTTCCCTCCCTCTCACATGGGGCGGGCGGCTGGGTATCCGCAAGCACGCTCTGCTCCTTTGCCGCATCGATCGTCCTGGCATTCTGCTCGATGCCGCGACCCGAGGTCGGGGAACCCTCGATGGGTTCATGCGGGGTCTGTTATTCCACACGCACCCTTTCTTCCGTGCTCCGGCGTTCCTCCGCCGTCTCCTTTGCCGTTGTTGCCACCGCTTCTTCCATTCGTCGCTTCTGCCACCTCTTCCCTTCCCTGCACGCCAAGTTTGACCCAGCGTTAAATGACCTTACCGCGCACTGGGTGGTGGGCCTGTGTTCCAGTCTCTTGCCCTTCTTGTCCTGGGCTGTCTTCGTTCGTCATCCCCCCACTTGCGTTTGGCGCCAGTGCACGTCCCACCAGTTTGAGCCAGTATGGGCTACGCAGGCGCGAGGTCACATTGTAGACGCGATCGCGCTAAGGCATCGACACGACGGGTGCCGGAATCTGCTATTACAGCCAGTTTGTTCCGCATGTGGTATTTCGGCTCGCGCGAATGTCGCCAGTAGTCGCAGACTGCACCGAGTGAGAAGTGTGGGGCATTGCTCCTCGATGGTTCGCATCCTATCGTCTGCCCTCCCTGCCCTTTTTGTCCATGATTGCTGCGTTGGGGAAATAAGAGAATTACGCGACTGAGGAACCCATATACTTCGCATGTGTCTTGCGTGACGGCAGCTGACGTGGAACGTGCGAGCATGTTGCTCGTGGCCGTTGCTTCGCCGACATCGAAGGCGGCGCGGTTCAACCCTTGGGGGCCTGACATGCCGCGCCAACAGAGACGACTACAACGCCAAAGGGTCCACACCGCGCCAAGGGACCACCCGCTGCGCACCCCCTGAGGTGTCGAGAATATGCCACGCCTGCTAGGCCCTGGGCGACAGTGACGGATAGCGGCCGCGCTCTGCGCACCCCCATTACGGTATCGAGAATATGCCACGCCTGCTATGCTTTGGACGGCCGTGACGGATAGCGGCCGCGTTGAGGGACAACCCCCTGCGCACCCCTTTTGCTGTCGAGAGAGCGCCACGCCTGCTAGGCCCTGCGACATTGGCGCGTATAGACACCGGCGTAAGGGACCACCCCCTGCGCACCCCGTCCGGTGTCGAGAAAGTGCCACGCGTGCTAGGCCCTGCGGCATTGGCGCGTATAGACACTGGGGTGAGGGACCACACCCTGCGCACCCCCTTTGGTGTCGACAAATTGCCAGCCCTGTTATGCCCCGCGACATTGGCGCGTATAGAGACCGCGGTGGGGGACCACCCCTTGCGCACACCCTCTGGTGTCGAGAAAGTGGTACGCCTGCTAGGCCTTGCAACACTGGCGCGTATAGAGACCGCGCTGAAGGACCACCCCCTGCGCACCCCCTCCGGTGTCGAGAAAGTGCCACGCCTGCTAGGCCCTGCGACAGTGGCGCGTATGGAGACCGCTCTCAGGGACCACACCCTGCGCACCTCCTGTTGGCGCGCATGTGTTGCATAGTGTGCGTGTCATGTGTTTGCTTGCTTGTGTGTGTGCTGTGCTGTGTAGTGCTGTGCTGTGCTGTGTAGTGCTGAGCTGAGCTGAGCTGTGCTGTGCTGTGCTGTGCTGTGCTGAGCTGGTCTGTGCTGTGCTGGGCTGAGCTGAGCTGAGCTGAGCTGTGCTAAGCAGTGCTGTGCTGTGCTGTGTACGTGCTGTGAGTCAATGTGCTGTGCGCTGTGCTGAGCTGTGCTGTGCTGTCCTGTGCTGTGCTGTGTGAGAAGGAAAAGGAATAGGAGGGTTGAGGATGAGTCGCGGGTGCGACGCGGGAAGCAAGAAAACCAGAACCCCACTAAGCATGTGGGGAATAAGACGTCAAGACGTCCACGCGCCACTTTAGGCTCTACACCCGCCACCTCCTTCATCCACTTGTTATTCCACAGTCTTCAACGACATTCGTAAGCCACACTCTTGAACAACATTCCTCAACGGTGCCTTTCACGCACGCGCGGCGCCACAGCAGCTTCACTACCAACATCTCTGTGAGCAGCGTGGGGGCAAGCTTTCAAGGCTCGCACTTTTCGCACCCGCTGATCTGGGTGTTTGTTAGTTCATGATGGCGGGCTCCAGCTTCATCAACTATATCTCGCTGAGCAGCATCGGAGTTGGTTGCCACTACCCGCCCTTTTCGCACGCGCTGATGGGGATGCTGTGGCTCATGAGGGTGGGCTCCAGCTTCACAAACCACACGTCGTTGAGCAGCCACGGGGTAGCTGCCACAGCGCGCCCTTTTCGCAAGCGCTGGTCTCAGGGTGGCTGATGATAAAGGTGGGATTCAGCGCCGCCGCCCACGTCTCGGTGAGCAGCGGCAGTGCCACTTGTTTTTTGTTCACAGGTTCTCGTCATCAGAGAAGCCGCCCCAGTCGCCCCAGGCCGCGTCGTCATCAGCGATCGCGCCTCGCTCAGTGGCGCAGCTCGTGGTGGCGGGCCCTGTGAGTGCAGTTTGAGCTCCAGCTTCATCGCCCATTCCTCGCTGAGCAGCGACCGGATCGGTTGCCGGGGCTCGCACGCGTCTCGCACGCGCTGGCCGGGCTGGTACAGCTCGCGCTGGCGGGCACGAGGGCCGCCCCCGACCTCGCGCGGATCAGCGTCGGGGCCAGGCGCCAGGGCTCGACCCCGTGGCGCGCGCGCCGGCGTGGCACCCCAGCGGCGCCACGCCCCATGTCGCTGCGCAGGGACAGGGCCGGCTGCCAGCGCTGCTCGTCGCAGTCGTCGTGCGGGTCGTGCAAGTGGTCGGGCCAGGATCCACCCGAGGCTCGAGCGGGGGCGTGCCGAAAGAAGAGCCACGGGCTTCGGCCATCGCCATCGCGGCTCTGGCTGTGTCTAGGTCGCCTTCAGCGGTGGCATCCCTTGGTGGTGCGCGGACCTTATCCATCTGCTCGGCCGCGCCGTAAACCGCAGCTGTGCCGGTCGTGTCCAGTTCTGGCAGCTCGACGGGGCAGCCCGATTCGCGCTGGACGAAGGAATGCAGGGATTCGCCGCGAGCAAGAAGTCGACCTCGACCCCGGGACGGACACATCACGTCGCCCCAAGCGCAGGGCCCCCGACCGCGCCTGGCAACGGCACGATCCGCGCACTGGATCCGCACGCCAAGCCGCTCCTGCGCATAACGGCCCGAAGAACCGCCCCAGCGGAGCCGCAAGAGTCGCCGATTTGGATGTTGGGCGTCAGCGTCAGCTGCTGGTCGGTCGTACTGGCACCAGGCACAGACTACGAGGCCGCGCCACGAGTGCGGCCGGCTGGCGACCACAACGCTGTGAACCAAGTGCGCCAATACTGCACCCCGCGCCACGTCTTATGCCGGCGATGGTGAAGCGGCCGCCGCAGCAGTAGCACAGGCCATTGTTGCGGCGCGAGTCTCGGGCCAGAGCGCGCGGAAGTCATACACCGCCAGGTCGGTTTGCTTGGCCCGTATGTCGTTTAGCAGCGACGGGGCTAATTAGCTGCCACAGCTCGCCCTTTTCGCATGCGCTGGTCCTAGGTTGGATGCTGCTAAAGGTGGGCTTCAGCGTCGCCGTCCGCGCCTCGCTGAGCAGCGGCTGTGCCAGTGGCTTCGCGCACGTCCTCGTCATCAGAGAAGCTGCCCCAGTCGCCCCAGGCCGAGTCGTCATCAGCGATCGTGTCTTGCTGAGTAGCGTAGCTCGTGATGCTGGGCGCTGCAGCCGTAGGGGGTGCTCCAGCTTGACCACCCACATCTCGCTGAGCAGCGACAGGGTCGGTTGCCTGGGCTCGCCCTTCTCGCGCACGTTGATGGGGATGCTGTAGTTCACGATGGCGGGCCCCAGCTTCACCACTCGTATCTTGCTCAGTAGCGCCAGGGTGTCCGCTGTCAGGGCTCGCCCTTCTCGCGCACGCTGGTCGGGGCGCTGCAGCTCCTGATGGCAGGCTCCAGCGTCACCACCCGCATCTCGCTCAGCAGCGACAGGCGCTGGCGAACCGGGGGCCAGGGCCGGGACTGCGTTCCAGGGCCAGAGCCGTGGCCGAGGCGGGGGGAGGGGTCCCTCCCCTGCCGACGGGGAGGCCCCCCCCTGGTCCCCCTTCTCCGCAGGGGGGAATCGAGTTAACGACGACGTTCCTTTTGCGAGTTTCCTCGTCTTTGTTCGTTGTTCGATTCCATGAGACTGGCGACGACGACGTCGAAGACGGCAACAGCGTCTCACACCCGCCGACTGGGTCGGCGGATTTTCCAGCGATCCGAGTCGACGCTCCTTCCGATTCGATCCGATTTCCGGACTCTATGACGGCTGAGCCTGCACCACCACCCCGCAGCATCATCTGACCGATCCCCATTCCCATTGAGAGCAAGTGGAGTCTCAGCACCACCGGCCCAAGCACCCCAGGTGAGGATAGGCCCCGCGAGGCCTCGGGGGAACAGCATATGTCCCCGCCAGGGGGGCAAGTCGGGCAGTGGGGTCACAGCCATGCCAGTGGGGATGGAGACCGGCCAGACGATGCCCAGAGGAGGACTAAGACCTCCACCACTTCGAAGGCACCGAGGCACAGGTCTCTTCGCCGCCCTCGGCCTCGGGATGAGCCGCATGCCGATATCCAGGGGCCGTCAAGACTTGCTCGGGGAAAACCTCCTCGGACGACGACGTCCACCACCGCAACGACGGCGACAACGACGATGACAACGACGACGACGACGACGACGACGACGACGACGACGACGACGACGACCACGACGACGACGACGACGACGACGACGACGACGACGACGACGACGACGACCGAGACACGACACGACAGCCGACGACGAAGGCGCCGCCGACGGCCGCCGAAACCTCTCAGGAGGCCACCGTGCTATCTCCCACGGTGAGATCTGCCCACCCGCTGCCCGCGGCTGCACGAGGCGCGCGGGGTTGCCGCGACCGGAACAAAAATAGCAAGCGTCGGATGTCTGGGCTGTTCGGCGAGTCGGGGGGTCACCACCCACCAAACCACCCCAACCCGACCCGAAGATTTCCATTTGCCCCCCATTCCCAGTGAGGGGGGGGGGGTCGGGGAACAGGGCAAAAACACATGGAACCAGTACCCCCCCAAAAAAAAACGAATTTCGGGTCACATTCGGGTCTTCGGGTTGGGTTGGGATGGCCTGGTAGGTACAGTCGGCCCGGATTAGTAGGTCGACCCTGCCCAATCAAAATGCCCTTGTGTCCTGAGCTTCGCGGCCCACGTCTTCTTACACTCCTATGGCAATGTGGCCCTCGGAAGGGTCTTGTGTCCTCTCGCGTGTCGTCTCCAATCAATCCCGACTGCAGTCAGGAGGGAACAGCACGTTGCGCGCGCCTCCCCAGGTGGAGGAGTTCGAGCCGCTCCTCCAGGAGGCCCTCGAGGCGTCGAGGCTGGCGGGGGCCTGCGCGTACTGGCTGCTGGAGGGCCGCGCCGCGGTTGGAACCTTCGCCGACATGCTCGCAGGCGGCCCTCCTCGCGTTTCTAGCCCAGAGATCCAGCGCATTGAAAGAAGCAAGACGGGCGTTGTTTCCTAATTTTCGGCCTCCAGGGGCCCTCTCCGGGCCCCAGGACCGTCAGCAAACGGCTCAGGATGAAGAACTGGTCCTGGGGAAGGGGTCGAGACTTTTGGGGACCGCGCAATGAAACAATCACGGCGTCGGAACTCCGGAAGCGCTTCGGCCAACGGGAGCGATGTTTGCAGGCGGCACCGACCACTTACGAGCGGCAGCGGGCAGCCTCCGTGAAGAATGGTTGCCATCCTCCCCCTCCTCCCCAGATCTCCGACGCTATGCGTCGCCGCGCCGTATGCTCCGACGCGTGGCCGGACGTCCTGGAGAGGGCGCCTCGGCCACCAGGGCCTGCTCCGCCTGGCGCGCGCTTGCCGTGGATTTGCCGTGGGTGCCGGCGTCGTCTGCTTGGGCGCGGGGCGCAGGGCTTGCCGCGGTTTTGCCGTGGTGGCGGCGTCGGCCACTTGGGCGCGTTGAGAACAGGCGGCGCGGCGAAACGTGTTCTTCGTTCGGGTCTGCGGGGGCCGGCTTCGTGCCCCAGGGACAATCACAAGTGCACCCCCGACGAAGAAGCACGCACGGGGAAGGGGTCGGGACCTCTGATCGCGGGCGACGTTCCCCCCCCCCCCAAAGCCCCTAAAGTTCCGACGGTACACGAAGCCGCCCAGACAGGGCAGGGCACCCCAAGGGGGGCTACTCGGACGCACCCCTATCAAGGACGAGCGCCCCGTTCCATCGTATCTCCCAGGGTCGGGCCCCAAACTGCTGGCCCGTTCGGAAGCCCCACGAAGTCTGGGGATAGGGGTCGACATACCCTCTGTTGCTGCAGACCGAGGTAGAAGAGCGAGGGCGTTTCGTGGAGAGTACCCCGCTCTGGGTTTCCTAAAAAGCGTGGGGGGGGGACCCCGACGAGGGTCAACCTCGCCTCATCCTCTCGCCGCGGCGGGGGTCGGAGCGCCTTCGGCGCGCGGCGGCTGCCCGCGACGGGGGTCGATGTAGGGCTGTCGGCGGGGGTGACGCCCCCCCGACGATTATTAAGAAACTCGGAGTACTTGTTCGTTGTGTCTGTTGAGTGTTCTTGTGCATCCTGGGGGAGGCTACCCTCGGTTGTTCTTCGGTTTGGGCCAGCGGAGGTTCTCATGTTCTTGAAGGATGATATCCTGACCTAGGTCCGATTGCATTAAGGGGGGGAAGAACCACCCGGACCCAATAATTGGCGTTTGCTCAACGGCCTTGGGCGTTTGCTGAACAGCCCTGCCCTGCCCTGTTCGATTCTTTCTCTGGGTGCGTTGACTGAACGGCTGAGCGCGTCGGGGTGATGAAGATTATTATGAGGATGGAAGCTCTGCTATCTGTGTATCTGTGGCCTCAGACTGAACATCAGTGCCAGCGGACGCCAGGGCTCGTCCTCCTCCGTCCGCCCCACCCGCAGGGGTCCCCGGGGGGGCTCCGTGGCCTCCGGAGGCCCGGGCCCAGAGAAGAGGGAAGGAGAGCGCCCCGAGGCCCACGACCCGACGATCCGGGCGACCCCGACGAAGAGCAGGAGGGACAGCAAAAACGCGCAGACACAAGCAGCTGTCGATTCCCAAGCACCAGCAAATATGGGAGACGGGGGAGAAGACGACAATCCAGAAACTATGAAGAACACACATGGGGAATCCTCGGATTTGTGTCCATTTGTTTGTGTGTCCCTGGGCCCCTCTAGAAGACGACGACGATGACGACCTCGCGCCCCTGCAGATGAGTGCCTGGGGTGGCTGCCGCCCATGTGCGACCGGCTGGCGGCCCGGTGCGCGTTCCTCGTGGCGGCGCTGCGGTGCCTCAAGGACAGCCGCCGCCGGCGTCGTCGTCGGGTTGATGATCGCGAGACGCCCAAGCTGGGCAGGCATCCTCATCAAACTCCTGTGAGGATCGGAGAAGAAAAAACGGCATAAGCATAATCTTTCAGCGCTCCGCGCGGATTTCTTGGATCCGCGCTGGGTACCCCTGGCGGCGACTCCGGCGCCGTCCATGGCGCGCTCCGCGCGCCAGGGAGGAGTGTCCAGACCAGATCCAAAAATTCCGCGCTGAGCACCAAACAAAATGCTGATGCTGCTTATCATTATTAGTAGTATTATTATCATTGTTATTGTTACTATTATTATGATGATGATTATTATAATTATAATTATCATTATTATTATTACGTTTCTTCTGATTCGTCTTCTTTTTCTCAGCATTCGTCTTTTTATCCTATGATCAGTATGATCATTATTATTGTTATTTGTTTGTCTTCTTCTTCTTCTGGAGAAGCACTCTCGGCCCCTCCCCTCGTGCCCGCGGGCCGCCGCCCCGGACCCTTACCGAGCGGAAGACAAGCCTGCGACTGCCGCTCCTGGCCGCCTTGGCCGCCGCCAGGCGGCGGACGCGCGCAGGGTCGCGGCGCAGTGCAGACGGGAGGAGGAGGAGGAGGAGGAGGAGGAGGAGGAGGAGGAGGAGGAAGAGGAGGAGGAGGAGGAGGAGGAAGAGGAGGAGAGCCGACAGGAGGCGGGGGCGGAGGAGGCGGAGGAGGAGAGACGAGGATGAGAGACGAGGAGGAGGAGGAAGAGGAGGAGGAGGAGGAGGACGGCGACGAGGAGGAGAAACGACAGGAGGCGTGTGCCCCAGGCCCCCCCTTGGGGAGGATCGAGAGTTTGTGGTGCTGTCGGCCCCTGCTCCAGGATCCAAGGGGGCTCCGAGGCCGCCGTGGGGTCTGCGTCGACGTCGTCTTTCATGCTACGTTCTCTCCCGCCCTTCAAGTGGCACGATGCGTTTAGTGTTAAGTCGGGCCTGCCCCTCTCCAGGGGGAATATTCAAAAATAGACAAACAATAACCTGGGGACGCTTACTTTACATTCCATTTTTGGATATTTTGGGTGTATGTATAGACTATGGCTTTTCTCATTGTTCGTCCGAAATCCACCTGTACACGGGACACGCCCGACATACGTTTACGGTGTCCACGCCTCATTCTTTCTGCCCTGCAGGCTCAAAGTGAACGCGGTGCCTCAGAAGACGTCGCAAAGGTGGGCGGGGAGAGCAAGGGCGCCGCCATCGTGCGGGCACGAGATCTGGAACACGCGTGCCCCTCCTCGCTCCCCTCGCCTCGACCCTCGCCCTCCTCGTCCTCTCCTCGATCCTCGATCCTCGATCCCATCCCGCCTTCGATCCTCGATCCTGCCCGCCGCCTCGATCCTCGATCCTCGGCCGCGGTCCCATCCCAGATCCTGCCCGGCGCCCTGTCCGATCTCCTTGGCACCGCTCGGGCATGTGCATTTGTTCTCGGCGCGGACCCTCGAGGAGCATCCTGGATCATCTTGCATTTTCCTAAAATAAAAAAGCGCACGACATCGAGCAACATGTACACGGGGAAAAAACGTCCCAGCGATGGCAAGTCTGTGCTTCGCGCAGAGGGTGACTCCTCGCCAGAGTGACCTCGTGCGCGGCACTCGGGGAACGCGGCGGGGGGAGGGGGGGGGCGGCCAGGGCGCGGCGCAGCTCGGGCGCGCAGACCGCCGTCGCACCGCACGCCAGCGACCGGCGCGCCTCGCAAAAGGGCCACCCGTGCGCATGGTCGCTGTTTCAACTGCGCGTAAGATCGGGCCGGGCGAAAGGGGGGGATTGGGAAAGGGGGGGTTACGAAATTAGTTGCATGCAGCTGGTTTCGGCCCCACCGAGGGGCCCATTCCTCGATACATGGGCGTCTCTGGCGCCGGGAGGCGCCGGGAAAATCAGCTACGTGAGCTGATTCTCAAAGCCCCCCTTTGCTATCCCCCCTTTCGCCCGACCCGATAAGAGTGACCTTCCGCCGGAGTGACCGTCGGTGCGGGCCCATTGGGGTCCCCCGGTCGCCGAGTGCGATGCGACAGTGACGTCTTGCGCGCTCGGGTTGGGCCTCGCGGCCCCCAGCAAGCCGCGCACCGAAGGCCACTCTTACCCAGGGTCACTCTTGCGCAGGGCCGCTCTTGCATGCAGTCGACGATGGGGCAGTGGCAGAACGCCCCCCCAGGCAAGTCGACTGAGGAATCTGCACGGGTCCACTCGACATAAAAATTCGAGTATACAGTGAGCGGCTTGAACAAGGAACACTTATTTTTCAAAAGGGGCTCGGTCGTTCCTTGGGCTTGCATGCGTTATTTCCAATTTCGTATGCGTCATTTGTTATTTATCGCTCCTTGTGCGTTATTCCGTGGGATAAAAAAGGGGCTTCGTTCCTTATTTATCGTTCCTTAGGTCGGGCCGATGGCTGTATGCCGGTGCTGTCCACGTACCGGGGGGGGTTCAGCAGTCGACGTGTGTGTTCGGCGTATGCGTTCGTTTGTTTCGCACGGCGACTACTTTCGGGGGAGGACAGAACCCCCAATAGTGACACGTCGATTAGTGAATTGTCCGTTTTCGGTTCTCGAGAGGGCGCCGTGGCCGTTATTCTCCAGGCTTTCGCCCGCCAGGTTTGGGCCTCAGGTCGTTTTCACTAAACCACGTTTTACTAAAGGGAGGTCTGTCCATCCCCGATACTTGCCCCCGTGGGGATGCACTCAGAATGCGGTGTCGTGCGCACGTGGAGTGCACGAATGGGCGTTTTGCTAAAGGGGGCTCTGTCCACCAAGGGCGCGAAGACGATGGCGGTTCTCGCGTCGCGGCTCGGGTTGGAGAGGTGCCTTTCTCCTCCTTCTCCTCCTCGTCCTCGTCCTCCTCGTCCTCCTCCTCCGCCTCCTCCTCCTCCTCCTCCTCCTCCGCCTCCGCCTCCGCCTCCTTACCCTCCTCCTCCTCTCCCTCCTCCTTCGCCTCCTCCTCCTCCTCCGCCTCCTCCTCCTTACCCCCTGCCCCTCCTCCTACGTCTCGTCTTCCTCCCGATCCCCCCCCCCCCCGCGCGTCGCGCATCGCGGGGCGCGGGGCGCAACCGTTGGCAGCCTGGGCCCCTTGGGCATGCAGCCTGCGGGCTCTGCCGCTCCCCGGCCACCCCTTTCCCCCCCCCCCCGGGGGGACCGCCGGAACGCGTCGGCGAGGGGCGCCCGGATCTGGAGCAGGGCAGCGGAGAGGAGGGATCGAGGGGGCGCGAGCGAAACGGGTACGGAGAGAATGGGTACGATGCCCAGCAGCAGTTCCCGTTCATGCTGAACAGGACTCGCTGGCGGTGTCGCTGGGGCCTGTGTCCACTTCAGACAGAAGGCCGCCTGCCCAACAGCGGACGTTGTTGGTTTGGGGCAACATGTGTTGTTGGGCATTGTGCCCATTCTTTCCGTACCCATGTCGGGTGTCCAAATCGAGGGGGGGGGGGGGGAGTACGCATCGAGGGGGACGCATCGAGGAGGGAGGGTTTCAAACGTACACTTAGAGGCGGAACGCGGGGGTGCCCCTGGGCCTTCTTCGGGAGGGATCGGGGGGGGACGGAGGAGGGATCGAGGCAGAGGGGAGGCATCGGGGGGGATCGAGGGGCGGAGGGGAACGCATCGGTCCCAAATCGCCCACTGACCGCCGCTGGCGGCCGGACAGCCCACCCCGCCCAGGGCGGTCGGGGGGCCCATCGCTGACAGAAGGCCGGGCCGGCTCCAGCCGCAGAGGGCGAGCAGGGTCCGTCCTGCCGTTGTGCGTGCCTCGGAGCTCTGAGACGTCGAGGCGGCGTGGGAGGGTCGGGCCGAACGAACGGGAGGGATAGGGAAAAGGGGGGGCACGAAATCTGCTCGAGCACAGTATATGACTGCCACCACCAAGATCGATAAGAATCTACGATGCGATTTGGTGCAGTGTCGCTCTGGGGAAAAGCCCGCAGCCCCCCTCCCGCCGCCAACGGCAACCGGGCTGCCCCCTCTCTCTTAAGGGCCGAAACGGAATTCATCAAAGCACGCGTGGTGGTGGTGTTCAAAGTTTTGGTGACCAAGAGGGGCGATTCTTATACACCACCACCAAGAAGTGCTGTTTCTGCTTCAAGAACTCCCCATGCCACGGCGCCTGCGAGCTGCGCCGCGCTTCTTTTCGCCGTGGCGTCGCAGCGCCGTCTGGCATGACCGTGTCCCTAACCCATTTTGTGGTAAATTACTGTTGCGGGCGGTGGTGGTGTATAAACATTGGCCTCGCGATCTGCTGCATGCAACTGGTTTCGGCCCCCCGCCGGGCCCATTCCTCGATACATGGGCGCCTCCCGGCGCCGGGAGGCGCCAGGGAAACCAGCTACGTCGAGGTGGCGGGGGAGGGAGGCCCGCCCCCCCTGAGTCTGACCCCCTTCTCGACTAGACGCAAGAGTGACCTTCCACAGGAGTGACCTTTGGTGCGGACAGAGGTGGGTCCCCAAATGGCTGAAAGCGAAGCAGTCGCAGCTGGTTGCGCGCCCAGATTTGGTTCCCCCGCGGCCCCCAAAAAGCCGCGCACCAAAGGTCACTCTTACCCAGGGTCACTCTTGCGTATAGCCGACCTTAGCCTTCCCCTGAGGAGAGGACGGGGGAGGGGAGGGTTCGGGCTGTGTGATACCGAAGGGGAGGAGGAGGGAGCCGACATTGCGCCGACGGGGGTAAGAAGAAACCAGAAGCTGCATGGACAGAATGTATCGGACCTCTTGGATCGGGGCTGGATCCCCCCCCCCGTGGCGCGCGGAGCGCGCCAGGGGCGCCGCTGGTGGCAACACCAGGGGGGCCCAGCCCCGGTCCGCATGGCCTGCGCGGAGCCCCGAGGCGTGATGTTTCTGCCGTCGCCGGTTCCTAGGCCCAGCCCCGGACCACGAGAGGACGGGGACGGCCCGAGCGCCCAGCCCCCTTCGAGGCAACCCCAGCGCGGCTGAAGGCCCGTGGCTCTGCGGCGGGCCCCGCTCCCACTCGAAAAGTCGGCGCGCGCTGTCGCCACGACGGGGCGGCACCGGCCTCACGTGCCGCGGGTAGCTTTCAAGGGACGAAAAACCACCCGGACCGGACAATTGGCGTTTCGTAGACGGCCGTGGGCGTTTATATAAAAAAAAACCTGCCCTACTTGATCCCTTCTCTGGGTTCGTTTACTAAACGGCTTCGCGTGTCGGGGAGGTTATTCTCGGAGTGGACTTCACGCCCTCGAAACTTACCTTCCCCGATCCACAGATCTGACGCCCACGCACCAGATGCACGGATCACTGATCCACGTTGGCGTGCGCCCGGTCCCTTGGGCGTCCAGGAGAGCGCCGCGGCCGGCGGCGGCACGCTCGCCCGCGCAGCGGCCGCCGTGCGCGACGCGGCCGCCGACGCGCCCGACGTGCTCGCGGACGCGCGCGCGCACCCGCCACCCGCCGCGCTCCTCGCGCCACGGGGGCAGCGAGTCCCACGGGCAACGGGTCCCGAGGCGTGTCGCCGTGTTCGGGCTCTCGGGGCCCTCCACGGGCCCCGGCAGTTGCTGTCAGAGGACGACTCAGGATGAAGATCTCATCCTGGAGAAGAGCCCCCCGGGCCCAGGACCCGTTCGCCTCGGGGCCCGGCTCCCCCACGCTAATCCTCGCGCCTCCACCTCGAGCCCTTCGATGGCATCGGTCTAGGCCTCCTAGACGGGGTCCGAGTAGGTGGAGTCAGAAGATCGCGCCGCATCGCCGATGCGGCTCGATGTGGAGCCCGTGTTTCGCCACGCCGACGTCGCCGATACATTGCCGACGGCGCCGGTGCATCGCCGATGCATCGGCGATGCATCGGCGATGCGGCGCGATCCTCCCCCACTCGTGGGCGTCCAAGAGGGAGGTGATGACTAAGGGGCCGTGGATATCATGGATGGGGCCATGATGCTGATCTCATGGCCCGTTTTCTTCTTCCACTACGTTCCCAGCCCCCCCCCCCCTTGGTCAGCGCAATGCCTCAGGCCATGATATGGACGCCCCACTCTTGGACGCCCCCCTCTTGGACGAACCCGAACCTCGCAGGGTCCATTCCGACCCGATCGATCCGATTCGATGTCGAATCTGGCCAGCCCGATGCGATTCGGTTCCGATGTTCTGGCGATCGGGCGCGGCCCGATGCTCCAACGGCGTTGATGCGCATCTTGGCGCAGCTGATCCGATCCGATGCAGTCCGATCCGATACGCATTTCGGCTCGATCGGAGTTACCGTTTCGATGCTGATTGATCCTGCCCTCGTCGCATCGATGTCGGCTCCCTCCTCACCCCTGTTCGGTCGGCCCCGCCTTTTCGCGGTCAGCGTTAATCCGAGGATTTTTGTTGCGGCCAACCGTGTTGCCAGAGTGTCCCGCGACAGGGGTCGTTCGGCCGTCAGCGCCAGGGCGCCGAGCTCCGCAAAATAAAACGCTTGCAAGCGCAGACACCGATAATGTTGTCGGGCCCTTGTGGCGCGGCAAACACGTGAGCAGGCGGGGGCACCATGGGGTGAGGGATGACGGGGCGTCGGCGGACAGGGAGGGGAGGGCAGGGAGGACAGGCGAAGCATGGCCGAGCCAACGAGCTGTACATTCTCGACCGAGCTCGCAGGAGGAGGAGGAGGAGGAGGAGGACAAGGAGGAGGAGGAGGAGGAGGAGGGGGAGGAGGAGGAGGAGGGGGAGGAGGAGGAGGAGGAGGAGGAGGAGGAGGAGGAGAGGGAGGGGGAGGAGGAGGGAGAGGAGGAGGAGGAGGAGGAGGAGGAGGAGGCGAGGAGGAGGAGGAGGAGGAGGGGGAGGGGACAAGCTAGGTGCGCTCGCGTCATATCTGACGTCCTACCCCTCCCTCCCATCCCTTACCATGGCGCTGATTTTCTCTATCCGCGGACGCGTGTCGTAGCGGACCTGTGGCTCCGCGCGCGCGTGCGTAGTGGGTGGTGGTGCACGTGCGTGCGTGCGTGCGTGTGTGCGTGGTTGTCGTGCGTGGTGGTGGTGGTGGTGGTGGTGTGGTGGTGGTGGTGGGTGGTGGTGGTGGTGGTGGTGCTGGTGGTGGTGGTGGTGGTGGTGGTGGTGGTGGTGGTGGTGGTGGTGGTGGTGGTGGTGGTGGTGGTGGTGGTGGTGGTGGTGGTGGTGGTGGTGGTGGTGGTGGTGGTGGTGGTGGTGGTGGTGGTGGTGGTGGTGGTGGTGGTGGTGGTGGTGGTGGGTGGTGGTGGTGGTGGGTGGTGGTGTTGGTACTGGTGCTGGTGCTGGTGGTGGTTGTGGTGGTGGTGGTGGTGGTGGTGGTGGTGGTGGTGGTGGCTGGCGGTGCGGCGCGGTGGTGGCGGGCGGATGGGCGCGCGAGAAAAAGGCCCGCGCTGGGGCGAGAACGCCATCCTGAACGACGGAGGCCAAACACCGATCCGAAAATGAGGCCCACGCTGCAGCGGGAGCACGATTCGGAACGATTCGGGAGCAGAAATGAGGCCGGCGCCTCAACGAGAGCAGCATTTTGGGAAAAAATGACGCCGGCGCCTCAGCGAGAGTCGTTTCCCGGGATTTCCCGGGCATCCTGTGTGTAAAAAAACAGTACGCGGAGGGTGCGCGGCCATCACCCAGACGCCATCAGGGGAAGAGGGAGAGTATTTTCATATTGAGTAATTGTGGAGGAGGAGGAGGAGGAGGAGGAGGAGGAGGAGGAGGAGGAGGAGGAAGAGGAAGAGGAAAGAGGAGGAGGAGGAAGAGGAAGGAGGAGGAGGAGGAGGAGGAGGGGGGAGGAGGAGGAGGAGGAGGAGAGGAGGAGGAGGAGGAGGTGGAGGAGGAGGAGGAGGAGGAGGAGGAGGAGGAGGAAGAGGTGGAGGAGGAGGAGGAGGTGGAGGAGGGAGGAGGAGGAGAATGGAAGGAGGAGGAGGAGGAGGTGGAGGGAGGAGGAGGATGGAGGAGAGGAGGAAAGAGAGGAGGAGGAGGAGGGGAGGAGGAGGAGGAGGAGGGGAGGAGGAGGAGGAATCGGAGGTGGAGGAGAGGGAGGTGGAGGAGGAGGAGGAGGAGGTGGAGGAGGAGGAGGGGGAGGAGGAGGAGGAGGAGGAGGAGGAGGAGGAGGGGGAGGAGGAGGAGGATGAGGAGGAGGAGCAGCGAGCGAGCCGCAGGAGAGGCGTCCGAGTGACGAACACCAACCGCGTGTGAGACCTGAGAGCCACAGGGGTGGCGGAAAAGGCGAAAGCCTGGGAGAGGGTGGGGCGCCTCAGGAAAACCACACCCTAAAACCTCCCAGGGCCCAAAGAGCTACGCTAGGGGGCAGGGGTCGGGCCAGAACGCGCCGCACCTGCCCCTCTCTGGCGGGGCTCCAAGCCACGGGTGATTCTGTCAATCGCCGTGCGCTGGTTGGCCCGAGTCTTAGGATTCCCTGAAAACCCCAGGCACAACGCCCGCAGTTTGCGGGCTGACCTGAAGGACTCGGACCCGTTGAAATTGCCCCCGGACTTACGGCAGCAATAAACGGAATTCACACAGAAAACGTCATGCCCCAATTCAGCGAATTCGGCAAGCACTGATTGGGGAGCGTCGGCAGAGCCATCGCCAGCACCGCCGAGGAGGGCTCCCGAGGCTCAGGCGTGGACCCCAAAATCCGATCGGCAGCCTCAAGGGCAGCCGTGACTCGAGAGTCCGAACAACTAACCCACGCCTCAGAACTCCGCCTCAAGAAGTCGTCGGCCAAGCTCTGGACCAACGGCGTGGGAGCACAAAATCGATCTGCCCCTGAGCGAAGAGTATGGAGGGTACACGCACTTCGAGCGACTCGATTGCACCGACGACACCTATACTCTGACAACCTCTGGCAAAACAGCAACTCATGGTCCTGGGGCCTCTCGAAGACCACACGCTTGGGCACCTGGGCGAGCTCAGGGTCCCGCTCCGCGATAGGATCCGTTCCCCACTTACGAAACTGAACCACCTGGAAGACAGCCCAAGACACATAATGCAGGACCTGCTTGTGCTGCTTCAAAGCAGCGGCCAAACTCTCGGCCACCGTTTTGGACACCATGTGTGCGGCACTGCCACACTTCGCGAAGAAGTCGGCCCAGGCATTGCCGACGAAGGCCTCCAGCTCGTCTGGCGTGGCCCACTCGATGATATCATCCAGCTTCCTGTGCGCTGGAGTCCACTGAAACCGCACTGGTGGCAGACGTGGATCACGTGCTCTGGCAGCAGAAAAAATGTCTCTCTAGACGCGGGCGTGC
Organism: Prorocentrum cordatum; assembly: GCA_963575745.1. Lineage (NCBI taxonomy): Eukaryota > Dinophyceae > Prorocentrales > Prorocentraceae > Prorocentrum > Prorocentrum cordatum. The sequence goes on along the minus strand of CAUYUJ010018527.1, from coordinate 286,274 downwards.
TTCGCTTTGCCAAATTCGAGCTTCTGATCCCAGGACGTGCCCTCATCAACGAGCGATTTCAGATCAGAAATGAAAACCTCATGCCCAGGATGCTCCTGAAGTCCCATCTTGATGGCATAGCGCTCAGCACGGCCTACCGTCTGCACATAATAGGGCAAGGGCCCATATACAGCTCTGGCGGGGAGCCACGTGACGGGGTCCAACTGGCAGACCGACCAACCACACCTACGTACTTCAGGAATACTGGCCGAGAACCCAGACCCATCAGTATACGATGTAGGCCCCCAGGAGCCTGAGACACCTCCCCACTCAAAAACTTCATTGGAGACCGTAGTGTAGTGCGGCACAGCCACAGGCTCAGGAACCCCATAGATCAGGTACCTCTGGTCCCAGTCGGTGCACCCCAGCTGCTGCCCAGACGCCTGAAGCATGTCTCGAACCTCCTGAAGCTGTTCTGGAAACTCATAATATTCCTTGTCGGGGTTCCCTTCGAGGAGCGGCGGGCAGTCGTAAAAGATATGACCCCAACAGGAGTCGATAGCCTTGCCACAGGCCTGACAAGGTCTAATGGGCCTCCCGAGCTTCATGTCCCGACGCGGTGGGATGGGAAGATTGTCTGCCCACAGAGCCTGCAGCGCGCCGAGGCGCCGATGACACTTTATCTTGGCGAGCGAGTGGCGTAGCGCACGATGCCACACATCCGCCTGCTCGGTATAAAAATGCTGCTGCAACCTATGGCGCTGCCAGCGCTGGATGCCCTGATGCAGGAACACACGCAGGTCTGCTGGACATATACGATATAAATCAAAACTATTTCCCAAATCGTCGACCAGGATGTGCTCAGACGGCATAGTCCAGGAGATACGCCTCAAGGTAAGCCAAGTGGCCCCCAGGGGCCCTCGCGCTTTAGACCAGGAAGGTGAACTCCCAAACTTAGTACCCAGACTGACCCAAGCCTCCCGAAGTCTGCTAGGTTGCACACGCCCATCCCAGATCCAGGAAGCATATTTGAGCACAATGTCCGTAGTGGCGTTATATATGGGGTCGTAGCATTCATCCCGATGAGATATAAGGTACGCTGTTACCCCAACCAACGCCTTACCTGGAGCACCATTTAGGACAGCAGCACAATGTCGCAACTCACGAAGGGCGCTGTCACTAACTCCAGCAACTGCTCCGCCATGCGCCACTGATGGAAGGGCGCCCGTGCGCCACGGGCTGGTAGCATTCCGCCCCACGGCGGACTTCAACATGCGAAAACGATGCTTGCGCTCACGAAACTGCACCAGCCTACGCTTCTCCATACGCCGAAGAACTCGAGGTCCTGTGAGCTCGTGACCCAAGTTCCTCATATGGGCCCTGTACGGGATCTTCAAGGTTCCCAAGTGCCTCTTGAGCTGCCCCCAAACCTTTTGGGACCCAGGTATACATCCAGACTTCGGCGGCTTCAGGACCATCCCAAGATCACCAGCATCAGCAGTGAACGCCTTGGCCGCTCGGGCCAGGTTGGACACCTCCCGCAAGACGGGCGACACGTACTGCAGGCCCACATCGTCCATGAGCGTGCGTGGCGTGATAGTAGGTGCAATACTAGCCGTGCGCTGGACCGCTCGGTACGTGAGGAGATATAAAAGATACGTGGCGTGTGCGCAGCCCGCAAGAATACCCTGATGGGCCACCAAGGGCCTGGAGGCGGACCCAAAACACTTGATCCTTCTCGGCTGGCGGTAGGAGCCCAGGAGCAACCACAGGAGCCTCAGCGGGTACCCGAGCCCTCTGGCTTCTCGGAGAAGTGCACTGTGACTGACCATATCGAAGCACTTGGTCATGTCCAAGAGAATGGTGCAGGTGTGTTCACCTAAGAGTTCTCCTATCTCCTGGCTCAGGTTGTGGTCGAAGGCTGAATCGGTCGAAGTCTGCCCAGCCCTGGACCCCCACATATGTTCGCAATTGTGAGCCTCTTGCCATTCCGCTGAACGCGGCCGACGCAGCTTCCCCCACAACCTGACGAAAGTGTTGCTGAGGACGATCAACCTAGTGTCCCCGTCAGGCTTGGGCAAGCGAACAAGCTCACTGTAGAGCCTGTCAGTAGGCCAGGCCAGCCAACTCTCAAACTGCATGAACATGTCAGCCGGGCACTGCAAGGCCTGGTCGGACAGCACATCGAGCGTGCGCGGCGCGATCCTCGTCTGGCCCGAGGCCGTCTTCAGTGGAAAGCTTCTGATGGCTCCTCGCACCTGCGATGCAGACAAAGGCGGAAGCAGAGGCCACTGAGCATGATCAGAAGGCAGCTGCAGAGGGCATGAACCGTGGTACGTCCAGACGTCCCTCCACTTGTCGAGCGTACGGTCCGCCATCTGGTATGGCTGAGCGTCAGGGGAGTAGGCGAGCACCTCCTGTCGTGCACGAACTTTGGAGGACGAATGCGCTCGAGATGCTCCTCCCAAGAAGGCTTCCTTGGCCCACTGTCGCCAAGCCTTCTCCGACGCTCTTTGCGCCGTGCTCAGATGATAATCAGTTCTGGCAATGATGGCATTGGCTACCTCCTCAAAGTCAGCCTCGACCAAGCCGGGCAGCCCTCGCCGAAAGAAACCTGCGAAGGCAGTGTCCAGGACACACAGCACCTGCTCTGACCGAGCCACGCGCCCATAGAATGCAGCCACCTCATTGAAGGCCACGACAACCTTGGTGCACTGCAGCGGCGTGATGGCGCAGATGGCGGCGCACAGCTTGAGGCGCTCGATGTACCTCACAAGCCGCTTCTTCTCGGCCACAAGGTGCTGGGCCCAGCGCCTCGCCGTAGCCCAAGCCAGCACGGACGGCTCTTTGTAGGTACGCCTGCGCGGCGGCTGCCATGACAGGAGCTGCCACTTGAACTGCGGCGGCCCCTCGCGTCCGATGCACTGCATGGCCTTGGCGCCTACGCAGTCGTAACGCCCTGCCAGCTCGTAGTCCACCCCTCGCAGCACGGAGTCCCAGAGCGAGCTCAGGTCATCGACGCTGCTGACTTGCTGGAACTCCGACTGGAGCATATGCCACGGGTAGGGATAACTGGCGCAGCCGACGGGCGGCACCACCGCAAAAGGGCGCGGCTCCACAGGGACACGGCACCACGTGGGGCGATCCTCTCCCATGAGCTGCAGCTCCACAGGGAAGTGCGGCGGCGGCACGACCGTGGAGTCATACTGGACCTCGGGCTTGCCCTTGATGCGAGACGCTAAGTTGGCACAGACGACAAAATAGTCGATGGTGCTCTTGCCCTCGTCAGTGATGCAGGTGTGCTGGTCGGGCACACAGTGGATGGCTGCCATGGTCTCGACCCAGTTGCGAACATTGAGCGCATCGATATCGGCGTTCCAGTCACCGCCTAGAATCCAGTCGAGGCCCCGAGAGTTCCATGCTGCCACTCTCTGGGCCAGGGCCCACAGCACCTCTATGTTTTCGCCTGAGATGCCAATGGACGTGACGAGGTAAACACTGGCGACGATGATACCACCAGCAACTCCCCAGTTAATATGGGCACAAACTGCTCGTCCAGGATAGATGATGTGCCCGTCGTCAGGTGGGGCAGTGACCATAATGTACGTCGGCACGAGTACCGCGACCCCTCCGAAGTTGGACGTAGCAGAGTCACCAGTAGAGGGCGACGGGGCCCATAGTCCATGCCATCCAGCGTCCAAGGCCCTAGCCTGAAACTCGCCAAGCCTAGGTTCGGTAATTCCCAACTCCTGAGCCAGCAAGATAGTTCCACGATAAGTGGCCAAAAAGTCAAAGAAAGGGCCGTAGCTCGTAGCGTTCACCGTTGTGATGAGGCCTTTGAGCTGCGGCTTAGATTCTGCATGCATTGGCTGCACCTTTACCTCCGTGCGCTCTGGCGGCAAAGGCGAAGTTGGTGCAGCCCGTTCTTGACCTGCTTTCTCGAAGCTACATCGGGAACAAGGTTGGGACAAAGATGGCGCATCCTGAACTGCGCCTGCACACATATCTGCTTCAAGTTCCCCCATATCAGGCTCGACGTCCTGAAAGAAGTCATGATCATCATCCAATGTAGTACGCACAGGGCCGCTCTGGCCCGAGGACGCCCCTAGCAGTCGGCACCCTCTGCCGCCTGGATTCTCCGAGGGCAAGGGCGGTGAGCAGTGCGTGCCGTCCGAAGACGGTCGGCACCCTCTGCCGCCGCTCCCCGAAGGTGAGGTCGGTGAGCAGCGCGTGCTGCCAGGGGCCAACCGCGTAGGCGTAGGCGGAGTAGCCCTCTGTGGTGCCGTAGACGCCAAGGACCCAGCTGCGGGCGCAACCGACGTAGGCGGAGCCGCGGTCAGGGTCGGAGCTGCCCCCCACCCCGAAGAGCGGGCCAGTGGGGGAAATAATGCAGGCGCCGTAGTCCCAGCCGAGGTCATGGTACTGGAAGCCGATGTGGGCAGGGAGGTCTGACTATGAGGGGCTGAATCCCTCTCCTCCCTGCCCAAGGTACACGCCGCCGTCGAAGATGACGAAGGCGCGCCCTCAACATGTTGCGCTGATGTAGAGCTAGCCATGGTGACAAAGAGCCAAAGCAACAGCATACCAGGCCGATCACGTTCACGCGGACGTCTTGGCCTTCTTGGCCACAGTGTCCGGGTAGCTCTGCTGGAAACGCTTGAACTTCTCGCGCACAATGTCGGGGGCGTCGCTCTCCTCGACGCGGGCGCCAGCTGCGCCCAAAGTCGCACGGCAATCCTCCTCAGACATCTCAATGTCAGGTGGCTCAGCACTAGCTTCAGCATCACCAGCAGGAGCAGGTGCAGGTTCAGGCGGCTTGGCCTGGGGCAGGTTCTGCAGCTTACTGACCGTGTCGGCCATGGCCTGCAGCTCCTTGACCATGTCGGCGCCGAGGCCGAGGCCCGTTGCGACCTTGCCCAGCTGCTCCACACTGACCGCGAAGGAGGGCAACAGGTCCGCAAGCGATGGACTCGCGACATGGCGGTGCGGGTCTGCTGCTCCAGGCGGAGGACCTCAGCAGTGGCCTCTTGCAGCTTGGAGTCCGTGTCGGCCAGGCCACGAGTGAGCTCGTCAATCTTCTTCTGCTGCTCATCGCGGGTGGCCTGAATGGTAGCCTGTCGCGAACGGGCAGCAGATAATCTTGACGCCAAAGACCTGGCCTGATGCTCGATGGGCCTGTCTTGAAAGAGCTCGGCGTCCAGCTTCGCCCGCTCTTCGCGCCATTTGGCCACAGTATCAGCATCAGCAGGGTCAGTAGTGACACGGAGCAACTGATCCAGCATCTTGATCCTGTTCCGCTTGACAGTGTCGGCATCCCCTGGCGCAGCAGCCCATGGTGGGCTCGCGCCCGTTGTTCCCATAGCCGCTGGCCCATGCCCAGGGGGATGCTCGCGGAGCTTGGTGAACAGCGCTTCAAGCTCCTTGACCTTGGCCGCGAGCGACTGCTGCTTGGCCGAGACACTGGGCTGCGACGCCACTTTGTTCTCCTTGAAACAGTTGCTCTTATGCAGGCCGCACTTCTTACAGTAGACAAGGGTGGAAGCATTGAACCACGGTTGATTCGTGACGTCGTGCCTGCACCACTTGCAGTACCATGGCGAAGCGTTGTCCTTGCGCGTCGGGGCCATCGTGGCGCCAAAGCTGTGAGGACGGGCGGCGAGTGCCACCGGCCAGAGGGCAGCCTGGCCGTGGCGGCAAAACTGATGAGGGAGCCCAACTCCTCGGTGTAGGCGAAAAGCTGTCGAGCGCAAGCGCTCTGGCGCGGCCGCGGACTAGCGGTATCCGTGAATGCCAATACGGGCTCAGCCCGCAAAAGCATGAGCCTTGAGCCAAAATGGCTACGGTGAGGAGGAGGAGGAGGAGGTGGAGGAGGAGGAGGAGGTGGAGGAGGAGGAGGAGGATTGTTCCAAGGACACCTCGGGCCCAGAGCCCCAGCAGCCGCCGGTCCTCGACAGTCAGCCCACAAAGCAACTGCTCGCGTCGGGCGCGCTCCGTGGCCCCTTGGGGTCGAGCCGTTCGGCTCGCAGCCGTGGAGGTGACGCTGCCACTCGGCGGCGCGTTGAGGGGGGGCGAAGGTGAGAGGGAGAAGGCCTCCTCAGAAGGCGGCGGGACTTCTCAGAAGCCCTCGCGCCTTCGTGGAGGTTTTCTGCGTCTGAGGGGAAGGCGCAGGAGGCCTCTCAGGAAGGCAGGGGTCTTCTTCAGGAGAACGGATATGGGGTCGGGGTAGATGGGGTTGGCGGGCAACCTCAGACGGTTGATATATCAAGAATATCCAACTACATTCTACCATCACCCGCGTTGCTGCTTCAATGCGCCCACACCCTTGGAAAGCGTCGGGTGTTCCCGACATCCAAACGGTCGGCTTTGGCCTGGCTGACGCGCATGGTGCATCACGGTGTGCGCGCGCACCCGCGTAAAACACGAATGCACATGCGCTCCGAAACTGAACAAATCCTAGGGCAAACCCAACGACGCGCGCCCTCCTCCACCTGAGCGCGCTGGCAATCAGAAACACTATGCTGCGCTTGCCTTGCGCGACGTCGATCGCGGCACGATCGGAGCACCACCCCCGATGCGGCTGCTCAAACGACTGTCGCGTGGAACGGTGCCCATGAGTCGGGCGTGCCCGTAGGCACGCGCCGTTTACCACGTCGCAAAAAGGGAGGGAGGGGAGAACAAGGAGGACGAGGATGTTGGAGGAGAAGGCGGAGGAAGAAATGGAGTAGGAGGAGGAATGGGAGGAGGAGGAGGACGGGAGGAGAAGGATCCAAGGACGAGGAGGAACAACAACACATTCGAGCACACTACATGTGCTTGTCAGGCTCAATTTCGGTGTTATGAGGTCTCGGGCTAGGGCAAGGGTGTTGGGTTTGATTCCGTTTCATGTGTGCGTAGGTGGTCACGAACATTTTGTTGAATGATTTGTTGATGTTGTTTACGTGACACGCTGCGTGAAAAGTTCGCTGATGCGACGCTGCATTCGTGACTATTGTGTGTTTGACAGGGGATGGTGGGGTGACGCAGTGCCCCCCATAAAAGCTAGTGCGAGCTCCAAGCGTCGCCTCTGTGTTCTAGGCCCTGCTCATCCTTTGCGTGTCTCAGCCTGTCTCAGTATCCTCTGTCTCGCCTTTTCTTCTCCTCTCTCTTGAGGGGATTCGGTGAATGTTCTGGGTGCTGAATGGGTCCACCTGCAGAGATATGTCCTTTGAGTCGCCAGCCCTGTTTGCGTCGGCGTCGTCGCTGTCAGTCCAGTTGTCCCGCAGCTGTTTTGGCACGGACAGTGCGTTTCTGGTCTGTCTCGAGGTCTCGAGGTCTCGGGGTCTGGGGCTACACGGCATGGCGCCGCGTGCGGGAGAGACTAAGGAGCAGAAGTCCCACCGTTTGCGATTGAAAGCGAAGGAGTTCGAACAGCAGGCTCGTTTCGAGCGCGTGACTGCCATTCTCAAGGCGAAGCCTGATGAGTGCTGGCGGGTGGAGCAAGACCTTGTCAACAACGGCCTGCTGAGCGATCCGACCTCCCCACTGCCGAGCCCTCGAGCTGCAGCTCCTTCACCCTCTGCGGCAACGCTGGCGATCAAGAATGCACCTGCCAACTCGCCCGAGCAGTCTCAAGCATGTGATGTTCATGAGCCTGCTCCTGTGGGCGCCTCCAAGGGCCCTGACCCAGATGCAGAGCCAGACGACGACGTCCCATTTAATCGCAATCGTTCCCGCTTTGACGATGTCAACGTCACAACGCTGATGAGGGCCCTGACTGCATGCGATGCCAGTGCGTTTTCAAAGCCGAACCTCAGGCTTCTCTTGAAGAAGGGGGAGCGCATGCAGAACAAGGGCACCGTGCAGCAGCTCATAACCTACCTCTGCGACGTCGAGATGTCCGACACGATCCCAATGCAGTGTCGCACGAAAGGAGGCGTCATCACATACATCCAGGAGCAATACGTGCTGAAGGGCCACCGTGGTAAAGGTCTCGTGCTTCCAGTTGATTTTGACACGGCTGGCCACTTCTCGATTGCAGTCATTGGCACCACATGCACCGTGAAATCGATAGTCGACAAGTCCGAGGCCATCCTCAAGATCCCCAGGCAGGCGAAGCTATACATTGACAACAACCACAGCTACCGCACCGCCACCGTGCGCCAGGACGGAGGTGACTTCTGCGAGCAGCTGAACATCATGTTCCGCAAGTCGGCAGCTGTCTTCGATGAGGAGGGGCAGGAGGGCGGGGTCCAGATCCAGACGCCTGCAGGTGGCACCGCAGTAGGATCTCCGAAACGGCGCCGCCTGGGCATCAAAGCCCCTGAGTCTGGCGCCCAATGCGATGCCAAGGCCAATGGGGCGGGCGCCAAGCCGACAAGGGTTGGGCGCCGTCTCGGCGTCCCCATGCCAGTCTCGAAGGTCGGTGCAGCGCTGAAAGGCAGTTTTCCATCCCGCCGCGGGTCTTCGAATGGGCCTTCGAAGGTCGTGAGTGGCGACGCCGTCCCGATCGCCCCACAGTTTGCTGAGTTCAAGCCTCCGCCGCCCGCGGAGGTGAAGTAGTTCGAGCGTGTTGCAGATTGCAGTGTCAGAGGGTCACTGCTCACATGTATGCATGTTGGCCAGACGCAACAATGGCGAAGTAGAAAGACGATCTCGTCTGACAGCCGTGCCACTTAGTATGCTTCGCCCGTATTGTCATGCTGGTGCTGGGCTGCCTAGCCCGCTTACTTTAATTTCTCGAGTGCCACGTTCACACACTGTTGGGCGATTGGGTTTGCTAGATACTGCTAGGGGTAAGCAGATCAAGCGCGCTCGCTGTGGATGGTGATTGTGTGATATGCGTTGCGAGGTCCGTCCAACGATATACCCAGCGAGCTTGTAAGAACTGGCCTGTCATGGTAATGATCGCCATCCTCATCCTCGGGGCCCTCGTCATCACCATGATCACCGAACAACCATCGGCATCAAGACACGGAGGGGATGGGAATGGGATGGGTCGCACGGGGGAGCGGGGAGGGATACGGGGAAGAGGACGAATCGACCACGATGACACGAGGAACGTTGAGGAATTGGACCCGTGAGGATTCTACATCGACGTCCCCTCCCGACAATGTCTTTACTCCACTCGTCCTCGTGACAATCGCCGCAATCCTAGCCGTTACCGGTGCCCCCCCCCCCTCACCATCATCATCCTTCGTGCGTCCTCACCGCTGCCGCCCAAATAAGACCCAGACAAAAATCAATGCCTACGAAGTCCCATGGAGACTCGATGCGAGGAGCCCCGAAGTATTGACAGATGGACTCTGGCCAAAGACATCCTCGCAACAAATGCTCGAAACCATGTGTCTAGACCCTCGTGCACATCATCGCTTTGACTGCCCAACGTCTTCCTGGCACTTATTCGTCTTCCCTGGGCGTCCACTCCCGTGTCATCCCCGTGTCACCCTTTGTCCTAAAGCGAGGGGCACACCGCCCGAACAAGGTTAGGGCGATGGCGACCCACTTGGGTCTGACACTGTTTCCCTCCACCACCCTCAGCATCGAAGCCATTTTGGCTCGAATCGGCGTTGGGTGGACCTGGCGGCCCAACACATTGGCCTTGCCAGAGTACGCCAAGTCGCCAGTGCATGACGCGTGCCACCGATGCGACTAGAGACTATGATTACTACTTCTTGAAGGGGAGCGTGCAGCTGAGCACTGGACAAGTTGCGCCTCTGGATTGGAAGCTGTATGTTTTCAAAGACGATGTCACATTCCTCGAGGTGCGTGGCCTTCTCGACACCTTCTACTCTGGAACGACGACGAAGTGGTACACTGCTCGGGTATTGAAGATCCAGCTGGCGGAAGTAGCCACCGAGCTCAATATCTTGGGATTGGAATACCTGCCAGGCGAGGTTCGGCCGAGCATGAGGGCCTACACGGCCAAGTACCAGCAGCAGGGGCATGAGGGTGACTACGTGGTCGACGAGTTCACGATATCCTTGCGAGGTTTCATTGTATGGATGCTCACTTGGATGAGGACGAGGGCATCCAGGCGCGATCAGGACATGGCCCAAGCAATGCTTACCTACCTGTTTTCACGCTGCCTCGGAACACATCATATGAGCGTTGACGCTATCTGGCCAGTTCTGCAACGGTTCTGCAATACCTGCCCGCGCCTCAACTCGCAGCTGCAGGATGGTGTATGTTCACATCTGGGCTACGCTGTGAGGTGGACCTTGCCCGAGTCCAGGCTTGACGCAGACTGGGCCAAGTTTGCCAAGTTCCTCAACGCTGTCATTCTCAGTCGGGACGATTGCCCATCGGCTGCTGGTGTATTCAACTCACTCCTGGATAACAGTGTGGATGTGATGGCCAGGGCTATTGACCGCCTAGGTTTCTCTACAGATCCACGCACTGCCAGCGCTGGACTCACGACGCCGAAAGGCAATCGTCGGCGAGTTGATGGCGACCTGAAGTTGGCACTCAGCAATGCAACCACTGATCACACAGATGGGTCTTCTCGCAAATGCGCGCGTATCCTGCATGCATCTGTCACGAGTGCCGCTGGCGAATGGGACCTGAAGCACACGCGGGAGCGAGTTCGGGCAACTCGCCAACTCACTTGTCTGGGAGTCGCGTGCTTGTGCGAGGATGCGAGTGGCCATGGGAAGCCAGCCGAGAGCGTCCAAGCTACGCTCGTTATCGATGCGAAGGAGTCGCTGGCAACTATGAGCATGCCTGTGGTATCCCAGCTATAGCGGGGGCAAACAAAATGAGGCGGGGAGGGGAGGAGAGAGGGAGATGGCAAGAAAGATGAGGAGGACCCGAGATGGAGTAGAGGGATGCATAATATCCTCGTCCCCCCTCCTCCTCCTCCTCCCTGCTCCTCCCTCACTTCCTCCCCAGTCAGCCTCCTCGTCCCCCTCCTTCCTCCATAGGCCGCATGGGGTCAGGTACGCAGGGTCGGGTCCTGATTGCAAACCTCGCTGGCGTCGACGGGTCGATGCCAGGCCCCGCAGTGGGCCAGCTCTGCCACTTGCACTTCCCATGTTTCAGCCCTGCTAGAAGCCTCCCCCTGAGACGTATCGCGAGTAGGTCTGACAATGGGGGTCCGACACCTCGACAGACATGCGCCATGTACCTGTAACGATTCAGCCTCCCCACTCCCGACAGATGTAGGCCTAGTAGGTGCAACAACTCAGGCAGCCCCCCCTCCGCAGATGCACGCCGAGCTGGCGAGACAACTAAGGGAGGGGGGCGAGAAAGGCACGCTGAGTAGGCGAAACAAGTGACCCCCCACCCCTCCCCAATCAGAAGAGGGTGGAAGGGGGGCAGCATGCCGCGTCTATGTGGCGTGCACCTGTAGATGGGGAGGGGTTTCGTGACTACTCGGCCTGGTCAGGTGCCAGCGGTGGCCCGTAGAGAACTGAGTCGCAAACGGTCCCTGGTCCGTCCTCTGGGCTCCGGTTTGGTCAACCAATTTGTGAGTCACAAACAAAAAACGTGAGTCATTATTTGCCAGGAAGAAAAACATGAGTCACGTTTTGCAAATTGTGAGTTCGGCACAGTACAAAACAATATGAGGGGGGGCAAAACGTGAGTCACGTTTTGCTTTCCGCGTACGGAAAGCAAATCGTGAGTCATTATTAGGTACGAATGACTGCTCCCTCTTCCTAACCTCTTCCTCTGTCCTGGGTCCTCCTCCTTTTTCGAAACCATTATCCTCCAATTCCAGGCAGTGCCCCTCCTTAGCATCCTGTTTGTTTTTGCGCTCCAAGGTACTGCCATCGTGGTTTGGCCCAGCTACTGACAGCAAGGGTTGTCTTGTGGATGATGCCCTGACCAGGTTCAACGATAAGGCTGATATGTTCTTCCGGAATTACAACGTGAAATCCATCGGCAGTCTCTTGGAAAAATACAAATCCAACAAAGCGCACCTGTGTTGTTTAGACCACCAGCTCCGTCATTGCCCGCCCGTTGGAGGCATCAAGCATTTTCAATCGTTGCATGGGCAGGTTGGGAAATTAGGTGAACACGAAATGCGTTATTTCATCCCTGTCAACACACTGCCTGAGGACGTGCAAAGGAATTCTGAAGGGCTGAGCCGCCGATCTTGCATCATCAACAAAGAGACAAGGGACACTCGACTGGAGGTCCCTTGGGGCAACGTGCGCCCGATGCTGATCAATGTGCTCGACGGTGCTTCGAACGGATTTTCCCACAAGTTGAGGCTTTTTTATGGGGACGGCTGCGTTGGCGACATCAGAGGCCACGAGGTCTACGATCCTCCCCACAAGCATGTTCGAAACAGAGAGAATGCCATCAGCCAGGCAAACTTGACATTTATTAAGCTTGATTTTGGTACAGTGTTTCGTTTCTTACAGGGGCCATGGAACAGCGAATCGAACCATCAGACCATCAAGCGGGCTGTCCCAAGAATATTTCAGTTCGTGCAGTTGGGACAACTCTTTATTTCGCCACCATTACGAAAGGATTGCGCAGTCGAGATGCCAGGGCAGGAGACCGCCGAACTTTGGGACTGAGGATCACATGAAGCAGACGTGGGACGAGATAAGGGACGATCACATTGTCAACCACCTTGGTACGAACTACGCCAGTAATCGGTGGCAGGCGTGGAGCCTCAGGATGGAACACTACATGCCCAGCTTCGACATTCTGCATTTAGTCATCATGTACATTCTGCTCACAAGGGGTGTGGTTGACAAGTACGCAGACCACGTTCTGCCAGACATCCACCTGGACAACGCATTGGAGGACTACCCCGATATCAAGGCTGACGCTCCAGTACCCCTGGACCTCACGAGCATGATGGCAACCAAGGAGGCCGATCAGGTGAAGGACTTCAGGAAGCAAGGAGGGTCCATTGGAGTCGTTGCTAAGATCTTGTCGATGCGGACGTCCCGCCAACTCGCCATCGGCCTCATGCGGATCCCGAGTCCAGTGGAGGATCAAATGATGGAAGACATCACGAGCCGAAGTACAGCGATGGGATGCTTCAACGTGAACACCGACATGGCCTCTGGTGGCAGAGACAAGGTTTTCCATGCTGTGTTCGACATGCTAGGCGACGACGATTTCTTGAACGAGTGCGGCTTCTTGCGTCAGGGTGACGCGTTCGACCCAGATACTCTACAGGAGGACACACTTGTTGTCGAGGCGTTGTTTGGGTTTGCGTGGCGGTATGTGGCGAACGAGATCAAGTATACTTCATTTTTTTGCGAGCGCCCCCCCTTCGCGTTCTTGGCCAGTCTCAAGTCCGACGACCACCACGATGCAACGATGAGATGGGTTAGGAAGTTGTGGCAGATGCTTGAGAGGTTCGAGAACTTGCCTGCTACTGAGAAGGAGGTGCACGACACGTTGTACGAGGCGATGTGGCCGAGGAACTTGTTGTCGAGGGAGTACTTAGTGGGAGCAGCTGAATCGGACTTCCTCAATTTTCCAGATCAGGCTATCCGCGAACTGCAAGACCTTGCCAATTGTCCGCTCACTTCAGTGCCGTCTGAGCTGGCCCATCGGGCGCTGAACGCAGCCCAACGGGAGAATGGGAACAGCAAGCAGGGTCGTGCGCAACGATGGCACACCGAGTTGGTCAGTGGCATCCCTGAGAATTACGACCGCACTCAGCCGAAGCCAACCGTCGACGACATTGCAACAGCCCACGAGGTCAGCTTGAACAGCGCGGCCTTCGACCCGAAGAGCAACGAGTTCTCGTTGGGCGAGGGGCGCTTGGTCTCGATTTCAGATTGTAAAAAGGATGCGACAACGTGAAATCCAGTATTCTCTTGTTCGCTCGCCTTTTCACGGTAGACAGCTTCGAGTCTGGAGCGAGATGCCCCCCCCCGCTCCCGCCCCATCTGGCAGTCAAAACATCGAAGCTTGTGATGGCCATGGAAGACGGGGCCATGTATTTTTTTGGGTGTAGCCTTGCCGTGCCAGCTCATCGGGAAAATCTACCCCCCTCCAACGTTTCCTCAGGGCAGGGGGGGAGGGAAAGGGCATTCCGAGGCCAGAGGGAGGAGGTGGGGATCAGGAGAAGATCGAGGAGGAGCGAAGGTCAGGAGGACACTAAGGAGACGGGACATGGCTTACGATTTCCAAGTCGTCGCAGTGTTTCTTTGGTTTACCCGAGGACAAGTTTTCTCCAGAGGCTTACTTTCGGAGCTCAGTTGCTACGTCTAGCTTGCTTTCAGCGGAGACACCTGGAGACGTTGCGCTGACTTGGCTCAGTCTCCTGGCAGTGCCTGGGACTTACCTTCAGGACACAAGGGAGGGCAGAGAGAAGACGATGCTTGTGTTGGACGTTTCCCACCTTGGGGTCCTTGTCTGGCACGTTAAAAATGAGGTGCATCACGGCAAACCCTATTTTGATATCTGCGAGCCTGGTCATCAAGGTCGTGCACCACTTTGGGAATTCATCCACATCCGAGACGTGAGGCATTATGAGTGCTGCGACGTGCACCCCGTACCTCCATGCATGTCGGTAGCTACTAAGGAGGATGGCACTCTCAAGGGATTCATGCTCGAGCAGAAGGGCCCCTTGGAGTCGCTCCTTCGGTTCTCCGCCATGAAAGCGCTTCCTGGACTAACTGTGTTCTACCTCAAGAAAGCGATTTCGTACTTCGAAGTTCCCGTGACCAAGCGGCTACCGACATTGGAATACGACCTAGTGAAACTTCTCGTGCAGTTTTTGTTGCCTGGTTTGAAGGCTGACGAGATCGAGCATATCTTGAGCATGCGGCATGCCAAGCTCCCAACGAAGTTCAGCAGCATCCTTGGCTCAGATGACGTCGGCGTCTTGATCGACGACGTCGCCGACAAAGACGACAGGGAGCAGCTGAAGAAACATGCATCTGAATACAAGCGGCAAGTAGCTGCTGCCACGCAACGTGCCGAAGCCAGGGCCAAAGCAAAGGCCAAGGCTGCCGCTAGGAAGAGGGCCCCTAAACAAGCAGTGATTCAGCCAGCTGATCTGCTGGACATCGAGAAGGCCAAATCATTCTTGCCAGACGTAGCAGGGTGTCGGCTCTCGCTCGAGCGCTACTGGGACTTGCGAATTCGCGTATCGTATCCTACGGAGATGGCCCCATTCTCGACCAGCAGGGTCTACGAGGAAGGTGACGACGTCACCTTCAAACTTGCGGTGTCCTACTGCCTGAAGTGGGCTTGGGAGCATCACATGAAGCTCAAGAATCTAGCTGTGTGCCCATTTACTTTTGCGCATGGGCCGATCGTTTGATCGCACATCTTTTAGTCACAGAGTCTCTGGGGCACCGCCTGCGTCTGACATTTAGGAGGCTCTCGGGACGAGCGCTTCACTGTAGGGGTCAATGTGCAGTGAGGCTACCTGCTAGTGCAAGCAGTGCATGCGTACGCGTGAACTATCCAACATAACAAACGATAATATCAACACACATGTTCGCACTACGATCATGCGCACGTGTACGTGTGGTAGGGTGGGTACTCTACGTTACTACGTCGGGACCCGCACTGCTGTTCTCCTCAGGTTGGTAGTGTCCCCGAGCTTAGGTTTTTGTTTCTCGTAATTGAGCGTTTGATGTTGAGTGGCAGCACCTGCCGCAACTGATATCATGCAAGATGGCTGCTAGCGAGTCGCGGTTATGTACACCGCGTGCCGTGAGACACGTTCGATTGGTGATAATCGTTCTGCCCGTGCTGGTGGAAAATGTCGAGGAGTTACGTTGATAACACTTGAGCCAAGAGGGTCATACCGCTGTGATGTTAGAACGCTGCAAGGCGTGCGAGGCCAGCCAAGACTCCTGATCCTCCACCTCCTCATTCCTCTCCTCCCCACGCCGCTGCCGTCCTAGCTACGAGGCTTCGCCCAATCCGCCACCTCGCTACGTCTTCTGAGGAGCTAGGGTCATATGTATGTTGCGTCTCGCCTATTCCGCTGCCTACCCAGACGAACGAAGATCAACAACGTCAATTTGAACACTTCAAGGGGAGCGCAAAATCACCCAACAAACAACCGAACTATCAAGTCTGAACAACAATACGGAGAGGGAGAAATACAGACACTAACGAAATACAAAGAGACTGTCGCACGCACGAGTGTACGCAAGCAGAACGGCGCACGCAGACACCAACCTGTGCCCGTACATGCACGCACCCGCATGACCAAACACGTGAAATCATTACGGAGTGAAACGGCCTGCGGCCTGCAGTGTAACATAACCTGGGAAACTAACCCCACAAACCAAGAACGGTCTGAGCGTGCGTTGGGGATCACAAGCACGGACGGACCATCGCGACGACGATCATGCCAACGACGATGGTGGTGGTCGTAGCGATGATGATGCGATGGTGGCGGCGGCGTTCCAATCAGATTTGTTGAATTCATGGTAGCACGGAAGGCGATCGCGATGGTGGCGGTGTTCACGGGACGCATCGCCATAAGAGGGATGACTTTCGCTGGACACATTGAGCCTCTAGGGCGCTTCTAGGAGCCACGGAGATGTTGCGAGTGTTTGAGGCGGGTCAGGGCCGTGCGCAACTCTGAATCGTGCAGTGCAGCGCCTCTGCACCGACTTGGGCGCGTGACACCCACTTCGGCGCCCGAAATTCCGACTCGGGGCACGCCAAGTTTAGTAGGCTCGCGCGTCGTCAAGAGTCCGTTGCGTTGTTGACCTTGGAGATGGCGTCACCTGGATGTCCGAACCAGTCGTGGTTCGGCACCCACGTGGCGCGTGCTCGGGGATCAACAGTGCAATCGTCACGAGACGATTGTGAACCTACCACGCTGTGTACGCCACGTCGATGGTGGGGTGTCGAACGCTTTCCTGAGGGGTCCAAGGCGTTGTATTAGTGATATATTAGGCTGCCCATGGTTGAGCGCAAACCCCATCTACCCCGACCCCATATCAGTTCCCCTTACTTCTGGGCCCTCTGAAAAGGCCCGACCCTTCTCACTTGGGGATGGCGGCGGGGCTTCTCAGAAGCCCTCGCGCCTCCTGTGAAGGCGTCTCTGTCTTTGGGAGACGACCCAACGAACAGAAAAACACAACACACATCAACGTTCGACGCTTCGCGCTGATTTCTTGCATCGGGAATGGGACCCCCCAGCGGAGCCGCTGGCGCCGCCCCTGGCGCGCTCCGCGCGCCAGGGAGGGGGGTACAACGCCGATCCACGAAATCCGCGTGGACCTCCGAGACTTTGTGCTTATGTTGTTTTTTGTTGTCTCACCAAGGTACGGATACAGCTACCCTTCTTTTGCTTTTGCCCCGTTGGGCCTCTTGGGAGGCTTTCGTTGCCACTGCTGGATTCGCTTCGAAATTCGAGTCTTAGTGCACCCCGGGAGAGATCCGACGAGTAGCGGTATCATTGTTTTGTGTCCCCAGTAGCGGACACCCTGACGCTGAAGAAATTAAGAACGGGATCGATTCCACGGGGATTCGCGGCAAGTTGCTGTCGTAAGGTCGTCGCAAGCGCGCTCCTCGTCACGCGTTGTGCCGCGCTGGCGGCCCGCGTAAATCTCCGCGTAAGGTCGCCATGCCATTTCGCGTCAGACCCCGTCGTCTTCTTGACCCACTCAGCGGCGGGTGAACGTGGTGGAAGCAGCGGCATGGGGTAGGAGGATCCATGGATTCGGGTTTTGGACGTTCCTGGTGGCGCCCCTCAGGACTCCAGAGGCCTCCACAGGCGCTCGCTGACCTCCATGATGCTCTCTGGCCCCGCCACCTGCGCGGCATCAGGCTTTCCATACTTCTGGGCCTCCGCAGGCTCGTATCGGGCATTGGGACCGTCAAACAACGACTCGGGACGAGAAGCTGGCCCCCGGGGAGGTGTCGAGAGGCCCTGGAGTCAATCCGGGAAAGGGGGGCCTGGGACAGCACAGCGAGCAGCCGGGGATGGCATGGATGCCAGTCGAATCGGAGAGGAAGGGAGGACATAGGGAGGGAGGAAGTCGAACGATGGAGAGAGGAAGGCTGGGGGAGGGAGCGGGGGAGAGGGAGGTAGAGACGGCGCGCTCGGCTGAGCAGCCGCCACTGAGCGTTGGTGCCCGTGCTCGCCGGCCTAGCGGCGCAGACCGTGGCGGGGGTGGGGGCGGCGAAGACGCAGGTTGAGGCACCACGGGGCGAGCTGAGGCCGACGGTGTGGCGGGAAGACTTGATGTGCATGCGTCTACGGGGCCCCAAAAAATACACCACAACCACGCCCCTAACCCCCATACCTCTCCCAGGGAGAGGGGGGGGGGAGGGCAGAGGAGGGAGGGGGAATGAAGGTGGTGGTGGTGCATATTCTTGGGGCCCGCCGTGGCTGAGGGGGGAGAACGAGGGAGGCAGCGCCCTCGCGCCCTCGGCAGCCTCGCGCTCGTGCGGGCCCCAGGAATATACATATATATATAAACAGACGTACATACATACAGACATACATATATATACACACCACCACCACCACCACCACCACCACCAACAGCAGCAGCAGCAGCAGCAACAACAACAACAACAACAACAACAACAACAACAACAACAACACCTCCATTCTCCCTCCCTCCTCCGCCCTCCTCTTTCCCTCCTCTTTCCTTCGAGAGGAGGGGGAAGGGGAGGTGATGGTGGCGTATATTCTCGGGCCCCGTAGCTCGGGCTTCTGCCGCGGGCGCTGGTGGCTGCAGCGTCGCTCTCGGCTGCGCACGATGCGCACGCCCAGTCTGCAGCCGCATGGTCGGCCCGACGTGGAGGAGGAGGAGGAGGAGGAGGAGGAGGAGGAGGAGGAGGAGGAGGAGGAGGGGGACCTATTCGCCCTCAGCTCTGGCAAGCCCGATCTGCTTCGATTGCGATGCAGTGGGGGCCCATGCCAAGAAACATCCTGCTTGCCTCCAGGGCGCCGGGGGGTCGCACCCACCCCCCCAGGAGGAGGCTGCGCCGCAGCGGTGCTGCACGTAGCAGGCGTGGCGGTTCGCGAGGGGGGTCCAGCGTTGACGGCAGCCTGCCAGGAGCAAGCACGCGGCTGGGGCGTGGCACCGAGGCACTGCGACCAGCGAGGTGTTCAAGCTCCCCGCGGCCGCGGCCCCTCCTCTGCAGAGCTGCGTGAGGACTTGGAGCCGCATGGGCAAACGTGCATGCAGCGGCGCCCCCTGGGTGAACTCGCAGTGGGCGCTCACCACACGGAGGCGTCTGGGCGTCTGGCAGCACGCCGCAGGCAGTCCTGAACTGTGCACTGCAGAACATGGGAGAGCATGATCCGTGCGGCCAGCCACTCGACTCTCACTCTCATTATCCCACTGTCTGCCGCGGGGGCTCTGGCCAACTTGAACTGCCATACGGCTGCTTCGGCGGTGTGAGCGGAGCATCTACGTGGAATGGGGGCTGTGGGTTGTGGTCGAGCTCGGGGCGGCCATTGCGGAGATCTACGCTGGACGACAAGGGTACCATCCGCAAGTGACTCATGGTCCTGCTCGTGTGGTCGTGGCTGGGTGGGAGCCGGCGCTGCCTGCTCGACGTCACCACGTCCGCCCTCCCCTCGTCGCCGGGGAGGTGGGCAGGCTGCTCTCCTGCGGCGGCCGGTGTCGCGGCGCGTGCCTGCGCACGCTTCCACGTGCGGCATCGCGGAGCCACGCCGCCGCGGGTTGAGAGCACCGCGGGCGCCTGGGGCGGGGGGGTCGCAAGAGGCCCTCGTGGCCGCCCACCGCGAGGGCTGTCGTTTCGGCCAGGTGCACCCCGGGCGTCGGCCGCGCAGCCTCTCCGAGCCTGCGGCGGCCCCCGCAGGCACCTCGGAGAGCGGAGGTCGGCCCGGCACACGGCGCAGGCGTGTGTCGGGCGGGGTGTGGTCACCGAGCTCTGCTGGCGCGGAGCCGTGGCGGCGCGCCGGGAGATGATGCGGTGGAGGTGGCAGCGCGGGCGACGGCGGAGTGGTCAGTTTGGTGGGGGAACGGTTTTCACAAGGCTTGTCGAGGGAGGGAAGAAGAGAGGTAGGGAAGACCAGGGGTTGGAAAGGACACGGGAGAGGGACAGAGCCAGTGACATGGCAGAGCAGCGGGACAGGGCAAGGGAGAGAGGGAGGCCTGGTGGGCCCTTGGCCCCGATAGGACCATGACAGCCGCGCGGCCCAGCGCTGGCTGGCGCGGGTGCAGCGGGGCCTGAGGAAGCGCGGCAGGTTGCAGAAGGCCGGGAACGACGCCATGGAGTGGTACGAGGACGTTTCCTCCCAAGACCTCCTGAGTCGCTGGAGCCACGACGACGAGGTTGTCCTGAGTTTGGACCTGTGGAGGCCAGGTTCGGGCCACGGGGCTGTCCAAAAGCATCCCGAGACAAAGAACAGCCCCAGGGATGCGGTCGAGATCAAGGGGCGCCCCACCCATCAAAACAAAACGACGTCGGAGGTTTGGGTAATTACTCGCTGGTCGTTGAAAGTAGGCAGTTTTGGCCTTCCAGATCCCAATCTACTTTCAGTGCCTTACTATTTAAATGATCGAGTGGCTGCACCTTTTGCGTTCTCCTTATGGGGCGGACGGAACCCAATCTTTTTTCAGCGCCTTCCTACGTCATGCTTCAACCTACTTCTTCCTACCGATGGGTATGTCTTTTTCGCGCCCACGTCTCCTCTGTCCTCCGATGTGTCGCTCCTTGGGCCACTGCCACTCGTCAGGCGCTTGCGTGCTTGCCGCCGTGTCCGGGCGTCCGTCCCGTGTGCAGGCCTGGTATTGTTTTGTACTGTATGGATTGTGCGCGTGCGTTGATTATGTCTGCACCCAGCTGGCAGCGGCAAGGCCCGCCACCGTGCCGCAGTTTGGGCCGCAAAGTTTGTGATAGCAGTGATGAAGGTGGTGCAGATGCCGATGGTGTCGGTGACGATTCTGCGGGTCGTAGAGGTGGTCATGATGGGTACGATTGGTGATGATGATGAGTACGGTGATGAGAACGACGACGATGCCAATGACGATGACGATGCTGATGGCGATGCCGACGATGATGATGAGGATGATGATGATGATGGTGGTGATGCTGATTAGGATGATGATTAGTATGATGCGGTTGTTGATGGCGGTGATGATGGTGGTGATGAAGTTGCTAATCCGGATGATGAACATGACGATGGTGGTGATGATGATGTTGGTGGTATTGACGATGACGATGCTGATGATGGCGGTAATGACAACGCCGACGACGATGATGTTGACGATGATGATGGTACTGACGA
This sequence comes from Prorocentrum cordatum, assembly GCA_963575745.1. NCBI lineage: Eukaryota > Dinophyceae > Prorocentrales > Prorocentraceae > Prorocentrum > Prorocentrum cordatum. Next base: position 265,153 of record CAUYUJ010018527.1, on the reverse strand, counting down.
TGGTGATGGTGATGACGATGACGATGATGATGATGTTGACACGAATGCTTATGCTTATGTTGGTGATGATGATGCTAATGCTGATTTGTATGCTGATGGTGATGATGCTCAGACGATGGTGATGATGATGACGATGATGATGGTGATGATGATGATGATGATGATGATGATGGCAGTGGTGGTGATAATGATAGTGATGCCGATGATGATGGCGATGATAAAGAGGAGGAGCTGGAGGAATAAGAGTAGGGGCGGAGCAGGAGGAGAAGCATAAGGAAGAGGGTGGCGACACGTGTGACACGTTGTTGTGTCATGTCTCTTGTGCCCCGCTTTATGAGGTCGTTTGTGTCATCTTGGGGCTGTCTTGGCCTCCTGCGAGAAAGTCGGGTGCGCCTCGGGGGTTCTTTCGGGTAGTCTAGGGGCCCTCTTAGGCAGTCGTGGCCCTCTTGTGTCGGCTTGGGGCCCTCTTGGCCGTATGCAGGGTGTCTGGGGGCCATCGTGGGACCGCACAGAGGCATTCTTGGGCCGTCTTGAGGTTGTCCTGGAGGCCTTTTGGACCATCATGGTGCCCTCTTTTGTCGTCTTGGGAGCCTCTTGGGCGCTTCTTGGGCCGTGTTAGGGCCATATTGGAGGCTTGTTGGGCCGTCGTGAGTTGACGGACGCCCGAAAAGATGAGAACGCGACATGCTTCGAAATCTGCAGGAACTCAATGATGCTCGCTTGTTCGGGTAGGCATCTTTGGCAATCGTGGGGCCACCGTGGGCTTTTTGGGGCCACCTTGGACCGCCTTGGATGCGTCTTAGACCACCTTGACAGCAGCAGCAGTCTGCAGCTAGGGGGGGCCTTTACAATACCTAGCAGCCCGCACCTGCGGAAAAGCGCGAGGGGGAGGCGGCGCGGGCGAACCACCCGCAAGCGTAACCCAGTGTTGAACCCATGTTTGGCCCCAAAGTGTAGCCTCCTGAGGCTGGGCCCTCCATCCAGCTGCGCGCGCGCTGAGAGAAAGTAGGACCCATCGCCCCCCCCCCCATTATAAGTTCATAAACCCTACCAGGCAGCCCTTGGCGTTCTAGCACGCTTCAACATGCCAGTGGTCATGGCGGCTGTTTTTGTGCATTGGAATTGATGGCACCATTGATGTAGTGTATGGCTCTTGTCGCTGAGCTCATCTCCCGTACCGCTACGCAGCACTTCCTTCGGTAATGTTGTTCATGTGCTGCGTGATGGCAGCGTGCTCATGTATCAGCATTGGGAAGGCTAGAGTCGCACAGCTCAGCTTAGCGTCGTCATGACTCTTCCGCATGGCCATATGTGCATAGTTGGCCCGACCTTGTGCAAATTGCACGATGCCTTATTCTTAAGCAGCAGCTTGTGCATCCAATTTGTCTCTGTGCGTTCACGTTCGCTTCGGCGACAGCTCCAATTTTCGAGTTAAGCTTTCAATGCGCTTTCTGTTTAGCTCTGCCATTCGATGCTGCTCCGTCGCCTGCTCTGTGTGCTTGATGGTGTCCCTGATTCAGTTTTAACTACATGTAACATCTGCCTCACACGAGACCCAGCAATACATGCAATCACGTATGTAGTTGCCGCTTTCGCCTGAGCTGAATCTAGTGGCCTTCGGCCCATGCCGGCGCCATGCCTTAATTCTAGGTCATAGGGCTCCTGGATGCGTGTGGGGATCTCTGGGAGGCCTCTCGGAAGCCTCTTGGGGTGGTGGTGGAAGGTCTTTGGGCTTCGGGGCCTCTTGATGTCTTCTCGGTGCCGAGTTGGGCCTCTTGGGGGCCTCCTGGAGCTCCTGTGGGGGTGTTCTTGGGGGCCTGCTGGCGGTCTCGGAGATCGTCTTTCGGCGGAGGACTCGAGATGTCGGTCCTTTTTCCCTCTCAGAGGCCTCTCTGGGGCGCATCTCGTGGGCCTCCCGCGCCGTCTTGGGCCGACTTGGGGGCCTCGTGAAGAATGTAAACGAGGTTGAGAGCGATCATTCGGGTGGAGCATGATGTTGAGAACGATGAGGATGATGAGAACAGTGATCAGGTGGAGCACGAGGCTGAGAACGATGTGCTCAGGGAAGGCGAAGGAGGCGCGGGGGAGCGGGCAGCAGAGCAGAGGAGAGGGGAGGATGACGACCACGACGAGGATGCGGAACGGATCGGAGACGGGAGAGGGGGATGTGCATGCTCGGGCACGGGCGAGCCGGAAGGAGGAGAAAGAGGGAAGCGAGACGTAGGAGAAGGAGGAGAAGAGGGAGAAAGGAGGAGAAAGGAGGAGAGTGGAGGAGGAGCAAGAGAGGAGAAGAGGGAAGGAGGAGAAGGAGGAGAAAGAGGGAAGTGGATGAAGGGGGCGTAGGGTCGGCGACGGGCCCCGTGTCCTTGGGAAAAATCGCGGACTTCCGCCCGCCGAACGAGGCGGCAGCGGCCGCACTTTGAGGAGGGCACCTCCCCCGATCCATGGATGTGACGACCGCGCGGTCCAAATCCATGGATCGCTAATCCGTGCTTGCACGCCCTCGATGTGTTGTGTCGATGCGGTGGAGGATCGGGGCCCAGGTGCTGCAGACAACCTCACTCCAGGGCACAGGGTTGCCAGCCAGATACTCCCACCCCCTATCTTGAAAGTAGCAGTCATAGCTCTCCAGCCAGATGCCCTCAACCCTTCGTCCTGAAGCTGCCAGCCAGAAATCAGTGCGGCGGTCGGCAACCAGCGAGGATGCAGCCAGGAGCCACGGGGCAGAAGTGCACGAGGCCTTCGTGCACGGCCTCGAGGCGCTGCACCAGGCGCCGCGCGCGCGGGGAGGCGAGCTTGATTCTCTTGTCGATGGCAGGCATTCTCTTCGGGCATCGGGGGAGGGGGGGGCGGGGGGCAGCTGGAGACCTTTGACGGGCCACGAGGTCGAACAGCATCTCGTCGTCGGACGTCGTGGGTGCCGTACGTGCAAATATCAGGTTGTTACATGTCTACGACGGCTTGGAACACAACACGCCCCTCCGCTCAATTGGACGCATGTATGCGACGGTTGCTGGATAGTCCACGCCAGGTTTTAGCTTTCTGATGTCCATAGACCACGCGGAGCATCCTAGACTGTTGGTGGAATGGCCGACTCCAGTGTTTCCACCTTCTTCGGAGTTCGAGAGACTCGGCCAGAGCCTTTCTCGCCGACAGGCGATGCTGCCATCCTCCATGTGAAACTGGCCCAGCAGAACAAAGAGGTGCTGCATGATTGTG
>CAUYUJ010018527.1:252500-259334 GCA_963575745.1 Prorocentrum cordatum | reverse complement strand
AACCGATGGGTCTCAGAGGTTTCCAGTTTGTCTTCACCCGACTGTGTTCTCGCCCTGGCTTCGTCTCACTTGTTGGAACGAGTTTCTGTTGAGTTCTGGCGGTGGTAATGGCGCTTTGTGCGTTCATCAGCCGCAGGGTTCCAAAAGGGTTTTTTGGGGAAGGGGGTATTTTTCAGGAGGGGTCCCCCAGGGGCTTCGCACCCCCTGCCCTGTTTTGACGAGGCTCCGAGGCCCCTGGGGTGCTATTGAAAACCCTCTCCCCAGAAACCTCTTTTGGAGCCCTCCGGATCAGGCCTTGAGCAACCCGCTTTGCCAGGTCGACTGGCGAAATTTACCAGCCTGGAACATATCCTTATCCCTATGCTGGGCACCTTCTCATCACGATGCCAATCTTAGGGATTCCCTTATTTTTTGAGGGCGAATCCCTAAGATTGTCATCGCCTTTTGGCGTGTCAATCTTAGGGATAGGGATACGTTCGAGGCTGGTCAGAAGTTCACCTCCGCGGCCCTCGAGAGGGCGCTGCGGCCGCCAGCCGCGTGCGCCCTGCGCCCCGCCGCGTGCAGGTCCGGGCCCCGTTTGCGGAGCGGAGCTCTGCCAAGAAGCCTTGGCGACGCTCGGGCGTGAGCGTTTTTTTTCTCGGCGAGGACAGCCGAGGAGCATCCTGGATCACCCTGCGAGGAACATGCGCGCACGAAGCCGAGAAAGTGCACGGGCAATGGCCGTTCGTGCGACGGCGAGAAGTCGGGGGCGGCCGAGAGAGGGGGACGATGGCTAGGGGGGCGGAGTGGGATGACATGGCCAGGGCCATGATCTCTCGCCGTGGGTCATGGCGCCTCTCCTTAACTTGATGCGTCCCCTGGCCCCCCCTGGGGCCGCGCAGGTGCCTCGGCCATTTGCCACGCATTTTCTGGCGTGTGTTCGTTGCGGACATTCATGTTCCGACATGCTCAGCGCACGGTCTGCCTCCCAGGGGACCGCTCCGGTTACCGGAGCTGGCACGCAGACTTCCGTTCCGTTCCGTTCCGTTCCTCTCGGACGCCCCCTTCTTGGACGCCCAGGATGCTGCAAGCGGTGCCCGCGCCCCCAGGAGGCCAGCGCGCGCGTCGGGCCCGCGCGCCCCGCCGGCCAGCGCCCCGCAGATCGCCAGAGGGGGGCGATCGGGTCGGGCCCCCTGCGGGGCGGGCATCGGCGCCGGGGGGGTCCACGCCTGGGCCGGGGGAGGCCGGCCCCGCTGCAGGCCTCCCTCCTCCGGCAGCCCTCCTCCGGTCAACTCTCGCCTGCACGCATGCCGCCGCGCCGCTTGCTCCGAGGCGCGGCCTCGCGACCTCGGGGAGGGCGCCTCGGCCTCCATGGCACGCTCCGCTTCGGACGCAGGGTTTGCCGTGGGTCGGGTCTGCCGTGGTGTCGGCTTCGTCCATGTGGGCGCGCTGCGAACGAACGGCGCGGCGGCATGGGAGACTCTTCTACACTACTCCGCTGACATGCCCGGCCATGGCCATTCCGGGCCCCCCATCGGGTTGTGCACACGGCCTGCTGGCCGAAGCGAGGGGTGTCTGTGCACCATCCTACAGCCCCAGATGACCCTGGCCAGGCCTGGCGATAGTGAACATGCGCATGCTGCGTGTCTCCCTCCGTGCCTGGTTCCCGCTCCTCCAGCTGAGTACATGACCACAGCGTGGTCAGCAGCGAGTTCTCGCGAATTCCTTCCCCCTCCCCTCCTTCCCCTCCGACCTCCTCCGACCCCTCCGACCCCTCCGACCCCCTCCCCTCCTGATGCATCCAAGGTCCGTTCCTGATGGTCCTGGGGCCCGCATGCGGCTCCCGGAGGCCGAAACGACGGGAGGGCGCCGCGATTGCAAAGGCACACCGTGGGGGGTCTGGGCATCTTCCCTTCTCCTTCCCCCCCTCCTTACCAGGAGATCCGCTGACTTGCTTGTCACTACTCGGGCCGGACGAAAGGGGGGGATAGGGAAAGGGGGGGGTACGAAATCTGCTGCATGCAGCTGGTTCCGGCGCTACCGAGGGGCCCATTCCTCGATACATGGCCGCCTCCGGCGCTGGGAGGCGCTGGGAATATCAGCTACGTGAGCTGATTCTCAACCCCCCCCTTTGCTATCCCCCCCTTTCGCCCAGTCCGAACTACGCGGTCCCCAAAAGTCTCCGCCTCCTCCCTGGGAAGGGGGCATCGAGGATCGATCGAGGGTTGAGGATCGAGGATCGAGGATTGATCGAGCATCGAGGACCGAGGATCGGGGATCGGGGATCGAGGGTCGATGGAGGATCGGCGGCCTCCGGAAGAGCCGCAGACGGCGAGGGCCTCGAGAGGCCGAGACCCCCCTCCCTCCTCCTTCTCCCCCTCGTCCTCCCCGTTCCCCACTCCTCCTCCTCGTCCTCCTCCTCTTCCTCCCCCTCCCCCCCCTCCTCGTCCTCCCCGTTCCCCGCTCTCTCCTCCTCCTCATCCGCGACCTCCTCCTCCCCCCTCCCTCCTCCTCGTCTTCCTCCTCCTCCTTGTCCTCCCCCCATCCCCCCTCCCTCCCTCCTCCTCGTCCTCCCCCCACCCCCCCTCCCTCCCTCCTCCCCCTCGTCCCTCCTCCACCCCCCCCTCCCCTGGAGGGCCGCGCGGCGGGGCGGGCGATGCTGGCCGCGCAGCCGCAAGCCACGACAGTGGCCTTCGAAGCGCACCTCCACTCCCTGACCGAGGCCGCTGGGCGGGCGGGCGCGGCCTGCACTGCACCCCCCTCGCCCCGCGGGGCCGGGGCCGCTCGCTCCAGGGAGAAGCGGAGGCATGGGATCGCCGCGGGCGCAGAGCGCAGGGCCGGGGCTTCCTCCCCCTCCTCCTCCACCCTCCTCCTCCTCCTCCCCTCCTCCTCCGCCTCCTCCTCCTCCTCCTCCTCTCCCCTCCTCCTCCCCCTCCTCCCGCTCCTCCTCCTCCTCCTCCTCCTCTCTCCTCCTCCTCCTCCTCCTCCTCCTCCTCCCCCCCTCCTCCTCCTCCCCCTCCTCTCCCCCCCTCCTCCTCTCCTCATCCTCCTCCTCCTCATCCTCCTCCTCCGCCTCACTGCTCCTCCTCCTCCTCCATCCTCCTCCTCCTCCCCCTCCTCCTCCTCCTCCTCCTCCTCTTGATGGCAGAGCGCCCAACGGGCGTGGAAAGACCTGACGAAGGCCTCTGGAAGTACCCGGAGAGAGCTTCCGAAGGACCTCCCGGAGAGCTTCTGTGCACGCGTATCGGGAAACGCTTGGCGAAAGGCTTGCCAGAACACGCTGCGAGCACAAGCAGGGCGCTGCACCATAAACCCTAAACCCCAAACCCTCCTCCTCCTCCCCCTCCTCCCCCCCGTCCTCCCCCTCCTCATCCTCCTCCTCCTCCTCGTCCTCCTGCTTCTCCTTTTCCTCCTCCTCCTCCTCCTCCTCCTCCTCCTCCTCCTCCTCCTCCTCCTCCGGCTCGCTTTCTTCCCCTCCTCCTCCTCCTCCTCCTCCTCCTCCTCCTCCTCCTCATCATCATCATCATCCTCCTCATCGTGGGGGGGCCAGAGGGCTGGGCGTACGGATATAAGCAGAATTGCATATGTTGCGTAAGATTGGGGTGGGTATGGTTGATGTGGACAAGTTCACACATGTTCTTTGCATCGGATGGTGCGGGCTGGGTCGCAAGGGTGCGCGCGGCGGCAAGGCAAGAACCACACATAGAAACGGAGCCCGTCTCCATCCTCGAAACGCTTGCAGAGTTTTACACGAATGTGCAAGGCGCTAAGACTTGAGCCACAGTTTGAAAACGAGCGGGCCTCGATCCTTGAAGCGGTTTCACTTTTCAAGACGAAGGTGTATGGTGCCAGGGCGAGGGCCACATTTTGAAAATCACCGGGGCCCCATTCTTGAAGCTGTTGCAAACTCGATGCTTCAGGACCAGGACTGGAGAGGCAGTCTCAGGCCACGCGCCCAGCCCGGCCTACGGCAGGGCGGCGGCCTTTACAAGGGCAAATAATTGAAGACAACCAGGACGGTAATTCTTGGTCCCATCTTGGAACCTTCGTGGGGTCTTCTTTAGGTTGTCGTTGGGTCATCAAGGGGCTCCCTTGGGGCCCTTGGGGAAGATCATGCGGTCCTCATGCGGCTGTTAGACGTGTCTTAGGGCCCTGTGGGACCCTGTTTGAACCATCTTGGGGGCCTCTTGTGAGCCCTGGGGGGCCTGTTGGGGCCATAGCGGAGGGCCTCTAGCAATGGAGCAGGAGTCTCCGATTTGCTTCTTCCTCTGGGGCAGCGACAATCAATGCCGTCTTTGACCTAGCTTGCTCCCCTCTTTTCGCCGTCTTGGGGGCTCTTGGGCCCCTCGTGGGGCTCTCTTAGGCCATCCTGGGGACATCTTGAGAGGCCTCAGAAGCCCACCAGAAGCGAAAAGGCGAGAAGGCAAATTGTATGATCAGCTTTTGGTGTTGAAAAGATTTGGGCCTCATGTGGGGATCCCTGGGCTGCTCCCAGAGCACTTGGAGCCGTCTTGTGGTCCTCTCGGGACCTTTTGGAGTCCTGTCGGAAGCCATCTTGAACCATCTTCGGTCATCCTGAGCCATCTTGGGATCATCTTGAACCCTCGGGGACCCTCTTGGGGCCATCTTGCGCTCCGACCGATCCGCCCCCCCCCCGTCCAGACACCTGGGAGAGGGTGGGGGGAGTGGCAAACCCTTCCCGACGCAGCCAATGGGGGAGGGCTCTGGAAGAGGAAAGAAGAAACTCGTTTGACCTCATGCGCCCAGATGGCGGGCGGGATCATTTAGCAACGGAGGTAAGGGACCCGAAGCGCAAGCACTGTTTTGGGAAGTACCCCCTCCAGTGCCATACCGCAGTTCCACAGAACCGCTCATACTCAAAGCGTCCGTGGGGTTGCCGGCCTTCGGCGCACAGACAAGGGCGTTTGGCCACCTTCAGTCAGGCCTCGGATCGCAACACATCCCTCCAGAGTCTTCTGGAACGTTCTCAGAGCGTTCTGGAACGTTTCGAGAAGGCGTGGCGCCAGATCTGTCCCGATCCGATGTTGCCCCGATGCTGCCTTCGCTTGGCACCTCCCCGAGGCCCTGGACGTGCAGGTGGGCCTGGTGCGCAGCGCCCTCGACCTGCACCCGGCCTCTGCGCTCCTGGAGTTCCGGGCGGTGACGGACGGGGCCCTCGGCAAGCTGAGCGTCGCGATCTGTGACCTCCGCTCCGAGCTGACCGTGGCCGCCACCGCCGCAGCCTCCGGGGAGTCCCCCGAGGCAGCGGCCGCGGTCGGGGTCCTCGCAGGCACGGCCAAGCCCGGCTCGGCCACCGTGGTGGCGTCGATTGCGGGGTGCGTCGCGGGCATCTGTCGCGAGCGCGCCTCGCAGCATCCCTCCCCGGCCGAGGCGGGCTGCCACGCGCCCAGGCGTGTGCCGTGCAGGCGCAGCGTCCGCGTCAGCACCAGCAGCAGCGACACGCGTGTGTCGCAGCACCCGTCCCAATCCGTGGCCAGCCTCATCCCGAAGCAGGTGTCGCGCAGGCACATCAGCATCAGCCGCCGCAGCAGCGGCGGCACGGACGCGGCCATGGGCGGGAGGTTCATGCAGCCCATCCCGTCAGGAGAAGAGCTGCACTTCGAGAACAAGTCGGTCAGCTCAGCGGCGTCGGACTTCGCCGACGGCGACGCCAGCATGCAGGTGTTCGAGAAGCCGATGTTCTCCCGCCAGTCGTCTATGGATGGCACCGCCCTGGCGTCGCGGTTGGGCAACGGGGTCGCGCAGACGTCCCCGTGCATCCAGGGCGTGCTGAACCCCGACTGGCCCGTGAGGCTGGCGTGGGACCTCGCGGTGATCTGCATGGTTATGTGCGACAGCGTGGTGATCCCGTTTCAGCTGGCCGAGTTTCGGACTGCGCCAGGATTCGATGGGTTTTGGCTCTGGTTCTCGCCGTGAAGCGGGCAGGTCCCGAGGCAGACGGGCCCCGAGGTCGTTCGCGGTGTTTGGCTTTCTGGGGCCTCCCGCGGGCCCCGAGACTGTTGCAGAACGACTTCGGACGACGAGCTGGCCCTGGGAGAAGGCCCCGGGGTCCGGGACCCGTTCCCCACATGGCCCGTGATACCTGCCAGCCTACGATGAGGTCGGGACTGCCCCTCTACAGGAGGAAAAGTCAGACATAGTCCAAAAATAACGTATTTTGAGTTTTTCGGCCAAAATCCGCCTGTAGGGGGACATGCCCGACCTAAGCCTACGATTTGGAGGTGGGGTTCACTTCGCTCGGCAGGTCCCGAACGAAGGAGGCTCCACCTCCCCCCTCGGAAATCTTGGGATGGTGGGGCAGGGTTCGCATGTGTTCCACACCAAGGTTCACAGTCATTCTCTTCTCCTGCGACGTCGTGCTGAACTTCTTCACCAGCTACAGGGCGGGTAAGAGGGACAAGGGCTGGCAGGAAGGAAGCCTCGTCACCGACAGGATCAGCATCGCGATCAACTACCTTCGCGGATGGTTCTGGATCTCGGAGGAGGAAACCGTACACATACCGCTGCCCTTACCTCGTTTTCCCCGTTCTGGGTCTCCCGGCAGGCCCTCGTCGCAGCCGCTGGATTCGCATCGAAGTTCTGGTCAGAACACACCCCAGGAGGGATCCGGGGAGGAGCGGTATCGGTACCTTTTGGTTTACCCAGGATCGATTTTCTGAGTACTGTGCCGTGGACCGTAATCGCCAAGGCCGTCAGTTCGAACAGCGAAGGGAGCTCGTCGTCGGCGGGCCAAGTAACGAAACTCGCAAAGGTTGTCAAACTGACGCGGCTCTTGAGGCTAATGAGGATGCTGCGCCTGTGCAAGCTGTCCATTATCTGGGATCGCATCGAGAG
>CAUYUJ010018527.1:175000-247500 GCA_963575745.1 Prorocentrum cordatum | reverse complement strand
GAGGAGGAAGAAAAAGAAGAACACGAGAAGGAATGGGGAGGAGCGACAGGAGGATTGTCACGGTCGGCGTCGCCAGCGTCGCGACTCGTCCACCTCCAGGCCGCAGGGGCTAGAAGAGTTGCAATGCCCAGGCTCCCTCCCCTCAGATATTGTGTTGCTCGGGTTGGGTCCACCCTCGAGTGCGTGGATGGCCAGAGGGGGAAGTCCAGGAGGAGAAAGGAAGATGAGGAGGGAATCGAAGGAGATCAGGGTTTCGGGACCTCACTGGCCCTCAACCTCTGGAGGCCTTCCTGGAATTTCGGGGACCTCTGGGCACCTCCTCTCCGCGTCGACGGCTCCTCCCGCATCCCACCGGTTGAGACAGCCCGCTACAGCGGGCCCTGGTCAGGAGCAACGTTAGGGTCAGGCGATCGCAAAAATGGATCAAGGGGGCGTGGATTAGCGACGGGTCCCGCTTCCCTGGGAAATCGCGGATTTCCGCCGCTGAACGAGGCGGCGCCAGCCGCATTTTGAGGAGGGCACCTCCCCCGATCCATGGATCTGGCGACTGCGCGCCAGATCCGTGGATCGCTAGTCCATGCTTGCGCACCTCCGATAGGGGGCATAGACTCACGGGGCAGCGCATCGACCCCCAAGCGCCCATGCATCGCCACATGGGGGCCCGAGAGAGCCCACGGCGTTGGTGGAGGCCTGGTTCCGCAGTCGAGGGTATGTCGCCGACGTGTCGGCAATGACTCGCCAATTCCACCTCGACGGTTCCGCCCCGAGTTGGTCCACACCATCGTGCCCCCTCATGTGGGTGCAACTGCTGGGAGGTTGATTTCGGCATCGGCGCCGGCATATCCGTGGTCGAACACCAGCCCAAGCCGGCATACTCCCGCTTGAGTTCGTGGACTCACGCCGCATCCGGCTTTCTCAGGTACTATCCTGAGTTTGACCAGGGCTGATCCGGCTTCACGGTCCCGCGATCGGGCTTCACAGCCCTCGTTTCTACGAAGATCTCCCAGGAGTTGCCTCCTAAACCGCACCGGGTCGCCTGAGGATCTCACAAGCCGAACGTTCTGTCGATTTGAACCAGCTTGAGACAATCCTCGTTTTTACAGAGATCTCCCAGGAGTTGCCTCCCAACCCGCACCGGGACGCCTGAGGATCTTGCAAGCCGAGCGTTCTGTCGATTTGTTTGAGCCAGGTTGAGACGCTGCGGTCGGCGATTTTAGGGGATCCCGGCCAGATCCTGGGCCCGGTCGGGCCGCGAGCCCTCATATAGTCCCCGCTATCTCGCCTCCGCAGGCAGCGCGCCGACGCCGAGGATGTATGCCCGAAAGCGCCAGCACCCGTGCCCTCGCGGCGCGATGCCGTGGGCGCGCGATCCCGCAGACACGCTCCACGCGGGGCGTATCTCACCGAGCGCGCTCCACGACTCGCAAAGTGCCTGCTCGCAAACGTCCGAAGACACAGACGTCTGCGTCAGTGTCATTTCCCGTAGATCCCCCCCCTGGATCCAGGCCACTTGCGAGTAGTCCTTTTGCGAGCAGTGGAGCGCGCTCGCGCCTGATGTCCGCGGCAAGGCCGGCGGCCGGGGAGTCCAGGCCGCGAGCTCCTGCGGGCGTGGGGGCGGCAGAGAAGCCCGACGGCTGGAAGGGGCCGCGGGCTCGCGTTTTCTGCGCCACGCGGTCCCACGGGGCACGGGCGGCCGGGGGTTCGGGCCGGACGGAAGGGGGGGGGATTGGGAAAGGGGGGGTTACGAAATCTGCTGAATGCAGCTGGTTTCGGCCCCGCCGCTGGGCCCATTCCTCGATACATGGCCGCCTCCCGCCGCCGGGAGGCGCCGGGAAAATCAGCTACGTGAGCTGATTCTCACCCCCCCCCCCTTGGCTATCCCCCCCTTTCGCCCGACCCGAATGGTGGAACGCTGGGGGAGGTTCAGGTCGTCGAAGAGCTTGGCATCGCTCGGACGTGTGCATGTTCTCTCGGCGAGAGCCATCGAGGACCATCCTGGGCCATCGAGCAACAAAAAAATGCACGCACGAAACCGAAACATGCAAGGAAAAGCGCCATAAACATAAACTGTTGGCGCTCCGCGCGGATTTCTCGGATCCGCACTGTTCTCGGGCGGTGCCTACGGCGCCGCGGGAGGTGGGTCCAGCGCAGATCCAAGAAATCCGCGCGGAGCGCCAGAAGTGTATTTTTTGTTGCGCTGTTTCTTCTTCTACGTTGGAAGTGTGTCCGAACGCGCCAGCCCCGATGATAACATCATGGCGTGGGGCAGAGGTGGCTGCGGGCATGCAGTCTTCGCGATCGACGCGTTGCCCGTGATCGAAAGAGGGACGCCATGACGGACCTACCAAAGCAGTAGTTCCGAAGAAGAGCGTCAAGATCAGAAAGATGAGTACTATGGACAAAGAAAGCGAGAAAAAGTGAAGAGGGGGAAGGGGAAAGAGGAGGAAAATAGTTAATGGCGATGAGAAGGGAAGGGAAGATTTCTGTCTACGATCTGAGTCGATGCGATTCGATTCGCCGACTTTGGCCCGTTGTTGCGATTCGATGCGATTCGATTCGCAGGCGCTGGCTGGAGCCAGCCGGAGCCAGGCAGGCGCGGCGCTCATGTTCCAATCAGAGTCTGTCAGGAGAGGAAAAACACACACAGACATAAAGAATCTTCGATTCCCCAGAAAATATGGGAAAGTATGGGAAGTGGGGGGGAAGACAGAAACCCAGAAAATATGGAAAAACATGGGGAATCTTTTTATTAGTGTGTATTTAATTGTGTGTGCGATCCGCTTGCAGTCCGATCCGTTTCTGGTCCGATCCGGTTGCGCTGTGAGTTCCGGCCCGGAAGGGGATTGGAGGGTTCCATATGGGGTTTGGGGGGAAGGGTTTTTCCAGAGAGCCCCCAAGGGCCTCGCAACCTCGTCAAAACAGGTGGTGCGAAGCCCCTGGGGGACCGCTCCTGGAAAACCCCCTCGCCAGAAACTCTCGTTGGAACCCTCCGGAGGGGAGAACAGAGCAAAGGACGGACGGACGGAATGCCCTGACGGGGGAAGTGCACAGCACTAAATACTGAGCTCAGCTCAGATTGCTGGCCTCTCGGAGACGCAGCTTCCTTGTCACGAATTCTCTCCACAAGAGCTGCCAACCGCGCCTCATATGAAGGGGCGGCCCCTGATGCCGAAGGAATAGACACCACCGTAGAGTCAGACACCGCGGGACTCCTGGGGACTCTCTCCGACGGCCTCTTGGGGGCCAGCCGAGCAAGGGGAACAGTACGATCCAGGAACTCCGCACATTTACGATTCGGAGATTTACCCTGGAAAAAGCGGTTTATAACTTCCTGACCCTTCTTGGTGGGGGGCATACAGAGACCAGCCAATTTTAAAGCACGGCCCTGGGACCACCTTCCACACTTTAAACACACATAGCTTTGCTTCTCAGGGATCGCGCACACAACATCAACCGAGGCAGGATTTCGAGCGAGTCCAGCCGCGACGATGAGGTGCCCCTGGGGATCCTTGAGCAGCTTATCTATGAGAGGGGGTACACCAGTACAACCAGTAAGATCCAGCTGCGAACGGGAGTTCCCGCCTAGCCGCAAACAGCGGCTGCAATGGAATCCCGCGGCCCCGTCCTGCCAGTCATGCCAGCCGACGCGGAGCCTGTGACGCGCGCGCCTCGGGGCGCGGGGGGGACGAGGCCACCTGAGATCATTCTTATATAGCGGGAGCACAGCGGCGGCAATCTTCACGAAATTGTTTGCCCTCTCAAGGGCAAGGTTGACAGAAGCAAGAAACTCTGGATCTGCACCGACATGATGCATCAAAGCTTTCTTAGCATGATGATCCACAACCGAATTGCCGACAGCAAACTCTCTCTCTCGCCGTCGGGCAGAGCATCTATGACTGCCTGTGTGCGGTGCGCTTTCACATGCCGAACCTCCTGGAGCCACTTCTGCCCCTCGAGACTCTGAGCGAAAAGACGGATGCCAGCAAACTTCGATGATGCCTCCAATTGGTGAGCGATGTTGCGCTGAGTGACTTTTATCGCCGACATACAATCCGCGCCGAGCACCGCGGGTCTATTCGCCACCTGGCCGCACAACGCTATCGCAACGTGCTCAGACATCGCGGGTGTCTGAGGAAAAGTGCCGTGGACTACGCCACGTAAAACAGCAACTGGCTCAGGTGCAGCCCCTACATCAGGCAGCACTCCAATGGCCCATGCTGCTCGCTGGAGCGCACGGATGGGAGGCTTGGAACATGATCCGTCTGATACAAGACGGAGCACCTGATCGCTTGAGAGCTCTGCAATCTGCTCAGGATCCATGTCTAGTGGGTTGCCCGCGACATCAAACAACTCAACCTCAGACGACGTACTCGGCTTGGGCAATTCACTATCTGGATACACAAAGATCCCGCGGGTGAAAATCTCGAGATCAGGATCTTCGAGCGCCGCCTGAATATGCTCAGGCGTGGCGCCCGACTCGTCTCAAGCTGCTTTCACATCCTCACGCGTGCACGTGTAAAGCCTGTGGTGGAGTGTGTCGACTTGTCCGCACTCACAGCGCCCGTCCGTAGCGTAACCCGCCAAACGACCTCTCTCGTTGGTCCGCACTCCATTGCACCCACAGCATTTCACTAAAAACTTAGCGCGCCTACCCAAACCCTTAGCTTTTGGCCCCAAGCGGTCCCGCACAAGATCCAAGGTGGCCCTGTGCCCAGGGGGGTGGCCTAATTTAGCTGCTAGAGTCAGTTCATGCTGGCGCTGAGTACTAATCTCTAGCATATCGGCTAACAGAGCAGGAGGGGTCTGATATATCTTGACCGTGAGACCATTGTGATCATTCCTTTCCAAAGGTCCTAGCACCTCCCACCCAGCTCTCTGGAGCACTAGCACCGCGCGACGGATAGGGCCGCGAGAGGAGCTCCAAGGGCCACCCTGCAGAGGCTGGGCCGAGTCCCAGAGCCTAAGAAGCTCATTCTTACTGACTAGTGCTCGCTCAGGCTGGGTGGAGGCTATCCAGATCATCCTACACCAATGGATCGCAGGGGCCACCGCGAGACGAGAGCTCTTGTCCCCAAGAAGCACCAGCTTCGCAGTTAAAGAGACCCCGCCGTGACAGGGGGCGTCAGCACTACAAATCATTCGCTGGTGGGACCCCCACTCGGCCTGACTAAGGCCTGAAACCTCAGAGCCAAAACTGCTAGCTGGGGCAACTCCAGCACGGCAGATCTTGGGAAATGGGGCATCTTTCCGACCCTTAAGCCGTTTCTTGTAAAACTTGACTTTCCTAAGTCTCATCTTCATTCCAGAAAAACGTCGGGCTTGTTTGGCTCTCACCCCTACTGCATCGCGCCTGGCTCCTGCAGCCTCGTCGACGCCGAGGTAGGAGACGCTCTGCATGAGGAACGAGTGCGGCAAGTCCAGCGCGTCGAGCACCGCGTGGCCGAGCTTCGGGGCGGACGCCAGCAAGCCAATCTAATCATAGTTGAACCCAGCAGAGAGCTTATCAGAAGTACGGCGGAACTCAACCATAGCGTGCACTGAGACCTTCACTGCAATCTCCTCGTCGTCGGCACCATTGCTGAGAGCCGTATCGTCGATGTAGTTCAGAAAGTCTATCGCTCGGCATCTGGATATGTACTCATCGAACTCTTCGTAAGCGTGCACCTTGATCGCCAAATCATTGTAGCCGCCGCCCGCAGGTAAGCCACATATTGCAAACAATGGTGTGACAGAATGATGCTTGCCCAAGCGAATGATACGCGGTGACCTCCACGCGTTATATACCAGCTTGAGCCAGCAGACAGGCACTCCAACTTTCAGAAACTTCAACGGCAGCAAATCCAAACGTTTGGACTCGTAGTATTGGGACCAATCGATGACCCACATGAGGTGATGACGGTGACTGCGATGATCACTCTCAGCTCGTGCCGCCTGCAGCCAAGCACAATCAAGTGCCGAACGTCCTTTAGCTGCACCCCAATATCTACGAGAAAGCTGCCGACTGATGCCTGATACCATCCATCTGCGAGCGCGCTGCCAAATACGGTACACTCCAGCATACAGAATTATCAAACGATTGCCTCCTGACGGCTTACCCAACATCGGCATCTGTATCCAACATAACTGCTTAGGGAGAAGCCCACTTGCCTCAGAACGTTGAAATATCAGACCGAGCACTTCCAAAGCGTTGTCGTCTAACATGAGCGCATGCCGAGGGTGGAAATGATCGAAGCTAGCTGATGTTCCCGTCGGGAAGGTCTTCACCACCGATCTAATATCTTCAGGTTCCATCGCAGGGCAAGTGCTCCGATCAGGCACCCAAGCATAAGGTGCTTGACCACTTGCCTTCCACAGCTTCTGATACATCTCCACTTCCTTCTCGACGATCGCAACTGGGCTACCTGAGACGACTGGCCCTGAACACTGAGCTGGCTCCGGCATGGCCTTGACCTTCGTAAGTATGCGAAGGGCACGCGCACCACGTGACGCTGACTCGGCACACCAATCGCTCCACAGCTGCGTGGACTCCTTGTTCATGCCTGAAACAGCGGCCTCCAAGTCCTCATTCACCTCGTCTAAGAACTGGGAGATCGCATCTGTGTCCATGGGGATGCCACTGACCAAATCTCGCGCTTGCTTGACAGGGGAATCCAGGCGCGCATGCAGCCCTTGACCATGATATTGCACCGTGAGAAAACTGTCAATCTCAAGAGAGCACTGGTCTAGGTGACTGGTCCCACGATAGAGCTGCAATATCGCCTGAAGACTATTGGTCATCCACTGCCAGCCTTCAGCAATCAACTTCGCGTGCGTCTCATCGTCTAACTCGTACGTCGCATCAACCCACCTGGGAGACAAATTGCGGCCGAAAACTCCAGGCTCTTTCAACTCCGTGCCCGCGTTGATCGCCACCTGCTTCGCTGCCGTCACTGCGAACTTCGACCAAACTCGTGATAGAAATGCCCATGCAGCCAACCGACTGCGCCTCGTCCGTCGCCATGGCCAGACAAGCCTCAGCAAGAGCGCGGTGAGTGCCCCAGTCAGCTGGGGCTGCAGTGGGTCCAATCACTGGAGCCGAAGGCAATGATGGCGAAACGGTGTACACAAAGTGACGAATACTGTACCCATTGTCCACGATACGAAGCAGCACAGGTCGATGTGGTCGTTTAGCCCATCGCATTTCAGCTAGCACACCTCGGAAACCACGCGCCGCCACATCGTTTAAGGCGAAGTAGTCGATGGTCGTGGACCCCGTTCCTGCTCGACATGTTACTTGAGTCGGCACTGCCATGGTGACCTTTGCCGTGCGAGGAAAACCAGTAGACTCCAGTTCTGACACAGACATATTCCAATCACATCCAGCAACACAAGGCCCACGACAGTCGGAGAAACATTGCCCGAGTTTGGCCAAGATAGAGGAGTTGATGCCCGTGGGACCGATGGAGTCCTTGAGATAACCATTCAGAACATGATAAGTTGGCCATCCAGGAAGATCTACCATCACATGATGTAGTCGGTGTGGATACAGAACAGGTTGTCCATGCTCAGGCTTACGAAGTCCCAGCTCAGAACATGCAAACACCGTTACCCCAGCAGACGGATTGTCTCCCGTAGCCACACCAGGAACTGCAATTAATTTCCATCCACGATTGTGCGCCCACGTGTACAGGGACTCGACGTTGGATGCATCATACCCAATCTCTTGAGCCAGAAGTACATGCGCACATGAACGTTTCACTCGATCTTTAAGCGTATTGCGACCACCATTGGCGTTGAACGATTCGAACAAGTATGTGCTCTGCGAAGGTGGTGCAGGGATAGGCTTAGTCTTTCCAGCAATCGAAACGGGCACGCCAGAAACTCTCACAGCCACAAAACCATCTGCCAAGCCTGAAGGTCGGTACTGCGACCCGCCACCGATCCCTGCAGTTAACCCGCGAGGTCCAGAGAGCGAGCAGTGCGTGCCATCCGTGGATGGTCGGTACCCTCTACTCTCAGTTGTCCTCAGTGCGGGCGAGTCGCAGGAACCAAGCGAGGCACAATGCGCGCCGACAGGCGGTAGTACTGCATCTGAAGAATTCACCATTTCAGAAAACATCTGTGACCTGGGTAGGGTGGGCTCCGAGGAGGGCAGGGGCTCTGCATTCCTCGCAGCGCACAATGGACCTGAAGCCAGTCTAGAAAGCACCCTGCACAGCATCTCGTGCGCGCTGTTGCTACCCACGTCGTTGACGCTTGGCGAACTCGCCAAGCTTGGTGTTGAACGCCTCGAAGCTTTCAGATTCAAAGAGAGACTGCTTCTCTTCGTCGGACAGGTCCTCGAAGGTACGCTTAGGAGCTTCACTGGAGCCAGACTCGGCCCCGCCACCAGCAGGAGGCTCGCCATCAGCACGAGCAGGAGCTGGAGGGGACGCAGCAGCGAACTTGCTCTTGAGCGCCGCCTGCAACTTGGTCCACAGCTCGGACCCGAGGAAGGACTGCAAGTCGCCATCGCTGACGTCCGAGGCCTTAACTTCGAAGTCGAAGTTGGGTGTAGCTCTGGCGTCGTCCTCTGGGGCAGGATGCCCAACCAACGCCGCCGTGCGCTTGAACTCTGCCTCCAGGGTTGTGACCTCGGCTCGTTTAGCTTGTAGCTGCGCACGCCGAGAATCCAAAGCTTCCTGCATCTTTGCAATATGCTGCTCCTTCTCGCTGATCTCACTGTCCAGCTTCGCGCTGTGTAACTTCGCTTTTTCCAGATATTGCTGCGCACGGCGGTGGGCTTGCGTGGGAGTCCGCAGTGCCCTGTGCTGCTCACGCAGCTCGGCCAGCTTGTCCTTCGTAGCCTTCTTGATCTGGTCACTCTCATCGCCAGGGAGCGCCTTGATGATCGACTCATATTGCGCAATCTGGCTCGATAACTTTGTACGTTCGGTAGAATCCTCTTCTTCCGTGTCCATGCTGTTGCCATCTGCTTTTGGTTCTTGCTTCCACGGCGGTACCCCTTCGCCTGGCGCTGGCCAGACCTTCGGAGGCGTCGCACTTTGAGATGGACCGCCTTGGCCGAAGAGAAGCTTCTCAATGGCCTCCAGACGCTTACTCGTTTCATCCTTAGGCTTGCCGCTTGCTTGCCCTTGCCCACCTGCACGATCACCTTTGGACAGGATCTCTTGGTGAGCGGTCCAAGCGGCCTTCTTGATACGTAACGGCGCTTCATTTCCACACTGACAGCGGATGCGCGATGCCCAGTTCGCCGAGGCTGAGCACCGCCCACATGCCCACGTGGGCCGCCGCGGCCCGCGGAGCACCGAACAGAGCAAAGGAGGCAGGGGGAGGAGGGAGGGAGGGAGGATGCAAATTGATTCGGAGTCGGAGGGGGCCCTCTGCAGAAGACGTCGTATCCCGCAGCGGGCACTCGCTTGGAGCTGCGCCGGCCGTCGCGGGTGCGACCCCTTCAGCGTGGCCCTGCGGCACTGCGCCGCCTCTTTCGCCGAGGCCTCCAGTTTGCGGCTGGCGAGGTCACGGCCTCGGCCCCAGCGATCATGTAGAATGCACGCGTCGCGCCGAGCTACAGGGCAAATGCTTGTAGCCGCTCGGCTCGCCCGCGCGTCTCCTGTGATACGCGATCATTTGTGTGAGCGTGGGACCCCGTAGCCCATAGGTGTAGGGCTTCCAGACGCGCAGCCTTGTACTATTCTGCCTTGTACTTCGTAGCGCAACCGCCTTCGCTGGCGTCAACCGGAAACCCAGATCGAGCAATCGATTTGTTTCGAGGCAGGATCCCGAAGACCTCCTGACTACTTCCCGGAAGCTGGCTTGTCAGTCCCAGTAGTTTTGGGGTGGACCTGGGCCCGAAATCGGCCTCCCAAGGCCGAAAACGGCGACAGAATGGCCGTCGCGTATGTGTATCCGAGCCGCCAGGACATGGCAGTATTACCGCGCAAGTTGTGGGACCATCTAGATGTCTGCCGCTGCAGACAGCTTCTGATTTACCTCTGGGATCTGCCGCGGGTGCCACTTAACGCTTTGCTTGAAAAAGTCTACCATCACGACTCTGGGCTATTTCGTCTATTCCCTGTCCAGGGCTCAAGTGACGTGGGTCAATGCAAACGGGGTCAGTCAGAGCGCCGGATCTTGCAGGATCCTGCAGAGCTAGGGTTGCACTGACCTGGGCTAGGGCGCAGAATCCTGCAGGATCTTCCAGGATCTTGCAAAGCCTGACTGTCCCGGATCTGGAAGACCCGGGTCAGTAGACCCCCGATTTGTGCGCACCGTGTCTTGGGCTGAACGACCCAAGTGGACCTGGCACGCAGCTTCAGCCTCAGCGTTCTGATCATTGGTGCTGCTCCTCATTCAGCTGATTTTGCCCTTCGGAGACCCTCCTCGTCGCCACGGCCAGAGAGAGCGGAACAAACATGCCAGGACAGAGCCCCGAGGCGTCCAGGGATCGGTTGTGAGCGGGTTGGTGATCTTCCCCCGACATTCCGCGGCTTGAAACAGTCGAGACGGCCAGTTGCTGCCTGCTTCGGCCCTCGGACTGGTTCTGGCCCCCTGGACCATTAATAAACGACCCTGCATGAGAATTCGGTCCCTGGGGAAGGGGTCGAGAATTGCAGGCGGGGTCCCCGTATGCAGCCGATCCCGACGTCGGAGTTCTGGAATTGGACTCTGCGCGCAGCTTGGGCATCAGCTTCCGCATCCTTGATCTCCTCGGCTCGAGAATGAAAGAAGACATGCGGAAGCATAAAGTGTTGCATGTCCGCGCGGGTCCCCTTGGGTCGGCGTAACTAGACCTCTCCAAACAACCTTGGGCGGAGCCTTCGCCGTGTTTTAATAGTGGTTGATGCCTCCTGTCCTCGCGTGCTGTGTTCCTGGTGATTGCATTGTGTTCGCTCTGTCTGGATAATTGCGCATGCCGTGCGACCATGTGAGGAGGTGCGTTGGTGGTCGCTAGGCCTCGCCGGTGCACGTGCGTGGGACCACTTGCCATGGCATCGGAAGAATTGGGAGGGCGCCCACAGTCATCTGGCGGCTTCATTTGTTTCTAGGCATGGGCCCGCTCGGAACCTTTCGAGCCTTTCGTCGCGAGGACCGGCTTTGATGTTGGATCGTCAGATTTTCGATTAGACTTAAGAGTGGCTCTTCGCCGGAGTGCCTTTGGTGTGGGCCCAATGTGGTTCCCCGATCGCTGAGCGCGAAGCGGTAGCAGCGGCTTGCGCGCCCAGGTTTGCCCACCCCGCGACCCCCGTTGAGCCGCGCACCAGAGGTCACTCTTGCCTAGGGTCACTCCTGCGTGTAGCCGAGATTGTTCTGGGGTCGAACACCGGCCTGCAGGGGCAACGTTAGGGGTAACAGGCTCAGGGGGTGGCGCATCGACCCCTCGTCGCCCATAGCTCGCCGATTGGGGCCTGATATCCCACCCCGCCCAGGAACGTTCGACTGCGCGCAAGAGTGGGCCTTCGCCAGAGTGACCCCGACCCTTGGTGCGGGCTCACCTGAGCCCCCCCCCCGATCTCTTGGCGCGATACGATAGTGGCTGCCTGCGCGCTTCGATTTGGCCACCCTGCGCCCCCTCAAGCCACGCAGGAAAGGTCACTCTTGCCTACGGTCATCCTGACGTGTACAGTCGGCCCGGATTGGTAGGTCGACCCTGCCAAATCAAGGGTACCCTTGTGTTCTGTGCCTCGCGACCCATGCTTCCTACATTCCTGTGGCAATGCGGCCCTCGGAAGGGTCTTGTGTCCTCTCGCGTGTCCTGTCCAACCGAGTCCTACTGCAGCCGAAGCGTGCGGTTGCGCCACCGCCGATCTCTCGGCGATGCGTCGCCGATTCCTGGCCGGCGGTTCCCCCTGGCGGCCCCCCCTGAGCCCGTCCCCGTCAGTCGTTTCCCCCATCAGCGCTGCAGCGGCGAGATTCGACCCTCGGCCGAGGAGGGGGGGAGGAGGGACGAGTGAGGGAGGAGGAGGAAGAGAGGCCGGGGGATTGTGGAGCCCTTCGCCGTTTTCATACGGTTTTATCGAGTGAAACGCTCTTTCACCCTTAAAGTTTGATTGTTTTTGTAATTTTTCTTTTCGCCGTGATCCCCTCATACTAACATTTTCTCGTTATCTCGTTCTCTAGTGTTCTCTCTCTCTCTCTCTTTGTCTCTCTCTCTCTGTCTCTTTGTCTATCTCCTGCACCAGGCCAACGCATGACGATGCGATACAAATCCATTCCCAACCAACACCAATGCCAATGCAATGCCAATGGGGGAATCCTTTTGTTCGGTGGATTTCAATAAGAATACTTTATGGATGATGTTATTACGAATCCTTCTTCGGAGGATTTCAATAGCAATGCTTGTGTGTACGGTTTCGATCGGGATCCTCATGTGGAGGGTTTCACTAGGAATCCTTCATGTGGGAGGATTCAATCGGAATAGTTCTTGTGGATGGTTTCAGTAGGAGTCCGTCTGCGGAGGGAGCCATTCGGACTCGCCAGCGCAATGCCAACGCTTTGCCATCGCAATGCCAAACCAATGCCAAGGCGATCCCAATTCAATGCCAATGCAATGCCCATAGGGGGGCTATCCTTTGTGGTACATTCCAAAAGGAATCCTTCCTGTGGAGGGTTTCGATTGGAATCCTTTTTATGTGGGAAGGTTCGGTGTGAATCTTTTATGTGGGGGGCGTTCAGAAGGATCCCTTCTTGTGGAAGGTAAGGAATCCTTCTCTGGTGGGAGCCACTTGAACTCGCCAGCGCAATGCCGAAGCAGTGCCGACGCAATGCCAAACCAATGCCGATGCAATGCCAATGGGGGAATTGCTTGTGGTAGATTTCAACAGCAATCCTTCTAAGAACCCTTATTCGGGGGATTTCAATCGGAAACCTTCTATGGAGGGCTTCGCATGGAACCCTTTCGTTGAGGATTTCAGGTTGAATCCTTCTTGTGGAGGGGATTCGATAGGCATCCTTTTTGTGGGGGTGTTCTATAGGAATCCTTCTGTGAAGTGTTTGAGTGGGACTCGCAATCGCAATGTCAACGCAATGCCAACGCACTGCTAACACACTGCCATCGCAAAGCCAACGCAATGCCAGTGCGATGCCAAACCGTTGCCAAACCAGTGCCAATGCAATGCCGATGGCGGGATTCCTGTCTTCCAACAGATTTCACTAGGATCCTTATGTGCATGATTTGGTTTCGAATCCTTCTTCGGGGGATTGCGATCGGAACCCTCCCGTTGAGGCTTTCGATTGGAATCTTTCTCTGGGTGGTTTCACTTTGAATCCGTCATGTGGGGGTTTTCAAAAGGATGCCTTCTTGTGCTAGGTTGTCATAGGAATCCTTCTGTGGGGGGGGCCATTAGAACTCGCCAGCGCAATGCCAGCGCAATATCAACGCAATGCCCAGCAAATGCCAAAGCTATCCCAAGTCAATGCCAATGCAATGCCAATGGGGGGAATCGTTCGTGGCCGGTTTCAAGAATCCGTTTATGGAGGGTTTCGAAAGGAACCTTGCCGTGAGGGAGTTCAATGTGAATCCTTCTTGTGGGATGCTTCAATCGGAATCCTTCTTGTGGGGGTTCAACAGGAATCATTACACGAGGGGAGGTGTTGAAACTCGCCAGCGCAATGCCAGCGCAATGCCAACGCAGTGCCAACGCAATGCCACACCAATGCCAAGCCGATCCCAACCCAATGCCAATGCATTGCCAATGGGGGAACTGTTTTGTGGAAAATTTCAATCGGAATCCTTCTGTGGAGGGTTTCGCATGGAATCCTTCTGTGGCGGGTGTCAATAGGAGTCCTTCGTGTAGAAGTTTTCGATCGGGCTCCTTCTGTGGAAGGATTCCATTAGGACTCGCCAGCGCAATCCATGCGCAACGCAAGCACACTAGCAACGCACTGCCAAGCGCAATGCCAACGCAATGCCAATGCATGCCAAACCATTGCCAAACCAATGTCAATGCAAAGCCAACGGGGGGGTCTTGCTTTCGAAGCATCTCAATATCTTGCAAGGGCGTCATAGGAATCCTTCTGTGGGGGGAACCACTAGAACTCGCCAGCGCAATGCCAGCGCAATACCAACGCAATGCCAAGCCAATGGCAAAGCGATCCCGATTCAATGCCAATGCAATGCCAATAGGGGGGAATCGTTTGTGGCCGGGTTCAAAAAGAATCCTTCTATGGAGGGTTTCGAAAGGAACCCTTCCGTGAGGGATTTCAATGTGAACCTTCCTTGTGGGATGCTTCAATCGGAATCCTTGGGGTGGGGGTTCAACAGGAATCGTTATGCGAGGGGAGGTGCTGGTACTCGCCAGCGCACTGCAAGCGAAATGCCAAAGCAGTGCCAACGCAATGCCACACCAATGCCAAAACGATCCCAACCCAATGCCAATGCACTGCCAATGGGGGGGATCCTTTGTGGTAGATTTCAATAGGAATCCTTCTGTGGAGAGTTTCGCATGGAATCCTTCTGCGGCGGGTGTCAATAGGAGTCCTTCGTGTAGAAGTTTTCGATCGGGCTCCTTCTGTGGAGGATTCCATTAGGACTCGCCAGCGCAACGCTTGCGAAACGCAAGCGCACGAGCAACGCACTGCCAAGCGCAAGGCCAACGCAATGCCCATGCGATGCCAAACCATTGCCAAACCAATGTCAATGCAATGCCAACGGGGGGTCTTTCTTTCTAAGCATCTCAATATCAAGCAAGGTCGTCATAGGAATCCTTCTGTGGGGGGGGCCATTAGAACTCGCCAGCGCAATGCCAACGCAATACCAACGCAATGCCCAGCCAATGCCAAAGCGATCCCGACTCAATGCCAATGCATTGCAAGCGGGGGAAATCCTTTGAGCTAGATTTCAATAGGAATCCTTTGGTGGAGGGTTTCGCATGGAATCCTTCGGCGGAGAGTGTCCATCGGAGTCCTTCTTGTAGAAGTGTTCGATTGGGTTCCTTACGTGGAGGGTTCCATTCGGACTCGCCAGCGCAATGCTTGCGAACCGCAAGCGCACGAGCAACGCACTGCCAGGCGCAATGCCAATGCGATGCCAAACCATTGCCAAACCAATGTCAATGCAATGCCAACGGGGGGGTCTTTCTTCCGAAGCATCTCAATATCAATCCTTCTGCGGGTGGTTCCAATAGGAATCCATATGTGGAGGATTTCAGTGGGAATCATTCAGTGGAGGGTTTCGATCGGAATCCTTCTGTAGAGGATTTCATTATGAATCCTTCTTTTGAGGGCGTTCAATAAGAATCCTCCTAGGGGGGAGGGCAGATGAGGCCACTTCGCAGTCTTTTTTTTTCGCCGCTGCCCCCCCCCCAAAAAAATGAAAAACAAGCAGGTCAGGTTTTTCTTTTGGAGGGGGAGGGACAAATTAGCTTGACGAAAGACCCAACCAGACGTAGTTGTGAATACCGCAGTTGTGGATATATTCCTCGATGGCGCTCCCTATGGGGCCACGAAACGTGTGAGGGGTGTGCCGCAAAGAGGGGCGGAACCGCATGCGACCGCAGACGCTGGGGCCTTCGGTGGAGCTCTCTATGGGGCCACGAAGCGTGTGAGGGGTGTGCCGAAAT
Organism: Prorocentrum cordatum; assembly: GCA_963575745.1. Lineage (NCBI taxonomy): Eukaryota > Dinophyceae > Prorocentrales > Prorocentraceae > Prorocentrum > Prorocentrum cordatum. Next base: position 231,961 of record CAUYUJ010018527.1, on the reverse strand, counting down.
GGGGGGGGTGGAACCGCATGCGAGCGCAGCCGCTGGGGCGTTCGGTGGGGCTCCGTATGGGGCCACGAAACGTGTGAGGGGTTTGCGAGAATGGGAGGCGGAACCGCATGCGAGCGCAGCCACTGGGACGTTCGGTGGAGCTCCCTATGGAGCCACGAACCGCGTGAGGGGTGTGCAAGAATGAGGGGTGGAACCGCATGCGAGCGCAGCCACTGGAGCCTTCGGTGGAGCTCCCTATGGGGCCACGAAGCGTGTGAGGGGTGTGCCAGAATTGGGGGTGGGACCGCATGCGAGCGCAGCCACTGGGGCGTTCGGTGGAGCTCCCTATGGAGCCACGAAGCGTGTGAGGGGTGTGCCGAAATGGGGGTGGAACCGCATGCGAGCGCAGCCACTGGGGCGTTCGGTGGAGCTCCCTGTGGGGCCACGAAGCGTGTGAGGGGTGTGCCGAAAAGGGGTGGAACCGCATGCGAGCGCCGACACTGGGGCCTTCGGTGGAGCTCTCTATGGGGCCACGAAACGAGTGAGGGGTGTGCCGAAATGGGGGGGGTGGAGTGGAGCTCTGCGAGCGCACTGGGGCCTTCGGTGGAGCTCTCTATGGGGCCACGAACGAAACGTGGAGGGGTGTGAACCGCATGCGAGCGCAGCCACTGGGGCCTTCGGTGGAGCTCCCTATGGGGCCACGAAACGTGTGAGGGGTGTGCCGAAATGGGAACCGCATGCGAGCGCAGCCACTGGGGCGTTCGGTGGAGCTCCCTATGGGGCCACGAAACGTGTGAGGGGTGTGCGAGAATGGGGGTGGAACCGCATGCGAGCGCAGCTGGGGCGGTTCGGTGGAGCTGAGGGGGCCACGAAACGTGTGAGGGGTGTGCCGAAATGGGGGGGTGGAACCGCATGCGAGCGCAGCCACTGGGGCGTTCGGTGGAGCTCCCTATGGGGCCACGAAACGAGTGAGGGGTGTGCGAGAATGGGGAGTGGAACCGCATGCGAGCGCAGTCACTGGGGCCTTCGGTGGAGCCCCCTATGGGGCCACGAAGCGTATGAGGGGTGTGCCGAAATGGGGGGTGGAACCGCATGCGAGCGCAGCGACTGGGGCCTTCGGTGGAGCTCCCTGTGGGGCCACGAAACGTGTGAGGGGTGTGCCGAAAGAGGGGGTGGAACCGCATGCGAGCGCAGCCACTGGGGCCTTCGGTGGAGCTCCCTTTGGGGCCACGAAACGTGTGAGGGGTGTGCCGAAATGGGTGCAGGGGACGCATGCTGATGATGATGATGATGCTGATGATGGTGATGATGATGGTGATGATGATGATGATGATGATGATGATGATGATGATGGTAATGGTAATGGTAATGGTAATGGTGGTGATGCGGAGGATGATGATGATTATGATGATGATGATGATGATGATGATTATGATGATGATGCTGATGATGAGGAGGAGGATGACAATGATGATGATGGTGGCGATAACGGCGATGATGATGGCGATGATGGTGATGATGACGATGTTGACGATGATGACGACGACGATGAAAACGATGACGATGACGACGATGATGGTGATGATGATGACGATTATGATGATGATGATGATGATGATGATGATGATGATGATGATGATGATGATGACGGGAGGAGGGAGGAGGGGGGAGGAGGAGGAGAGGAGAGGAGGACGCGGGGCACCGTCTCTTCAAAACGAGGACCCAACACCACAGGATGGTTGGGAACAACCAAACGAGGAGGAGGAGGAGGAGGAGGAGGAGGAGGAGGAGGAGGAGGAGGACAGTGAGGACAGTGCCGAGAGCGTGCAGGTGAATCACGAACACGCCTCGAAAAGGAAAAGGGGCGAGAGAGAGACCCTCGTCCAACAAGGGGCACTCTCCGCGCCGTGCGCGGGGCCGGGGAGCAACGGTGCGAGGGTCACTAACGGCGCAACGCCGGGCAGTCCCCACTCGCACCGCGCCCCCCGTTGGGAAGACAAACCCACGCCTGTACTTCCGCCCACTATGCAGGTGCCTCGGGCTCGGGCGCCTGCTGCGGCATCGCAGGCTCCCCGAGCTCCGAGAAGACGAGCGGCTCGAGGGGCTCGCCCGTCTTGGGATGCAGGCCCCTTCGAGCCTGCTCGAGCATCGACGCGATAGCTCCGTCCCCCCCACTCCCAGCTCCCGCCGACCCCGTCCCAGCCCTCTTGCACGCTCGAGACAGGCCGACCGACAGCCGATTGGGGCGCACAGCGTGCGCCCCGCACTTTACACAGATCAAAACTCGATCCAAGGCCTGGACCTGGTGTCCTGGCCCGACCTCCTGGGGGTCGCAAGCACGGGAGGCCAGAGACTTCAACGACGAAGCCGTCGCTGCAAGCCTCCAGCAGGCTCGACATCGAATCGCTCCCCCAGCGAAGACCACAAAGTCGTGATCGGTCGGCCGCCGCGGACGGCGGGGCCGAAAGACAGCCTTCGGAGGCGCGCGGAGTATCGGGGTGGAGAGGCGGGCCACGCGCTCGGCAGCCCAGGCCAGACAACGCATCGTGTCCTGGGCCCGAAGCAGAGAAAATTTGTGAGCCTTGACCACGGAGGTGGATCCAAGGAAATCTGCCGCAGCCACGCGGGCGAAAACATCAGCCCACATATTACCGAAAAAATGCTCCAGGGGCTCCTGGGAAGCCAGGCAGGCATCAAACCCCTCGATGACGGTCCGATGGGCCTTCGTCCAAACAAACACGGGCCTGACAGGGTCGCCTCTATACAGCTCGTGGATGCTCCGCCAGATGGACGCGTGAGGCGCTCTGGCAGAAGCATGACGACCCTCCCAGGCCATTCCCTCGACCTGCAGCTGTAAATGATCAGTCACGTACGTGGCTGGCCTCTGGGCCCTCTGCAGGGCCTTGAGACCAGCAACGCGCTCGGCCCTGGGCACCGTCTGGATAGGGCCCCCCAGGCTCCCGAACAAAGCTTTGTATGGCCGCAGGTCTCGGGTCAATGCCACGACGGCCCAGCCACAGCGCCGTTCCTCAGGGAAATCACTTTCAAGACAGGACCCGTCCCCGTACAACTTCGACGGCCACGGCATGTCGATCGCCCCCCACTCGCGCTCAGCCTGAGCACGTGCAGGCAGCGGCCTGAAAACAGGCCTCAGGGGCAGCGCGTAGAGCACGTCGACGGCCGAGAAGTCCTGCACCTGGCCCCCGTCGCGCCACGGGGCTGCCTCCAGGATGTCCTTCCTCCTCTTGGCCACCTCCTCGGGGTACGGCTCCGTCTCCTCGTCCTCCTGCTGCTGATGCAATACCGTGCAGCCGAAGATCTCATGCTCGAGGTCGCAGCAGGCCTCCCCGCAGAACTCGCACGAACCGTCGCCGCCGTAGCCAGCCTGCATGCGGCGCTGCGGCGACCAGAACCCGTTGGACTGCAGCTTGGCCAGAGCCCCTCTGTGGCCAGGCGCCAAGGAGGCGTGTCCCAGTCGAAGCGCACGAAGCCACACATGCTGCTGCCGCCTGCCGTCACCATCGGCTGGGGGCGCCTCAGGCAGCTGGTCGAGGATACGATGGCTCTGCCAACGGTCGAGGCTGCGACGCAGGAAAAACAGCACCTCACTGGGACAATACTGCAGCAAACTGATATGCAGGCCCTCATCGTCAACCAAGATTGTAGAACTTGCCATGTTCCAGTTGACTCTCCTGAGGGACAACCACAAGGCCGACAGTGGGCCCTGCGCACTGGCCCACGTGACGTGAGTGTGGCGGGCTTCCCAGGAGTCACGCAGGCCCATCCAGGCCCGCTGCAGTCGGGAGAGCGTCACACGCCCATCCCACACCCACGCCGCGTACTGCCCCACGATGCTGAAGGTAGCGTGGAATATGGGGTCGAAGCTCCACTGCTGCGCGGCCAGGTACAGCGTCAGGGAGCCCGACCCTTTGTAGCCACAGAAGACGCCAGCCATGGTCCTCATCTGCTGCAGCTCCGTGTCGCTGATGCCGCTGACCGTGGCTCCGTGCCCCACGGATGGCAGCACACCCGTGGCCCAGAGCCGAGCCGCCCGCTGTCGTCCTGCTCCCTTCTGCAATGCTCGAACGCTGGCCTTCTTGCCGTGCATGGCCTTCAGGCGTCCCTTCTGCACTGCCCTTGTGGCCGACGACCCAGCTAGGTCGTGGCCAAGATACCGCATGTGCCTCTTGCCAGCGATCTTCAGCAGCCTAGCGTACTTCTGAAAGTGGTAGCTGGTGCGCCTGGACGTCGTAAGGTGCCCAGACTTATCCATCTGCAGCACCAGCCCGAGGGGGCGGACAGCCCTGCAGAACGCACGAGTGGCAATGGCCATTTCACGCACCCCGCTCGGGTCGTTGCCGACCCAGCACAGCGCGACGTCGTCCACCAAGTCCTTGGGCTGAACCTGAGGAGCGACCGACATCGTCTGGCGAATGCTGCGAGTCAACAACACCATGAGAAGTGTAGTGGCGTGGGTGCAGCCTGCCAGGATGCCCTGATACGCCCTGCGCGCCACTGAATACGAAGAATACGAGTACACCGAACGCAGCTGCTGGTACATCTGCACAAGCATGAACGCCATTCGCATGGGGTACCCATTGGCCCTGCACTCCAACAAAATGGCATCATGCCTGACCAGCTCGTAGCATTTGAGCATGTCCAGCAGCACAATGATGGCGTCGTCATCGCACAGGGTCGCCATCTCCTTGGTGAGCGCCAAATCAAAGGCCGCATCACTCGACGACTTGCCTCCAGTGTGGCCCCAGACCTCTGGGAGCGCATGGGCCTTCTCCCACGCTGCCGAGACAGGCCGCCTCGCCCGTCCCCAGATCCTGACCAGCGTGTTCATCAGCACAATCAGGCGCTCCCCACCCCCTGGCTTGGGGAGTCTCACGAGCTTCGAGAGGAATCTTCCTCCGTTCTCGAGAGGGGGGGAGGAGGAGGAGGAGGAGGAGGAGGAGGAGGAGGAGGAGGAGGAGGAGGAGGAGGAGGAGGAGGAGGAGGAGGAGGAGGAGGAGGAGGAGGAGGAGGAGGAGGAGGAGGAGGAGGGAGGAGGAGGAGGAGGAGAGGAGGAGGAGGAGGAGGAGAGGAGGAGGAGGAGGAGGAGGAGGAGGAGGAGGAGGAGGAGGAGGAGGAGGAGGAGGAGGAGGAGGAGGAGGAGGAGGAGGAGGAGGAGGGAGGAGGAGGAGGAGGAGGAGGAGGAGGAGGAGGAGGAGGAGGAGGAGGAGGAGGAGGAGGAGGAGGAGGAGGAGGAGGAGGAGGAGGAGGAGGAGGAGGAGGAGGAGGAGGAGGAGGAGGAGGAGGAGGAGGAGGAGGAGGAGAGGGGAGGAGGAGGAGGAGGAGGAGGAGGAGGAGGAGGAGGGAGGAGGAGGAGGAGGAGGAGGAGGAGGAGGAGGAGGAGGAGGAGGAGGAGGAGGAGGAGGAGGAGGAGGAGGAGGAGGAGGAGGAGGAGGAGGAGGAGGAGGAGGAGGGAGGAGGAGGAGGGAGGAGGAGGAGGAGGAGGAGGAGGAGGAGGAGGAGGAGGAGGAGGAGGAGGAGGAGGAGGAGGAGGAGGAGGAGGAGGAGGAGGAGGAGGAGGAGGAGGAGGAGGAGGAGGAGGAGGAGGAGGAGGAGGAGGAGGAGGAGGAGGAGGAGGAAGGAGGAGGAGGAGGAGGGAGGAGGAGGAGGAGGAGGAGGAGGAGGGGGAGGAGGAGGAGGGAGGGGGAGGGACGGGACACCTTCCCCCCAATGCCATCGCCGATCCCTCTGCTCCTGTGTCCTTGGTCTTCCCTCCGCGGCGTTGCCCCCCCCCCCCCCCCCGCCCCCCCGCGCTGCAGGCCCTGCAGGACGCGCTCGAGGATCGGCGGGCCCATCGCCCAAAGATCCTCTACAGTGGAGACCCGTGCCAAGAATAGTCAAAGGACGATTTGTTGAGTATTCTTGACAGTTTCGGCGAATTGTTTGAATTTGTTTTTTCGCCCAAAAGCCGCCTGTAGGGGGACACGCCCGACCTAACGTTAGGCGGGGGGGAAAGAGCTGAGGGTGCAGTGGGGGCCCATGCCAAGAGACACCCTGCTTGCCTCAAAGGTGCCCTGGGCTTCTTGTGCTCCGATGGTTTTGCGATGGAGAGCGTGGCGCTCCCTCACCAAAAAACCCTGGACGTCCTGGGGTCTCAGGGTTTGGCTTCTTGTGGAAGGTGTTTTGTGGACTGGCCTACACTGCACAGTGCCGTTTTTTATACATGCTCCGCGTGCGGATCATGTATTAAAGATGCAGGGCATTAGTATCAGAAGCAACGAAGGAGTTCATGCATACATTGATTCATACATTTATCATGCATTGAAAATCATACATGTTAACATCCCTTGTGTTATATATATATATATATATATAAGAACAAGCTGCCCTGTACATCGGGGCCGGCTCGTCGGCACAGACTGCCGCCTCGGGAGGGGTCTCTGGTCTCCCGCCTGCTGGCGGGGAGGGGGGAGTCTCCCCGAGGTGGGCTCTGGGGGACGAGCCCAGCTGCATGCCCGTTTTGGGGCGGGTTGCTTGGGATCCGGCGTGCTTCTTTAGGGGGACGAAAACAATGACAGAATCATAAAACAAATCGGAGGTCCGCGCGGAGTTCCCGGATCCGCGCTGGCCCCACTCCCTGGCGCGCGGAGCGAGCCAGGGGCGGCGCCGGGGGCGCCGCTGGGGGGCCCCAGCGCCGATCCGAGAAATCCGCGCGGAGCTCCGAGCTTTTATGTTTATGTTTATGCCGAAGGCTCGGCGCCCGAGGAACGAATGGGTTGGGCAGGTCGTCGAACACGCTGCTGTGATAGGAGGAGGGAACATCTATTGCGAGTGAGGATGGAGGGCCCGCGTGAGCCTATATTGGATGTTTTAGTTTCGTCTGCGCGCTTTCCGGCGTACGGCCCGCGAGCGGGTGACTTGCCTTCGAGGCCTGGGCCAGGCCAGGAGGACGCACGCACCGCTTATGTCGGGGATGGACAGACCCCCCTTTAGTAAAACGTGGTTTAGTGAAAACGACCTGAGGCCCAAACCTTGCGGGCGCAAGCCTGGAAAATAACGGCCACGGCGCCATCTCGAGAACCGAAAAACGGACAATTCACTAATCGACGTGTCACTGTTGGGGGTTCTGTCCACCTCCGATTATGACCCCTGGAAAGGCCTGGGGGCAACGGACATGTGCACAGATCCCTTCGCCCTACCTGAGGCCGACCGTGGCGATTCTCCGCGACATCTTGGAGGCCTGAGCCGCCTCTTCCAGGAAGAGGGGAGGAGGAGGAGGAGGAGGAGGAGGAGGAGGAGGAGGAGGAGGAGGAGGGATGGAGGAGACGGAGGAGGAGGAAGAGGAGGAGGAGGAGGAGGAGTAACGGATGGCCCGTTGCCGTTTCAGCATTGTTCTGACCCCTTTTTGTCGCGGGGTTCGAGTTTGAATGGCTTGCGATATCGCGTCGTTCGGGACGCTCACAGCTCACATATTGTTTGTCATACCGGGTCACATGGAGGCGCGGTTGGAGTTTGGGGATGTGAACTTTTGGGGAACAGTGACGACGCCAACAAGTACACCGATTCCATAACAACGAAGCCCCATTCACCGAAGAGATCAAAGCAGTCCAGTTCGCCGTCAACAGTGCCCTTACCGATTCGACGACGCGCGTCGTCACCACTCGTGCAAACTTGACAGCCGAGTTTGACAAGATATTGGCGCTACTGGATTGCACGGTGGGCGGCCGCGCCAGGCAATTTGAGGCGTGAGTAGCTTGGTTGCGCTCCCGAGGGAATTCCCCGAGATGTCCAATTCTCCTCATCGCGACGCGGGGGGTTCATCTCGGATGGAGTTGCGACGGCGCGCGGGCGCCTAGCCTTGCCCCCGCCGGCGTTCGAAGCCGAGAAAAGAGGGGAACAAAACAATCAACATTCACGAATACGCAGCTTCTTGGGCCGCTCTCCGACCAAGCGTTTCTGATTGGCGGGCCTCAGGTTCGATGTTGGTTAGGCGGCGCAGGAGCCGAATCGGGGGCCCTGGGGGCTCAGGAAACATTTTGGCCAAGTCTCCGCCGCTGAGCCGCGCCTGTCAAACGCGGCGGCCGGCCCTGCCCTGAAACGGGCGCCGCAGATGCCGAGTCTTATCTTGCCGCCGCCGAGCAGAGCCACCTTGGCTGAAATCTCTGATCGAGTTCGGCCTTCGGACCCTGAGCCTCGGACTGCCTTGCGAGGCGTGGAATCCGCCCCCGTCGGGGTCGCCGCGTCGTTCGTCGGTGCGAAGTGGGCGCTCGAGAAACACTCGGCAGGCGCTGGGATCAACCGCGCGCGCGCGAGCTCCTTCTCGAAAGGGTCCGACGACGGGGGCGCGGCCTTGGGGGGCGCATCGAACGCCAGACCATGGGGCACCAATCGCGCGGACGACAAGATTCGCTCCGCCGCTCGCTGCCTCGCCCGCAGCCGCGCGGCCCCCCAGGGGCGCAAAGAGATCCAGAGGGGCTAGGTTGCTGGGTTGAATTTCGGGGGCGTCGTAGAGGACATCGACGTGAATCTCAGAGCGCGTCGCATGTAGGGCCCGTCGGTGGGTCTGCGGCCCCGATCCTTGCGGGCTGCGATCTCGGCCAGGCCTGCCCCCCTGCGAGTTCGCGCTGGACGGCGACGGTCGCCGGCTCGCTGCCGACCCCTGCCGCGTTGGAGCTCTTTGTCCGCGGGGCTACCAGCGATTGATTTGCCGGGGGGGGGGGGCGCAATGCGCGCGCATTGTTCTCTGCCGCTGGCGGGATTGCTCCGGGATTGCCTCGCGCCGGGCCAATCGTTCAACCTCGCCGCGGGCCCCTTCTACCAGCGCTGCATGCGGAATATTGACACGCCAACTCACGGCATGACGCTTGCTTGCGCTGGCGATCCAGGCATATGGTTATGTGCCGACTGGGGCACCTCCCCCCCGCTGCTGTTCGGGCGCTTGAACAACCGAGCCCGCGGCGCCTGAGGGCCCAGCGCAGCAAGTGCGCCGCGCCCCCCCATCCCCCCCCTTGGAGGCCCCCGAACTAGACGGCTCAACTTTCGGATTCGCGTTTGGCCGTCCGAGAACGTGCCCGGGTGGATAGAGCATGGCGTCGACGACGAGCCAAGCTGTTTCGGGGCGCCTCTTGGGCCCGCGGCGCCCCCGAAGACCTCGGGGCGGAACCAGTCCCCCAGTGTCCCCAGAGGTCCCGCGCCGCAAGTTCCGCCCCTCAAACAGTTACACGTGGAATGCGCGTCGGGCTCGAACAGGTCGCGCTCTCCGGCGCGCGGCGCGGCGCCCCCCGCCCCCTGGGGCGCGCTCGCAAGTATTGGTTGGGCGTCTCCCTTAGGAAGCTCAACGCTCGGCGCCGCGCCATCGCGGGCGGGTCGTCGCACGCGGGGCGGCCCGCAGACGGGCCGCGCCCAGGCCGCGCGTCGCGCGCCCTTCATCTGCGCTGCGCAAGTACGTTTTCACGACGGAGCAAGCAGGCGCCAACTTCCCAATGCCGCGGCAGAGTTGGGGCCGGGCCTCGCACGGACGGCGATCCACAAGTCGCGGCCAGACCACGGACGGACCCCCATCCGCCCGTGTTCTACCTGCACGAGGCGCCAGAAGGTTGCCCGAGTTCCCCATCTCAGGCCCCCCCGTCGGCATCGTCGCCCGCAGCGCCCTCCTAGACACCCAGACGGAAAGTCATGAGATGCCCTCTCGCGAGGTCAAGTCTCAGAGGATACGCGCCCCAGCTCTCTCGCCAGGCTGCGCCCGACCCCCGAAGGCCGCAGGGTGGCAGGCCGGGCTGCCGCGCGCTGGTCCAGTGGAAGGGCCCTGCAACGGCAATTGCTTGCGGGGCGAGCGTTGGTCTTCCTTCCCCCCGGAGACCCGCCGCCCTCATGGCCGCGCCCGCAGTTTGTCGTTTGACAGTTTCTGGCAAGCCTGCTGGTGCCACTGGTGGACTGCGAGCCCGTTGCCCGTCTCGGTTCTTTCAATCCCTCAACGAAGGCACTCCGGAATCCCATTTTCGTTTTCTACGCGCATCATGGTTTGCGCGCGTCGCCGAGGTCTCAGATGGCTGCTCTCTCCCTGTCTCAGGCTGCGTCGGTTTTGCCGGCGGGGAAATTCCACGTCGGCCGGTCGAGCTGCTTCGCGGCGGGCAGCGGCGCGGCGCGACGGAGGATCCGGCATGCCCTCTGCTGCTCTCGAGTAGGGGGGCGAGGCGCAGATCTCGGGGAACATGCGAGGGGCTGCCTCCGCTGCGAAGCGAGACGGCCCGCGACCCCAGGGCGAGCGGAGAGCGTCTCGCCGCAGGCGTGAACGGGCGCGCCTCCGCAGCGCAGAAAAGCAGGGACCTCTACGCGCAGAATGCGCGACTCGGCGCGCGGCGCCTCCACGTGCAAATCGCATCTCGGCCCGCGAGATTCCCTGTCGGGGAGGCCCTCAAGGCCCCCGAGTTCGGACGCCAACAGAAACTGGGGCCAGGGCCCCCAGGGCCCCCAGGGCTTGGACTGACGGGTCTGGGTCGCGAAGCCACGCGCGCACTGGCCGCGACAGCACTGGGCCACGCCCAGCGCGTTGTCCTCTGCGCGCGATCCGCACGCCCCCCAGAAATCAAAGAGCTCGCCATCACGGACGGCGCCCCACCACCCACCCCACCCCACCCCACCTGCCGGCATCGAGCTGGCACGAGGGTCTTGGCGCCCATCGCAACGCGCTGGCGCCGGGCGCATCAGATCTGGCCCATCCAGGCTCGACCTCAACATTCCAGCTCGACCTCAGCATCCGCGGAGAGCCGCCCCCCCCCCCCCCCTGCCCTGCCCTCACGCGCCGCGCCCCGACTGGATGGCTGGAGGCGCGGGGGACCCACTGCCCCGAGGGCGCGAACAAGGCCTCTGCTCGCGCGGGCGGCGAGGCCAGCAGACAGCTCGACGCGATTATTCGCAGGGCCGTCGGTCGGGCGCGCGGCGGCCCCCTCCCGCGCGGCCCGAGTTCGCAAATGCGTTCCCCAAGCGAAAGGGACTAGCGCCACCGGGCCGAGCATCGTCTCGCGCGGGCGCGCGGCGTCTTGCCCTTTCCACCGCAGCGCCCCCCCCCGCCCCCGCCCCCGCCCCCCTTCCGACCCCGCCCCGCCCCGCCCGCGTCGCTGGCCCGCTCCCGCGCCCGGAACCGTCGGTCAGCACAGGGGCGCGCGCTGCCGGCGGCGGCCCGGCTGCATTCGCCGACGGCGCAGACCGCCGCTCGCAATTGGAACGACGCAAAAAACTGACCGAGCTAGACGCCCGACAAGTACATTTGCGAATCGAAGAGTTCAGCTGTTCTGCTAGTCCCGGAAGAGTCATGGGAGAGGCCCAAGAGGGCGTTGCCCGAGGCCGAGGCCATTGCTATCGGCATGGGCCACAGCCTACCTCGCACCCCCAGGGCTCGCACGCAAGCGCGCTGAGATCCAGGGAAGGCAGCGGGCACTGGGCTTCAGAGTCAGGCCGCAGACCGCGGCCCCACGCGGCCCAGACCCCGCGCGCGCCGCCGCAAGTGGGCCGCCGCCCCAGCCTCGAAGCCGCACAGCTCGCGCATGGGGCCGTCATCGAGGCCGGCTTTAACGCGCGCTCTTGGCCCCAGAAACCATTCGCAGCTAGGCATCCCCGGCGCCCGGCGCAGCGCCGCCCAGCCCCGCGCAGGTCGGGCGGCGCGCAGCTGGCGAAGGGTCGCGATGAAGGGCGGGTGAGACAGGGGGGTGAGGCAGCGACCATTCGGGTGAGCGATGCGCTGCCGCCTCGAGAATCTCTCTCCTGGATGGCCCGATGGCGCGCCGCGCCCACGCCCGGGAAGAGGGCCCGGGCGTCGCGGAGGAAAGCCAGGCCATGACCGAGGGGTCATCCGATCCTGCGGCGCGAGGCGAGAGACAGGGCGGCGGCCCACTCGAGGCCAGTCTTGCAGCGCGGGAAAGTCTCGTCGGCAGCCGAAGTGGGGGTCCGATCCAGCCACGAGGAAGCCAAAGCTCCCAGACGGCTTGGGCGATCAGATAAATTGGGCCCTCGGCGCACTTGCAGGCAGGGTATGCAGCAGCAGTCGCGCCAGGAGCCAGCGCCAGATCCATTGCGATGGGGCCGTTGGCCCGCGCGAACAAACGGGGCAGAGCGCGCCGCGCGTCGCAGGCCCATCGCGCTTTCCTGCGACCGCCCCGTCGCCAAGCCCCGCCGAGCCCCTGCCGGCACCATTCCCATACTGACCAGCTGCTCGCGTGTGCCGCGCCATCTGCGCACCTGTCTGCCCTTTGCCGCTGAGGCTGCGGCGCTGGCAACGAGTTGCTGCACCGCCTCGCTTGCCGCGCGCAAAGTCGCGGCCGGGGCTCGTCGAACGAGCATCCTTGCATGCAAAAGACGGGCGCCGGCGTCCGAGGGCCGCGGTCGCTCTTTGCCACTGCTGTCTTTGATCACGAGTTGCCATTCGGCACGCTGCCCCTCGCGCCTCGGCAAACCTTCGCCACTGCCCGGAACCGCTGCGCCATCGCGGCCCGCGGCCTGCAACTGGGCGTCGCCCGCCGCGCCCCCCGGGGAGACGAGTTTCGCGTTGGCCACAGGGTCGAGACGAGGGATGGCGAAGATGCGCATCATCAGGTCCGCGAACCAGCAATCAGCCACCACCCCGTTCAGCGGACCGCCTTTGCTCAGCACAACCCCCTCGGACGATTCCAGCCCGGGCACGCCGCGCAGGCCGAAGCGCAAGCGCAAGGTCAGCATGATGAGTTTGAGGCCGCGTGCTCCGCAGACAATGATGCGCCGTCTGATGAAATCGTCTGCCTGGGACAGGTCGAGCAGCGCCGCGACCACAGCGCGCCCGCGCGCTGTGGCGCATATCCTCGCGCAGGTTGTCGCCGCGCGCGCGCCTCGCAGCTCCTGCCTCGCCCATCTGCGCCGTCGACGTAATCTCGTTTTGGGCTGTCTGCTCACTGACCACCTTGCCCATGCCTATGCCATCTGGTCAGTGGCCGCGTCGTTCCCAGATTTATAACAATCGCCGCGCGTCCTCCTTCGGGCTTTGGCAGAAGCGCCTCTCTCATGAGACGCATAGGTTGAGGGATATGCTACGGGCCGGTCATGGGCTTCCACATGCTGAAGATGGCGTCGATGGATTGCTCACCCAGGATAATGAAGTGGCGCGGGTGGACCATGTCGGAGCCCAGCCCCGCGATGCCGGACAGGGTGGGGACTTGGTCGGCCACGGCGCCTTCTGCTTGAGCCGCCCGAGGGACGGGCGCACCCAGTCCTGCGGGTGGAGTCGCGGGACTTGCCGCCCACCAGACCTGCGGCGCGCCGCCAGGTCAAACGCCATTTGCGTGCACTTCCTGGGGTCCTAGTATAGGCGGTCTAGGTCTTCCCCGCCGAGATTGTCGAGCTTCCAGACCAGCTCGTGCCATGCGGCCCACTTCTCGGGCCTGGTCTTGTCAGCGAAGGCGAAGGTGGTGCCCCCGAATACGTCGATCACGCATATGGGCGATCTGCTAGACACTGCCAGTGGCCACCGCGGCGACGTATGTCCAGGGTGGCGGTGGCGAACCAGATCCCATGCGCGCGCCCTCGGAATCCATTGCCTTCATCTGCTGGCACATAGTACTCGATCAGCTCGTTTTCGTAGTCGCTCAGCAAGGCGCAGAACGTCTCATCGAGAATCTCGCTCGCCCACTGGTCCCCATCTATCCCGCGCGCCTGGTGGGGGTCCTGCACGTCGGTGTTCTCGCCCACCGTGTGGTAGCTATCGCTCAGCTTGCTGCCCACTAGCAATTTTTTGGGCCGCGCGCGCGGTGGCGATGGTCGTGGGCCGCCGCCATGTGGGTGGGAGTGGAAGGGGTCGTCGCGCGCGAGTCCTTCCCTTGTCCAGGTAGCAACATACCATATGGAAGTCGACGATGCGCGCGCTCTTGGGAGTGATGCAAGTGGCCTCCGTCGGCGGGGGGGCCCGAGTGACGCCTCGCGCGGACCGAGGCCAGCATGCCTGCCAGGGGGCTCGGGGGGCGACCTGCCAGTCGCCGCCCATAGGGTCGACCGGCGGCGCTGCGACCCCCCCTCCGCCCCCCCCCCCCCCCCAACTGGCGCAAGACATCGGCGTCGACGTTGCCCAGGTCGCGGGAAGTGCGGACAGCGATGGAGGCCAGGAGTAGACCCTCTGTCGGCCCCAAGGTTGCGACACAGAAACTGTGCCTCGCTGCGAAGGGCGCGCCAATCCAGTCGCATCGGGGCTCCAGCCGCCTGGCCGCGACCCGCGGCCAGGCGAAGACGTCGATGCTTCGCGCGGTTCCGTCGCCCTGCTCTGTGCGACGGGCATGAAAGAGGTCCGCTTTCCACCCTCATCGCCTGACCGACTTCATTGTGATTTCCGTCTTGAGCTTGTCGAGGTGGTGCTCCTCCACGTGGATCGCTACGACGCCCCCTGGGACGCGGCCATCCTCCAGCTGGGCCATCAAATTGCTCCAGCTCGTGACGCTCACCGACATGACGTGGGCATGGCGCCCCTTGCTGCGCATGTGATCTGATCGCATGGGCAGGTCGCCTGTGCCGCCCAGTGCTGGGCTGCCCTTGCGGACGGCACATTCTGCCGCCATGGCCGATGGGCCGCGGATAGTGGCGCGTGCCGCTCGTGGTTCTTTACCCCCGCGGCGTTCGAGCTGCGTCCTTTCGGCGAGCGGCCCGACCCGCAGTCGGCGCCCTCTGCCGCGACGGCGCCACGGCCGCCGCGAACTGTGCGCGCTGCGGGGCGGCAGCCGCGCGATGTCCATCTGGGCTCCGCCTGAGCGTGTCTGGCGGCCGTAGAGGACATTGGCGTTGAGGGTCTCTGACCCACCTCCTCAGGGCCCTGTGCTCGCCGTCGTTCGTCATGCCAGTCGCCCTCCACAGCTGGCCGTTGATCGGCCCGGTCCAGCGGAGGAACCGCCGACGGGCGGGCCTCCCTCGCGCCCATGCTCGGGCGCAGATCTCCGCCGCCAGCTTCTCCGTCGCTAGCTTCCTGCATCCCAGAACGTGGTCGAATCTCGCGTCCTGCAGCAGCTCGGTGACGTAGGGCTCGCAGCAGTGGCTCCACTCGTCCTACGAGTCGGACTCCTCGCCAAGTCCGATGTCTTGGATCCGCTTCTGGGCCCGCCTTGACACCTGCACCTCGATCGCTAGGGCGGGGCTCGAGTTGGACGCCGCGCTCCCAAGCAGCGGCGCCTCGATTGTCACATCCGCGCGTTTCCGCCCAGGGAGCTGCGTTGACCTCTCGTCGAGGCAACGCCTCCTCGCCAGTATCTCGTCGCCGCGGTCGCGTAGTTCCACTTCGAGGCCGTCCGAGCCCGTCATTGCGAGCTCTTGAAATTCGATGCCCAGGCGTCTACGGCGTAGCACCAGCGCGCCGGCGCCTGCTCGTACATGGCCCGACCCAGCTGAAGCCCCCCTTCCAGGTCCGTGCCCGACTCGAAGGGAGCGTCGAAGATATCCCGGCGGACGATGTGGTTGGGCACGCACTGGACGCGCCACCTCCCCCAGGCGGCGCCGCCCCAGCCCGCGCGGCTGGTTGCGAGGATCCTGGGTTTCACAGGACAGCTTCCAGTCGACGCCACAGATGACCTGGTGACCCTTCGCCGAGGTCGACTGGGCCCACCAGGTCGGTCCTCGGGGGGAAGGGGTACCCAGCGAACGCGTGTTTCTTCGCGGTCCCGAGGGCTCGTCTCGCTCTCGTTCTCGCAGTTGTCCCGCTTGCCGAGGTCGGCGCGGTCGTCGCGGGCGGTGGCCCGGCCGAACCTTGGCCACCCTCCAGACGGGGCATCCTTGGCGGAGGCGGCTCGGGCTGCCATGGCTGCGGCGGCCAGAGCCTTGCCGATGGTTCGCTGTCGGATGCGCTCCCCGGCGGCGGCCGCGCGGGGCAGGCCCCTGTGTCTGGGACTGCGCCCGCGGGCCTGAGAATCATCGGCATGGGCAGCGGCGGGCGCAGCAGGCCCACCCTGGCCGTTGCTGGATTCCGCGGAAGCGGCTGGCGCAGCTGGCTTGCCTCTGGAGCCTTCGTTGTCATCGCGCTCCTCGGCGTCTCCCTTGTCGGTGTCGGCCCGGACTGGCACTGCCACTCCGCCGTGATCACCAGTGGCGCCTCCTTTACTTGTCGGCGCCGTGCGACGCATTCTATTTGCGGCAAGGCGGTCGCGCATGAGTTTCGTCTCCTGCCGGTTGGCGTCCAGCGCCTGCGCCTCCGCCCGGGATAGGTTCTGGGCCGCCGCGGCGAGCTCGCTCAGTTTCTGGGTCTTGAGCGTCTGGCTTGCCTCGCGTTTGATGCTGCCCACGTCGAGGTCATCCATCTCCAACCTGCCACCGTCGATGAGGCCAGGCACCTCCCCCTTGCACAGCTTGGACATGTCGATGCCAGCTGCGGCTCGGACTTTTTCGACCTCGCACGCTGCTTTGTCGCATGTTACGTGGGATTGGGCAGGCCATGCCTCTGCTTCGACCACCTTTTTGGCTGCTGTGCCGAGCGTTGCCTCTGCCCTCCGCAGCCGCGCGCACGCCGCTGGCACCGCCTCCTGCTCGAAGAGCTGGTGCTGCTGCTTCTGCATGGTCGGGGCGAGGTGGGCCCCCAGCTCCTGCGCCGTTGCCCGCCGCTCGAATGATTCTGTGGCGGCCAGCTGCCGGAGCAGGGCCTCGACGTCGTTTTCGGCGCGCACCATGGAGCCGCCCGACAGCGCCGGGCTGACGCTCCGCCCCCGTGCCACGCTGCCGCCCTGGGGTTGACGAACACACGGTGGCCGCTGCATCCAAGTCGTTTCCGGTGCACCCCCGTCGTCTTGCAAGGACCCCCACGACTCCAGCCCGCGCCCGCAGCCACCTTTCGCCCTTGGAGGATAACGTCCACGGGCAGGCGCTGGAAGCGCAGCTGCTGTGCCCCGACTCTTGCCTGGCCGACCGCGACCCGTTGCTTCCTCGCCCGTGGCGCGCACGGCCGCCGCTTCACTCGGACAGAAGGGCCTCTGCTGCTGGCGGCTCGGAGAAAGCGCGCCCCCGCTCTGGCCGGGGCGTCCAACCCTGGGGCGGGCCTGGCCGAAAGGATGGAGAGACTGCCTCGGGTCAGAGGTCTCCGTGCGACGCCCCCGGCATCCAACCGTCTCGAGCCAATCTGGCCACAGAGGAGGAGGAGGAGAAGGAGGAAGAGGAGAAGGAGGAGGAGGAGGAGGTGATGGAGGAGGAAGAGGAGAAGGAAGAGGCGGAAGTGATGGAGGAGGTTTCCATAACCATTTTGGCTCAAGGGGCCGGCTCCTTAATTTCCCCAACCTCGGCTCGAGGGGCCCAGCGCGCTGCGCGGGGGGCCTCGGCCTCGCCCCTTCGGCCCGCGCGCGGGGGCGCGCGGCGGCGCCGGCGCGCGGCTCTCGCGTCGGGGACTGGGCGCGTGGAGGTCGCGGGTGCAAATCGAGCAAGTGCCAGTGGACGCGGCGCAAGCACTGCGACCGTCAGTGCAGGCCCTGGGGGTGCGCAACCAGTCCAGGCGGGTGCCAAGGAGGTGCAGGGTGGCTCTCAGTCCGCCCCTCCTGGCCCCGGTCGCGCGCAGGCCCGTGGCAATTGGTCTTCGCCCTCCTCAACTCCAGGAACTCATGGGAGTCCTAGCAAAGAGGAGATCCAGTCAGTCATGCAGTTCCTCGAGGCCAAGCCTGACATCGAGGCGGAAGGTAGGCGCGAGGACAAGCGTCGCCCCTTCAACCCCCCACCCACGTTGCAGCGGGGGCCGGCGAAGTAGGAGATGGAGAGGCGTCAAGCGGCGTTGGACAAGTCTGTGCTCAAGGCCAGCAACCTCCAGACAGCCCTGGACCAGGCCAAGGCCGACTGTGCAGCAGCTTTCCTGGCCCTGGAGACAGCTAAAGCTAACAATGCAACAGCAGTGCGCGAGCTCGCCTCCACAGTTCAGCCCAGGCCCCAGCCCCAGCCTCGGTAGCCAGTCAAGCCGACCCTGTCCCTGGAACACCTTATGGATGGTTGTCTTGAGGGGGCTCAGATGGATGATGGTGGCCCGCTCGGGCTTGTGGAGGTGGGTTGGTAGCCGTCTCAGGAGGGGAGGGAGGAGGCAGCGAGGAGGAAGGGGCAGCTCGCTTCGGCCTTCAAGGAGGCTGCGGCCCAGGCGCCCGGGCGTTCCGAGAGCAAGCCACATCTGCCGTGGCCCAGCAACAGGAGCTCAAAGCACGTCATGCTGCCAAGAAGCGCCGCACTGATGAGGCTGTGTGTCTGGGGGTGAAGGTGCGCCCAGTGTTGGCGCTGACCCCGGGGCCCCCTCTGAGCCAGTTGCAGCGGCAGCAGCAGCAGCAGCAGCCCGAGCCCCAGCAGCCCCACCAGCCTCAGCAGCGGCGGGCCCCCCTCCCTCTGCCCCCGACCCAGGGGCCGCCAAGTCCACTGAGGGGCTCTTTCGGGCGGCCTGCGCCTTCGCCTCGAAGGGCGCAGGCAAGGCCGGGGGCAAGAGGGCAGGGGGGGCAGAGGAGGCAGGAGGAGGCGGCGCCACGGCAGCGGCAGCTGCAGCAGCAGGAGCGAGGTCCGCGGGCGGAGGGGCCGCTCAAGGTCCCCAGCAGCGGCGTTGACCGCGCCGCGGGAGGCGGGAGGCCCGCGGCCGCCGCGGCAGCAGATGGGCTCGAGAAGGATGGGATTGTGACCGCGCTGACAGCGAACACCAACGACTGGTGCAATTGTCAGAAGTTGTTTGAGAGGGAGGCCGCAGGCGCGGCCGCTGTCCTTGTTCAGGATACAGGAGTGAGCCCCCCCGCCAAGGACGAGTGCGAGGCTAAACTGAGACGTTGGGCATGGTCGACCAAACTTAGTCCTAGTGAACCCACTGAGGCGGGGGGGGGCTGTCTTCTGGAGTTGGGAATCGCCGTGCCCAAGCACGTGGGTATGTCTCAGGCGCCGCGACAAGGGCCCCACCTGCCCTCGGCGCCGCGGGCCACGATGACTTGGGCCAGCAGCAGTGTACCAGGAGGTTGTTTGGCGATTTCGA
The DNA here is from genome assembly GCA_963575745.1 of Prorocentrum cordatum. NCBI lineage: Eukaryota > Dinophyceae > Prorocentrales > Prorocentraceae > Prorocentrum > Prorocentrum cordatum. The sequence goes on along the minus strand of CAUYUJ010018527.1, from coordinate 213,024 downwards.
TTTATCTCCCGGCTGGCGACCCACTCGGGGATATTGGATCGCAGCTTCTGTTCTGCCTGGGGCAAGTGCTTCAGGCCCTCGTTTGCCGTGCATCATCGGAGGAGACTGGAACTGGGAGGCCATATTGCATCGCCAGGAGAGGCCACATGCAGAAAGGGAGAGACTTGGAGGGGGCTGGATTATTTCGTTGTGTCCTCGGGGCCGGCGCCGTCCATTGTCTCGGTCGGAGTGGCCCATGACACCGCCATCACCCCGCGCTACCCTGTCGCGCTCAAGTTGAAGCCTCGCAGGGTCCGAACTGCGCACCCCGTGCTGCCAGATGTCCCAGGGGGTTCCCCCTTGGAGGTCCCTGCTCGCCCTCTGCCTGGGCCGCCAGACTGGGGCCCCGTGAGGACATGATCCTACGGTGGGGGGGGGGGCAGAGCCAGGGAGCAGTGGGCAGCAGGAGATGGCAAGAGTGAGCGGCATGTTCTCTGATCTCGTAGAGACGGAGTTGGTTGCAGCTCACGGCCTGCAGGGGACCGATGAATGCAGGTATCGAGGTCGAGGCAGAGGCTGAAAGTTGGAGACGGTGCCAGAACTCCAGACCAGTGGAGGGCCGCATGCACTGTCTCTTGCGTCAAGGCTAGAGGATGGAGGAAGGTTTCGATCAGGTTCCTGGGGATTGCTTTGCATGGGATTGACCTCCAGGATCGCGTTCAGCATGCCACCCGATGAAGACCCTTGTTTCTGGACAAGATAATGCCCCACCTGCGAGGGCATCATGGCCTTGTCTGTTGACCAGGTGGAGGCCTGCTCGAGCGAGGCCGCCTGCATTGCATCGCTACCAGGGCAAGCGTTCACCAGTGCCCGTGGCTCGGCGTGGAGGAAATGAGTGTCGGATGCTTGTGACAAGGGGGCAAGAAAAAGGCTCACTGCTTCACGAAGACTCCCGTTGGTTGGCGCCCCTCGGCCGCAGGCCCCGATGGGGGCCCCGCTGGGGTTAGAAGCTCAGGTGGGCGCCTTGCAGCAGAAGCGGGGCCAGATTTGGAGTGCGCCCGCCGCAGCAGAGGACGCTTCCTGCTGCGAGAGTTCGTCGGCCTCTGATGGCCCTGCTACGTCTATTGCAGTGATGCTGAGAGGCGAAGGTATCGACCCACAGGAGGCTGCTAGCATCCCGCCCTTCGATGGTTCAACGATTCGCAGGGCCGCCAGATCGTTCAAGGAGCACGCGGCTGCGGGGGTCGACAGGTTGAGTCCACGTGATCGTTGTTGGCTCTCGGACCGCGGTCTCACCATCCTTGGGCTCTTGTGGCATTGGATGCCCGACGCGGGCCGCGCCCCCCCTCCCAGGCCTCCCTCGCCATGATCGCTGTGTTGGAAAAACCCGGCTACGTTCATGAGGGCGTGGTTTCGCGCTGCTCGGTCGGGCGTTAGCGATTGGGAGTTGCCGCATAAGAGAGACCATCTGCATGGATGCTCGGGCATGTCTTGTGAATGTGGGGTCTGGGACCAGGCCTGCACTGCAGAGCTGGCTCGGGCTACGGGCACATGCTCGGGGGAAGGCCCGATTAATCTTTCAAAGGCCTACGGACGCGCGATGCATGGCAGACTGATTGACGCAGCCAAGGCTTGGAATTTCCGCTTCGATTTCTTCAGGCGTTTGATCTGTCTACACAGGTGCCCTCGTCTGCTCGTGGTGGGCCAAGTCACTTCCTCCCCTTGTATCGTGTTCCAGACGATTGTTGCTGGGTTTGGGTTTGCTACGACTTTGCTTCAACTGCTGCTGATGACGCGACGCTTGAGAGTGTGGTGCACAGATTTCCGCATGCACGAATGTTCAACGTCGTTGATGGCATCACGCTTGGAACCCGTGGCCCTGTTCAGTTCGTGACGGCGCACCTCCCGTCTGTGGTGGGATATGCCTGCAGATTGTTGGAGTCGCTGGACTTGGTCTTAGGCAGGACCAAGAGTAAAATTGTGCCCACGCATCAGTCTGTGGTGGCGAAAACTGTTCGGAGTCTCAAGAAGCGGGGCTTCTTGGGAGCCCCTGTGGCCAGGAATCTCGGCCTCGACTTCTCCCTGGGAAGGTCCCGCAGGAACCCCGCTCAGCGCGCCAGAGCGAGCAGGCTCCGCACGAGGGCTCATCGGTTCCGTGGGCTTCGCTCATCTTTCGCCAAGTTGACCAGAATCGTCCGTGCAGGAGCCAACCCAGCAGGACTGCACGGTGCCTCTGTCGTGGGAGTGTCGCACCGCATCCTCATGCAGTTGCGCGCCTCGGTCGGGGAGTCGATCTTCGGGAAGGCCAAGGGCAGGAGTCGGACCATCGGCTTCATGCGGTCGCCCACGCCCCTGTCCGATCCCACCGTCGATGCCAACTCTGCTCCGCTCGCCTCCTGGGCGGCTGCTGTAATGCATAGGTGGGCCGCCGAGAGGGACATGGTCTTGGTGTTCGAGTCGCATAGAAACGAAGGAGGGACCGCCTGGCAGCAGGTTGATGGGCCCACAGGGGCGATGCTGGCTACGCTTCGCAGGCTTGGCTGGACCCCGCTCCGCTGGGGCTTAGGCAGAATATGGGTTCGATCGTTTGGTCCGAGCTGGTGCACGTGCTGTTTCGGCTGAGTGGCGCCTGTTCTACACTAGAGGCCTCATGGCGCCCCCCATCCGGTTTTCTCCCGGGCCCCTGGTGCAGGAGCCGTGGAGGTGGCATGTTTTCCCGAGGTCTGGCCAGCTGGTCGACGTGATCTGCTTGGACGGCTCGGCTCTTGACCCCGCTCTTACGTGTTGCTCTCGAGCTGGTTGGTCCGCGGTTTCAGTGGCTCCGACTGGCCAGATCCTAGGTGGTATGCACGGCCCTCGTCCGCACCCCCTGCAGACTTGTCTCGGGGGAGAGCTTTGGGCGCTGTACATGGCCCTGGTCAATGCGGACGTGGGGCCTCTTGATGTTTGGACGGATTGCAAGGTGCTGATTGACATGTGGAGCTTTGGCCCAGACCGGGATGCGTCGCGTTTGGCGCTCGCTGAGGTGTGGGGGAAAGTCTTGGCCAAAGCTCGAGATATAGGCTGGAGCCAGATGCAGCGATTTAAGATCAAGTCTCATCTGTCCTGGAGCCAGGCGTCTACCCAGTGGTACCCATTCTACGCGTGGAAAAGGCAACCAGGAGGCCGATCGTCTTGCGAAAGAAGGGACCCTGCTGCAAGAGCAGGCCGATCTGCTCCGCAGTTGGCACAGCTCCAGGATGGAAGGAATTAAGCGGGTAGGTAAGTTTCTTGGGTTTATGTTGGGAGAGCTGTTTCGGGGGGGCTCAAGGATGTCGAGCGCGTCCAGGGCAGAGGCAAGGCTCTGAAGGCCCCCCGAGATGCCCCTCAGCTTGAATTAGTCGCCAATCCCAACGGACACACGATCTGTAGAGAGGGTAAGAGTTTTGTCTGTGAGTGTTGTGGAGGAAGGGGCAGGTCCAGAGGTGCACTGGCGGCCTTCCACTGCCCTGGCATCCCCGCAATTGCTGCGACGGCGCACCCGTCACACGTTCTCTGGATGGGTTCTGGACCTTCGAGGACGGTGGCATGGTGTCGAAGATGCGCGGCTTTCGGGGTGTCCGCTCACGCTACTTGAAAGACAGGTCAATCAGCACCCCCGCAATGAGGGGGCTGAGAAGTCCCTCGCCTTGCTCCTCGCGGGCAAGGACCCCAGCTCGAGGACAGTGTTCGGTCGGAGTATCTTGGTCCAGCGCGGTAGGTAAGGTCTCCGGCGTTGGCCTGGTGCATCGCACTGCCCTCGACCCTATGTTCCTTTTTGCCGCGGGTCCGCACTGCGGGATCCGTGTTGTTGGTGAAACTGGTGAAACAGGTGATGGAGGAGGATGGGGAGGGGGGGGAGGAGGAGGAAGGGAGGAGGGAGGAGGAGGAGGGAGGAGGAGGAGGAGGAGGAGGAGTAGAAAGAGGAGGAGGAGGAGGAGGAGGAGGTGGAGGAGGAGGAGGAGGAGGGGTAGGAGGAGGACGGAGAGGAGGAAGAGGAAGGGGAGGATGAGGAGGAGAAACCTGGGGTCCGCCAGGAGCTGGAGGCTGCCAGCCCCGCGGGGTGCACGATCTCCGAGCTTTCCGACGCGGTGCGGGCCTGCCTGGCCGAGGCCCTGGACGAGGACGACGGCGCCCACGAGGCCCGCCCGCAATCTTCGGGGGCTTGCGGGCCACGGTCCGAAAAAATGAACAGCTGGAACCGGCGAGGGGGATGGCTCGTTTGGTTGGAGGTCGGACGGGGCCAGGACGAGGATAAAGCGTTCCGGGACGTTCGTAGAAGGCCTCGACGCCCGATGCATTCTCCAGAGCCGGCGGATCTCAGAGCTTAGGCGCCGCCGGATTCTCCGCCGCCACTCGATTTGTCCTCACCCGATGTTATCCTCGCCCTGGCTCCGTCTTGGGAGGCAGGAGGCGGTTCGCTGCTGCCGCCCGCGTTGCTGCCGCCGCCGCGTGCGGCTGCCGCCTTCTGCGCTCCTCCTCCTCCTCCTCCTCGTCCTCCTCCTCCTCCTCCTCCTCCTCCTCCTCCTCCTCCTCCTCCTCCTCCTCCGCCCCCTCTCGAGGAGGCCTCCCTCTCTCTCTCTCTCGGTGTGCCGCGGGGGCGCCCGCCGCCGGCGGCACGCGCACGGGCGCCTCGGGCGCTGGCTCCCGCGGCACCGCCTGAGGAAAGTGTGTGGAGCCGCCGGGGGGGCCGAGGCGGCGCAGCACTGTCGCAGGCCCAGAGGTTGACACCAACATTCATGCTGTTCCAACCTTTGCAACCTTTGCAATGCGGCCCAATGTCGCTCCCGCGAGGTGGCCGACGCCTCGGCGGCTTGTGCCGCGGAGGCTGCGGGCTTTGCCGCTCAGGCGGCACAGCACGGCTGCTGCGCCCGCACATGGGGGGGGACCCCCAGGCCTCACGAGGCCAAACCAGCCGCCAGCGGCCGAGACGACGGGCAAGGTCCCGAGGGCCCTCGAAAAGTGCCAGAAAAGAAGGCAAGAGGAACGAGAAGTAGAGGGAGGACGCCTCCAGGGCTCTCAAGAGGGGGGGGGGCTCCAGCAGGAGCCGAAACCAGCGCGGCAAAAACGCGAAGCCCCGACCCCCGAGGAGAGAGAAGGAGACGGCTGCGTGGCCAAAGGAGGAGAGGGGGACGTCACAGCTCCCAGGCCAGGGGGGCAGTGACAGAGGGCCTGGAGCCTGGATGCCGGCCTCATCCTTGACACCGCCACCCCGAACTGGCCTGCAGCAGCTCTCCGTGCCCAGCAGGTCGTCGAGCAGCCGTCTCCGCTCGGGGGGGTGGCGGTATCGCGAGTTAGGCGCACGATGTTGAGTGCACCCCAACCCCGCGAAGCGGGGGAAGGGAAAAAAGAAGGAAACAAGGCGGAGGACGGGCACCAGGACCGAAGGAGAGGGAGGAAGGAGGGGGAGTTTCACTATAACTTAGGGGGCGGCCTGGGTCCTGGATCCTGGCTGGCACCGCCCGCTCACCGCGGGGCGGTTCACGCGAGGAGCTCGACCTCATCCGCCTCCCCTGGAGGGGGTGTCCACGAAGATGCGGCCGACCCTCCTGGTGTCGCTCTCTCCGCGCGAGTGGTGGGCAACCTCTGGCTTCTCCCTGTGGCCTGCGTCAAGGCCTGCGCTATCGGTTGTTGTGGCGCTTCTGGTTGCGCCCACTGGATCGGCGGCTGCTCGTCCAGTATGGGCCGATCCAGGCACGTCGCCGTTGGTGCCAGCGGCACCGCGACGGCCTGCCATCTCTACTACAGCTCGGTGCGCTGGCGCTGCGTAGAGCGGGGGCCCATTCGTCTTCTCCTCCAGGAAGACGGGTGGCTTGTCGTAATGTTGTGGTCGTCGAGGTGGTCGAGGTGCTGCTGTCGTTGTTGGCTGCCGCCGCTGGTCGAGTGCTGCTGTCGTTGTTGTTGGTCGTGTTGTAGGGGCGTTGGTTGCACTGGTAAGGTCTCCATGCATCGACTTCAAGTGGGGTTCTTGGCTGTCCCACCTCGTCCTGCTATGGCTAGGGGTCACAGTGCCCTCGGTGGGGGCGAACCCCAGACATTGTGCTTGCTCCTGCTGTCGGTAGGGGTCGTCTCGGCTGTGCTTTGCTCCGCCGCTAGGGCACTCGGGTAAGCTCCAACTCCGCCATGGGAATGGTGGGGGTGGCGAGCTAGGGCGGACCGCGGGGGCGCGGGTAGTGGCCGTCCTACCCCCCCCCCCTGCCCCTCACCATCCCCCTGGCAGGCGCGGGCAGTACTCGTCCTGCCCCCCCGCCCTTCGAGCCCGTCTCGAAGTTTGATCCTTGCCTCACCAGGACAGCCTCAACATGTTGTTCGTCTTCATTACCATTGTCCGTGTCGGACGTTGCGTCTGCTAAGCATTTGAAACGGTTGTGCAATGGTACTTGTGGAGGTAATTGGGGCTGTGTCGGTTGCATTCGTCGTCTTTGTCGGTCGAGACGTTGCTCGTCTTGTATCTGTCGTGTGGTGGCTTCGTCGAGGTGGTCTTCGTTCTTTGTGTCGTAGCCGCCCTTCTCGTCTTGCATGCCGTTGAGGAACGTATCCTCAATATTGTCAAATTCCCTCCAATGAAGAGCATGTAGTAGCCATTCGGCTGGTGGATCCCAACAATCCGACAACTCCTTTTCAACGTGGCTCGTCGCCTGGTCGTGCTGGTCGGCGTGCTGGCTATCATGCTGGCCGTCGTGCAAGTCGCGGTGGCGGGCGCAGTGGAAAACGTTGTCACGCCGCTGCTGGTCGCTGTCGTGGATGTCGTGGATACCGTGCCGTCTCATGCCTTGGTCGTCGTGGCGCCCAGAGCCGTTGCCTTCACACGCAAGGATGTATGGGTCGAGGTGTGCTGCGTCATGGGTGGTCAGTGGGTCAGGCGGAGTGGTTGCTGGTGTCATACCCCATCGCGCATTCCTCAGTATGTCCAGGGAGTATGAGATGTAGGTCATCATGTTGGTGTGTTCGCCGTCGTAGTCGATGTTGTTGCTCGTCGTCATAACCCTAGTTCGAGTTCCGTTGGAGCCTGTCGTAGTGGTAATGCTGGCGGTGAGGTGACGGCTAATGTGTTGCAGCTGAGGCGTCCTCCAAGCCGTAATTCCACGTGGGTTGGTCGCTTCTGCAGTTGGATGGGCGACAAGCATAGGGATCTGGAAGGTCTGCGAGGCGCTGCATATCTCAGTGATGTCCCCGAGGTCGTCGTTCATGGCCGAGATGAGGTCGTAGTCCTTCTGGCGCATGCTTGGTGTGCCCCCACGGGTGGTTTGTGCGTCTGCGGGATGCGATCTTCAGCTCGTCGGGGTCGTAGTTCTTGACGAACCAGGTGGTTGTCGGGATGCAGGCGTTGATACCAGCGATGGTGCCCTCTGTCATGTTCGCCTTCAGTCTGTTGAGGAGCCGTCTCGTCGTTAGTGAGTCGTGGCCGAGGTGGAGGCTGATGTGGATGTAATCGAGCCCTCGCAAGCTGGAGATGCAATGGGTGATCATGTGTTGGAAGAGGTCTTTGTGCATCCCAGAGCCGTCGTCTATGCATACGATCGCCTGCCGTGACGCAGTATTTGGAATAGGGGGGCGGCCTGGCTGGACTGGTGCGAAGTGGGGCATATACCCTTGGTTGCTGTGGGGAGGTCTCAAGAATGGGAAGTGGCGTGACGTCGCACTTCTGGGCTGGTTGTGCTCCGTAGGCTTCAGGTCGTCCGTCCCGTCGGTTCTTCGCAGTTACTTTCTTGTGATGGTCGCTACTGAAGGAGATCTGCTGGTCGGTCAAGGGCGTACCGTATGCCGTGTGCCATGCGCACCAAGTTGTCGAGCATTGTCTTGATGCTTTCAGGTGTGTGACGAGGCGGGGGTAGGAGTGGAATTCCGTCTGGCAGCATCTGCATGCCGTCCCTGTGGCCCACTTTCGGGGGTCGTCGTGGTGCTTGTGGCCTCTGCCTATGTGGATCGCCATCCCCTGCTTCGTGGCTTTGACGCGCTCGCATATGTAGCAGATGTACTCTGTGGTGGGTGTCTCTGTAGTGGATCTGGTGGTCGCTGATGCCGGCTGGTCGTATCCGATGACGCGGTGTGTTCGGTCGGTCTCGGCGTCTTCGCGTGCATGTCTTGGGAAGGCTTCAGTGGCAGTGCCCACTGCTGAGTTGAATTCCTTAGGTCTCTCCCTCGCCCATTCGATGTGTGGTGATCGCCGTGGCTGGCGGTAGTCCAACGTTCAGGCTTGAGGTGGGTTCGGAGGAAGTTGCAGTCGTTCTTGAGCAACTGCGCCCATTCCCGTTTGACTGTGGCGATGGTGTCGAGGAGTCGTAGCAGAACACGTGGTGCGTGGTTTAGAAGTCGCGGTAAGTATTTGAGTCGTGCGATTGATTGGTGGGTAGTGAAGTCGGGAACGCCAGTGATTGCCGTGACTTCCTTGGTTGTGATGCGGGTGGAGGGGAAGTTGGTCTTCGGTAGTCCCATGGCGACGCGGTACGGTCCTGCGCACTCGGCCGCCATAAACTTCGCGTCCTTCTTCGTCATGTCGTTCCATATGTGGCGGTTGAAAGCGAGGGCCGACGTGGACAAAGCGCGGACGTATTTGATCTGCCCTTTGGCAGGGAGTCCTTTCCTACGTAGAATTTGCCGCTCCAGGGCTGTAACCGTTGTGGCGGATCGGTTGGCTCGAAGTCGGGTCTCGGGCCCCATAGCTGCACCAACCGTAATGGTCGTTCCCAGAGCCTTGTGTTGGTCGGTAATCTTGAGCTGGATGTCGAGGTCAGGAAGGTCGAGGGCGTTGATTCGGTCGGCTGCAAGTCGCTGCCTTTCTTTCCAGGCGCTGGTGCCGTAGACGTTGAGGATGATCTTGGTCTTCTCGGGGTGCGGCTTGAGACTATGGGCGAGGGCGGTCTGGCATAGGTTAGTGGCTGCGATAGTGGTGGCCTCGACCAGGTCTGTTGCGTCTGCTGTGGATGTAAAACTGGTGAGGTCGTCAACGTACGAGAGGTGCCGTAATGCGTCGCCGTCGTGGTGATTGGGCAAGGAGGGATTCGATGTCCGTTGTGATTGCCTTCCTGTGCACTGGCGTTGCGGTCGATCGCATTCAGGAGCAGAGCGAAGTGTTTGTTGAAGTCCACGTCGGAGAAGGGGACGCCTGGTCGGGTTCCAGTAGTCGGAACTTGATAATGGGTAGCCTCACGAGCTGTCATCCAGTTGGATGCGTGGTGGTCTGGGATCATCTCGCGGAGGTGGGCGTCGTCGATCTTGCTCGTACTACGGTCTGGACGTTGCAAGTTTTGCGCGAGGGCTGGCTGCAGCCAAGTCGGAATGTCGATCGCGTTGATGGGGTCGTCGAGCTCCGAGGGCGTGGTGGGCAGCTGCATGGTGAACTCCCTGATTGCGGAGTGGAAGGCCTCACGCAGGTCCAAGAGACTGATGGATCCCGATCTTCCCTTTTGCTTGCAGTCCGTCACGAAGGTCATGATGGCGCGGGTGACGAAGTCCGTGGCCATGCGCGGTCGGGCCCCACATTGGGTGGCGTTGAGCAGAGAAGGGAGCAAGTGCTTGACCTTGGACCTTAGGAAGGACGAGTGCATCTTGCCAACGGTGTTGGTCGGCAAGATGCCTCTGTAGGAGGGCTGCTTGTCGAGGGCACCCCCCATTTATAAAAGTGCGTCGAAAAAACGCCCTTCGCTGCTAGGGGTTCTGTTGACTGCACCTGCGTCTTGACCAGGATGGGGTGCAGTAGGCGTGCCAAAGAGCAGGGAGCAGCTTTGGCCATGCCGTCTGTAATTTCATCTGGCCCCCCCCCAGTCGTCCTGGTCGCGCTCCAGCAAGTGTCGTCGTGAGCTGTCCAATTGTCATGATGCTGTGAATGGCTGGGTCAGGCTTGTCGTGGTTGGCGCGTTGGTTGTAGTAGTCGGCGACACCGTCGGCTGCGGTCTCCATAGCGTGCTCGATCGATCCGTAAAGCCTGAGAGCGCGGTCGGCGATGTCGGTCTTGCTGGTGAGAATCTCTCCTTCAGGCGAGAGGCGGATGAGCGGAGTTAGCGGCTCCTTGGGCGGCTTCCCAGCGAAGGCGAGCAGCTTGCGGCCAGCTATCCACTCCTCTTTGGGGGTGTTGTTGATGATGGAAGCGTTCATGCCGCCGGTTGCGTAGTCGAGGAAGTCGTCTCTGTCCTGCTCGGTCCATCTCCTGAGGACCTAGTTCGTCGAGACCAAAAAGTTGCAGGCGTGGTTGTAGACGTTCTGGTATGCTGCATATTGTAGATGTGTTGCGGTCCTACTCGAAGAGCAGATGGCGGCGGAAGGCACCAAGGACACGTAGCTCGGCAGGTCCAAAAGGTAAAGTCCGTCGCTGGGGTGTGGTAACAGGGCGTCGTTGGCTAGGATGTTGGTGAAGTATCGCAGTCTTCGTCTTGCAGTCTTCGAAGAGGGCCCGTTGCTCTTGACTATCCTGATGGTCTTTATTACGGCGCGCCGTGCCCGTAGCAGAGTAAATGACCTTGTCGTAATGTACGGCTTGCATGGAGTGGGTCGGTCGCGTCGAACTACCTGCTGAGCAGTGGTGGTAATGGCTTCCGTAATGAGTTGTTCCAACCTGCTTTTAGCCTTGATCGCCAGCGAGCATCCCGAGCACCAGAAAGGCGCCGAATCTCGAGGGTGCTCACGTGTCGGGCTCTGGGGGACACTCGTCCGACACTGCTTCGACAATCGTTCGACACTTTTCCGGGTGCTCGAAACTATGTTTGGGATGTGGTCCTTAAATACGATGGGGGCAACATAAACCAACACCAACATCTTCGGTGTGTGCCTCCACCGAGGGGAGAAGATCCCGATCTCGGCGATGGTGGTAACATTCTGGCTTCCAGGGCGGCCGAAATATGACCACCAGCACCCAGGTCTGGGATCATCTTCCCACTGTGGAGGCACCCCCCCCGGCGTTGGTGCTGGTGCCCAGCTTCAGGCCTCCAACATTGGTTTTAAGTCGGGCTTGTCCCTCTACAGGAAGAAGCTTCAAACGTACCCAACAAGTAATATGGGGACGATTTGTTGCGCATTTTCTTACAATTTTGGAATACCATTTGAGTATCTATTATTTTTCGTCCACAACCCGCCTGCAGGGGGGGGACATGCCCGACCTAACGCAGCACGCTCGAGAAAGATGTGCAGCCGTCTGGGAGGCTGAGGTGGCGCAGCACTGGTTCTGGCCTCCCAGATGGGGTCGAGGGCGGACGGACCTCCTACCCTGACACGTCGATTAAGGAATTGGCCGCTCTCGGTTCGCGAGAGGGCGTCGCGGCCGTCATTTTTGCGGGTCCAGGTCCGCCGGTTTCGGCCCTAGGTCGTTTTCACTAATCGGAGGTTTACTAAATGGAGGTTTGTCTACCGCCGATGGGGTCCGAAGAGATGGGGTCGGAGGATCGCGCCGCATCGCCGATGCATCGGCAGTGCGGCTATCGACGTGGGGCCCGATGCCCTCCGCGCCGACGGCGCTGGTGCATCGTCGACGTTGCCGATGCACCGCCGATGCAGTGGCGATGCATCGGCGATGCGGCGCGATCCTCCGACCCCATCTGCTCGGGCCCCATCTGGGAGGCCTAGATGGCCCGAACCAGTGTTGCGCCACCTCAGCCTCCCAGACGGCTCCACATGTTTCTCGGGCGTGCTGCGTTGGGTCGGGCATGTCCCCCCCCCACCCCCTACAGGCGGATTGTGGACGAAACATAAAACAACTGACAACACACGCTTCCAAAATAGCTCCAACAGTCGTCCCCAGACCAGTTGTTGAGCAGTCTTGGGAGGCGCAGATGGCCAGCAGGAAGGGGGAGGGGGGAGAAAGGGGCCCCCCCCGTCGCCACGGCGCGGCGCGGCTCAGAAGCACGGGATCAGTTGCGACCCGGGAAAGGGTTGGTTTACGCCCTTGGGCGGATTGTGAGCGACCGTTCCCTCGTCCGGGGGCGATCTGGAGCGGACTTTACGCCACGGCCCAGGGCGATCTGGAGCGGATTTGCCCCCGTCCCCTCCTCGTCGCGCCCGCCTCGTCGGGGGTGGAGGGGGAGTAAGGGGGCATGGCAATGAGATGCGAAGAGGAAGGGTCCTGGGGGCCGATCTTGAGCGGTTTTGCCCTCGTCCCCCCCTTTGTCGCGCCCGCCTCGAAGGGGGGTGGCGGGGAGTACGGGGGCATGGCAATGAGATTCGAAGAGGGAGAAGAAAAAGAGCATTCCAGAAGCACGAACTGACGGAGGTCCGCGCTGATGTCCTCGATCGGCGCTGGCCCGCGCTGGCGGCACCTCGGGCGCCGCCCCTGGCGCGCTCCGCGCGCCAGGGAGGACGGTCCAGGGCCGACTCGTCAAACATCCGCGCGCGGCAGCTGCTGCCTGTCCTCTGGATGTGTCTTTTGGGCTGTCCAGCCTTCCAATCTGTCCGACTGCCACGCATCATGGAAGCAGTCCAGTCCCGAGCGGGGAAGATGTGCTTCCGGGATGGCCGCCGTCGCGCAGCGATGGAGTCGTGGCTGCCCCCGGCCGCGCACGGAGCGCCTCCACGCAGGTAGGGGCAACGGCGAGCAGCCCAACCACGACGCTCCAGTTTGCTCAGACACACAGCGTGCGCGCGGTTGGTTCGCTCGCCTTTTTGTTTTTGCTCCGGCAGTGGGGGGGGGACAAGGCGAGGGGGCGCGAAGGTGGGCAGACGGAGGAGGCCGAGGAGGGGGCTGAGAAGCAGGTGGCCCGGGGGGGGCCAGCGGCGGCCCTGAGCCATGGTGCCCCGGGCCTTTCGCGCCGGTTTTTGGGGCGGCCACCCGGGCCCCGTGAGGCGTGCTCCAGCGGCCACCAGGGCCTCCTCGGAGGCATCTTTTGGCTAGGGCATCTTTTGGCAGCGCCCAAGAGGGGGTGGTGGTGGTGTCGGCTGCACGTACGAGTGGCCCTTCGCCGGTGGAAGTGGTTTGACCAGACGTAAGAGTGACCTTTCGCCGGAGTGACCTTGAATGCGGGCATCCCCCGACCGCTGAGCGCGATGCGAGGTGGCGTCTTGCGCGCCCAGGTCAGGGCTCCACGCGGCCCCCCTGAAGCCGCGCACCACTGGTCGCTCTTGTCCAGGATCACTCTTGCGTCTAGCCGAGTGGTGGTGGTGGTGGAATAGGTGTGGGGGGCGGTGGTGGGCGAGGACGACGAGGAGGCAGGTGGCGCTGAAGACGGCGTGGCTGCTCGGCGGACGCGGTGTTTTCTGGCGGCGGCAGTCCCAGACCCCGGACGTCTTGATTTGTTCATAACGTCGACCTCCGAAGGTATCGACCTTTTCCTGGGACAAGTTTCTAACTCTGAGTCGTTTTTGACGGTCCCGAGGCTTGGTGAGGGCCCTCAGGGGCCGAAAGCAGCAACAAACAAGCTCGTCACGAGATTTTTGCCAGGCTCGGCGCCCGTGTTTTCTGGTCGCGGCCGACGAGATCGGCGCTACCGACTCTTCTGCAATTTGCGGGATCGGTCGCGACCGATTGGCTTCAAAACCGGTCGCCACAGATCGGTCGCGACCGATGCCCGAAGAATCGGCGACTACCACGGGCATGGTTACGCCGGGGTGTGGTTTGCGATCGGCACTGCTGGGGCCTGGGGGGCACGACACTGTCCTCGTCGGGCCTCCTCCGGGCGCGGGAGAACTCTGTCGAGGTCCCCGCGCGCCCCCCAGGGTGCCCCCCAGGATGTTCCCCAGGGTGCCGGTTGCAAACAACACCCTGTGCAAACCACACCCTCTGGAGCCGCCGAGAGAAGCCCGGTGCCCACCGATCAGGGCAGGGGGGGGCAGGTCGAGCCCCCGCCTGCGCAAGCCAGCGAAGTAGACGAGGGCCCGGGCAGGCCTGCTCTGCCGCTGGCCCCGCCATCCCCCGAGGTCCGACGTTGCGGACAAACGTGCGATATCGAGCAAATCGTGCGGTTCCATGAGGGGGCCCCAGGGAACAGGACCTTTGAGACGGGCGTTACTGATTCCTAGTCCGCTCGGCTTCGCCCACAGGGTCGCCGCATGACGCTGTCACTCGCACCCATCGAAGCCTCAGATGCAACGCCCCGGTTTCAGAAGTCCCTTTTTTTCTGGCGTCAAGAAAGTCACGACAGGAGCCCTGGATCAGTATCGTTTGACACAATCCCTATCCCCATTCCCACCCCCATCCCGGTCCCCACCATCCAACCATCCCAGTTGGGGATATCCCTGTACAGGAACCGGCCGGGCGGACAAATCCTCCCCCCCCTCAGCAGACAGGAGCCTCCTCAAGGAGCCGTCCGTGACAGTCAGTGCCCGGGCGAGCAACCAAGGAGGAGGAGGAGGAGGAGGAGGAGGAGGAGGAGGAAAGAGGAGAGGCGGAGGAGAAACTCAAAGCACCATGAGCAGCGCACAGGCCAACCTGCAATAGGCGAGCCATGGCGCGCAACCAGGCTATAGGGGAAACTGCTGGGCGTAAAGCCGGCGAAGCCGGCGGGCGGAAAAGGAACGAAAATCTCCCCCCTGCGCCGGCCGCAGACCAGAAGAGTCGTTACGCGAATCTGGGTTGCGAGCTAATCAGTCGCGGCCAGCCGCAGACCGGAGGAATCAGGAAGAGGAGGAGGAGGAAGCGAGGAAGCGAGGAGGAGGAGGAGGACCAGAGCAGATCAGAGCAGAGCAGAGCAGAGCAAGAACAACAACGACAACGACAACGACAACGACAACAACAACAACAACAACAACAACAAGAACAAGAACAACAACAACAACAACAACAACAACAACAACAACAACAACAACAATTACTAGCACGTGGGGACACTCCGTTCTCACCAGTGCCAGGGTTTTCATAGGAGGCGGGCAATACCCCCACTTTGTGGGGGGGCCGGTTCAAGCTCTACCAAATTTCCAAACGACTCTTCGCCACCACCCACACCCAGCTTCCCGCCCTATGACGTTCGGACACTTCACTTCGTGGCATGCGGACGACCGTGGCTACTATTCAGGGCCCCGCGGCCGACGACGACGGCGTGCGCGCGCGAAGAAAAAACGAATGTGTCCCGCATGGTATTATTTGACAGGGATGATGGCCCTGGCAGGTGCGCAACCGTTGTCGCAGAAGTTCGAAAAAGTTGCTCGCAAAAGCCCGTTTGACAGAAATGTTTAAAAAGTGTTGGGTTTCCTACGAATCCGCAAGAGCGCGCGGGATGAGATTTTGACAATTTTTTGTTGAAAAACCATTGGTTTTTTGATGTTTTTATGTTAAAATCGCTGCGAACACTAAGGTTTTGGAAGGATTTCGTCTTGCGCGCGCGAATGTCCACTTTACCTTATTTTTTGCAAGGGATTCTTGAAATTTGATTATATTAGAACAAGAAATGTCACTTTCTATTGTTTTTTGCAAGGGAAAGCGGATTACAACAAAACAACCGGATCCTGTACACACCCTCTTTTCTGAGGGTTCCTCACGAAAGTGATGAAAATGTAGCTGCGGCCTAGGCGGCGCAGGGGGGGCGCGCACCAGGGGGCCCAACAATAATTATTCTTTAGAATAAATAATGTTCAACAACAACAACAACAAAACCAGCAACAGCAACAGCAATACCAATAACAAGAACAGCACACACACAACAATAATAACAACCAAACCAACAGCAACAACAGCAACAACAACAGAGGCGCCCCTCGGAGCACTCATGGCTGGCGAGGTGGCGAGTGGGAAACAGGGGGCCCGCCGACCGCGTTCCCTTCCCTCGCCGCGATCTCTTTTCCCCCGCCGGTTTCGCCATCACGGCTGCACGTAAGCTCCCCATGTGAAGTGGGGTCTTGGCCGCCCCACTTCATAGGCGGTCCAGTGCCGACAGACGCATCCAGGTGCAAAGGGGAGTTCAGCTCAAATGCTGAAGCTATCCCAACCGAAGGCTATTGGCCGAATCGGCGCAAGCAACGCGAACCAAGATGGATCCCTCGGGCACGCTGGAAGCGCATCTCGAGGCCATCATCTCCGACACCTCAATTCGAGGCGCAGGGGCCGCTGACGGCCCCGCCGTGGCACCCGAGCGGTCAAGTCGCGCCGCCACACTGGGCAGTCTCGGACACCGGGTGCGAGACGCGACGTTCCAACAGCTCCAAGCGTCGAGGCCCCGACGCCCGCAGGCGCCCCCGGCAGCGGGGCCGAAGCAGCAGGGCGACATGCTGCAAAGCTGCAGCGGGCGGAGTAGCAGGGCGACCTGCTGCGACGGACACAGTAGCGGGACCACCCGCGGCTATGGGGATGCTTATCGCTTTCAGGTTAAATTGGGGCAGCCAGCAATGCGGGGTGGGAGGGGGGGCTTCATGCCCTGCCCCTTCGACAACGTGTACCTCGCCCGTGGTCGCACTCCAGAACCAGACAGAGCCACATCGCGCAACACTAAGCCTCGTGGACCTTCAACAGAGCGTCGAACTGACGACCACCGTGCTGTCAAACGAAGTGCTACATGTGCAAAGTACATTCCATGACTGGTTCGAGCAGCAACAACGTGCTCTTCTAGAGCACATGGAAGGAGAACTCTCCAAGCTCATCGCGGTACCTTCCTTGAGTGCACGGGAGCAGACGACGGACGCGGTGGTCAGCAAACCCGACTGGCTAACCAACCACACACAATCCGCACAGCCATCTACGCTGACGCTCATGCTGCCGTTGAAGTCCTGGTGGCTCAGATCGCCAGAGGACGTGACCAGGAAAACCAACAACGACAGGGTAGCGACGCTTGCTTTTTTTTTGCGAGCAGCTACAAACAATGGGCAAACGGTTCACACACGTTAAAACCTAGCAGGGGCGCTTTGTGCTCATCAACCAGCCGCGCGACGACCTGCTGCAACACAACCCCAGACGACAGGTGGAGCCCTGAGAGCGCAAGAGCTCGCCAAAAGCACACAATTGGGGCAAATGGGATGTCAAATGGCAGGGACCATGACCACCATGAGTGGCATTATGAATGGCCACGCCGCTTTCCGAGAGCAGTCAAACACCACTGACGGTCAAGCCTTCGACAAACGGCGACGTGATCTCTATGCACGAAGCTGTGCTGGTGGACCTTCAACAGCAGGTCAAAGACACGCACCAAGGGATTGCAGCTTGCCAGCATGTGGCTGCCGACTTTACGACCAGCTCCATAACAGTTCTACGACGCACGCTTCCAGCACGGATAGGATCAGAAACGAAGTGGCAGCTAAATTTGCCAGGTTGAGTAAGATGACCGATGCGATCAGCAAGAAAGTAATGAGCACCATAAAGAAGAGGAGAGACAGTCCCCTGCAAAGTCGGCTCGACAGTTGTCACCAATCATGAGGCACGCAACTACAGCAAGGAAATTGACACAACCTGCCTCCATGCCGCCACAGCCGCGAGAACTCGCGGACTGGACAGTCGCCGAGACCAGATCCCCAGCGGCAGCGATGCCGAACGCCCTCGCGACCCCCGTGCGGGCAGCCGCAGAAGGGCGACCTTCTTTGCTACACGCGCGGCACACCGGCGCACTGCAGCAGGGCAACCCGCTGCCGAGCGTGCGGAACACGGCTGATGGACAACCCACCGCGAGCTCGAAGTGACCGGTATCAGGGGTAGGTGGCAAATCAGGGGCAAAGATAGGGGGGGATAGGCATAGGGGAGGATGCGTCGACCCCCAAATCGCACATTGATCGCCGACAGGGGCCCCATGGCCCCAACCTGCCCAGGAAGGTGCGGATTCACTATCGCAGGCCCATCGCCGATCTATCGGCGATGTATCGCCGATTCCAGGTCGATGTTTCCCCCCCTATCCCTATCCCCCCCCCTATCGTTCCCCCTCGGCAGAGGCAACATCAGCAGAGCTCCTGGTAGTTACGCCGCACCCAATAACGAGATCCCCTGGCAGCCAAAAATCCACCGCTCCAAAGAACGGCCCTGCGGGCCCGCTCTCTGATCCAGGGCAGCCGATCGAGACGCGCGCCACCGCCCACCTCGGAGGCAGAATCTTACGGTAGCTTGCGGTGGATCGTCATTTCCCGAGCGGCAGAGCGCCTCTGGCGATGCACTGCGAATCTTGCTGCACCAAAGCCAACACACAGAAAACGAGTTTGCTGCAGACCGAGGCCTGCCTGTTGCGCCACACTCCGGGCGCGGAAACGGCACGTGCGCGAGACGACGTGCTCTGCGTCTGGCAGACCAGACGAAAGCGTCACCCCTTGCTCCGCGCAAGTGAGACTGCTGCGACGACCTACGAGCCCCTTTTCGACAGCGGCGAATTCTAGAGATCATCGGTCTGACGACCAGCACGGCCCGCAATAGCACTTTGTTAAACGACGACCTCAGGAGGAGAGTCAACGCGCGACAGGACGAGACTAAGGCTGCCCGTCGCCTCGTGAAATGGGGACAGATCCCTTTCGTGATCGTGGCTTGGTAATGATGGCGAGATGATCGAGGGCTGGGGCTGCGCACCCTTGGGGGTGAGAGCCCTTCCCGAGCCCCCCCATCCTCGGATGCGATGCGAGGGCGCTTTGCAGGATGGAAAGGGGCGGCCCAAACATGACCCGCGAGCGGCTTCGCGACAGACGCGCAAAAATCACTCCTGGAAGGGCAAAGACCCAGGAGTCCGTTCGGCCATGTCCGCCACCAAGGATGTCTGCAGCGACCCGATTTAGAGACGCTCGCGCATTTCAGGACATTGCCCATTGCAGCAGCTAGAATATTTGAAGAGAAAGGCGGCAGGATTTGCTGACAAGTCGGTCGCCAGCCAGTGGCACGAGGAATCTGCCATAGAAGGCAAGTGCCCCAAAACTGCGGCGCACCGAGCAGCAAAAGGCCAGTGCGCTCGCACCGCCAAACGGGAACTTGTAGAAATTGGGGAATAGGCAAACTCGCGCGCGCGCATGCAACGGCGGAGAAAAAGCCGCAGACCGCTCAGACGAACGCGACCCCTAGAATGCTCGCCCTCACAAGGCCGAACTGGCCTTGGTGACGACGCAACCAACAGTATGCCGGGCCCCACATGCGGGACGAGGAAGCAACCTGCGAGCCCGAGGCAGGGCGCCGCTGGAGACGGGTCTCCGAGAGGACACGCGAATCGCCCCAAAACAGGAGGGGCAGAGGCCCGCCGCCGACACTCAACGGCTCTGACCGACGGCAGTCAGGTGAGCCCGCCCATGCGCGTGTCCTCTGGCGACCACCGCGGCCGCCTCCGAGGTCCCCGGGGCTCCTCGCCGCTGCCCCCCGCCCTCTCCTTCATTCTTTGGGGGGGGGGGGGAAGGCGCGGGATGCCAGGGCAGGGAATAGGGCAGCGGGCGCAGGAGGGCCGCCTTTTTTTGGCGGAGCGCCCTGCGAGGTCGTTCTCATGCGCAGAAGGGCGGCCTCTTGCAGGGCACCCGGCGAGGTCGCTCCCCGAATCAGGAGGGCAATCTTCCGCCGAGCACGCCGCGAGGTCGTTCCCCTACGCAAGAGGGCTACCAGCTGCAACAAGTTCGCCGCGGTCTTTCTCCAGCGCGGATGGGCAACGTGCCACTACGGGGGCCCAAGCTGCCGCGAGACGCCGCGATGTCCGCTTCGCGCCGCGCCCGCAGTGACGCCTGGTGTCTTCACGGCGCCGTAGAAGTGTTGTGTTTTGGGCGTTGTCACCTGGGCCGAAGGCGTTGCCAGGCGTGAGCTTGTGCGCCACGTGGCAGGTCCTTTTTGCGCAGCATGGGGCGTTGCTGCTTGCGGGCCACAGTTCCATCAGTTCCATCCCAATGCTTTTCCCGAACTCGAGCCTCGGCAGGCGAGCGGCCCACATTGGCGCCCGACCAGTTCGAGGCTCCAGCGGGGGCCGCGACAGGCCCCCCCCCGCGCCCCCCCCCCCGACGAGGCGTCGCACGCGGGCCCGTGTCGCCAACGGCCGCGGGGGCAGGCCACGTCGGCCAGACGCCCGCCGCGGGGCGAACCGCCCCCTTGCGGCTGCGCAGCTGGGCAGCCTGCCGCCGCGAGGCTGGGGCTGTGCACCTCGAGAGCTCCCTGACCTCGTGATCGGATGCCTGCTCGTGGTGTCGCACTCTGCCTGCTGGCCGTCGTCCGTCGTGCCATGATTTCGGGTCTCTCGGCGCTGTCCTTTTCACGGCTGGCTGTGCAAGGAGGGATTGTCGTGTATTGGTCCTTGTCCGCTGGCATCATCTGCTTGACTGCAACTCGGTCGTGCACTTCTACGACGCGCACCTCAGGGAACGCATCGTTGAGCTATCAGTTGTCCGACTCCACTCGCTGAATACAGGCGGCCCGGATCAGTAGGTCGACCCTGCCAAATCGAGGGCACCCTCGTGTCCTGTGTCCTGCGACCCATGCCTCCTGCAGTTCTGTGGCAACGTGGCCCTTGGAAGGGTCTTGTGTCCTCTCGCGTGCCGTCTCCAATGAAGTCCGACTGCAGAGCACCTGAAGGGGAAAAGGTACCACGATTCAAGCCTCACGAGGTTCGCCTCGACGAATTTTCTTGTTGCGGGGCGAGTAGTGCGGCCGCCCCCTCCCTAGAGTGGCCGTCTCGCCCGTGCTCTCTCGCCCCTCCCCCAGCAATTCGTTCTCGTTGTTGGGGCCCCGGGCGTTTTCCCAACAAATTCTATCCGTCTTCGTTGTTGGGGCCCCTCCCCCAACAAATTGTATTCGTTTTCGTGTTCGTTTTCGCCCGCTGTTCTCGGGCGGGGCCCAGAGGCGAGCTCGAGCCCAGGGGCCCCCGCTCAGGGGTTCCTCTAGGCGGGGTGCGCGGTTGTGACCCTCCGCCTCCGGCACGCGAGCTTCTTTTGTGTGGGGGGGGGGAGGGGGCAGAGAGCCCCGTCCGGGGTTTTGTGTGTGTGTGGGGGGGGGGGGCCAGAGAGCCCCGTGTGGGGGTGGGCGGGGGGGGGGGCAGAGAGCTTTTTTTGTTTGGGGGGATGGGGGCAGAGAGCCCCGCCCGGGGTTTTGTGGTGGTCGCGGGGGCCGCCTCGGTCCTCCCCGTTCCGCCCCTCCTCTGCCCCCCCCCCCGCCGCCGTGGTTGATGCTGGCAGGTACGGAAGAGAGAGAGAGAGAGAGAGAGAGAGAGAGAAAAAAAAAAAAAGAGAGAGAGAGAGAGGGAGAAAAAACAAAAAAAAACAAGAGAGAGAGAGAGATATACAGATACAGAAACAACAGCAAAAGAAAGAGAGGCAGAAGCTCGAAAATACGAATGGGAACGTGGCCGCCTTCATAGGCGAGCCAGGGCCCTTGAAACCCATCCAAGGGCAAAGCGAAGTCCGGCTCAGCGACTGAATCTACCCCATTCAAGTATGCTGGGTGAGCCGACGGGAGCGTCTCCGTTGCAGTGCGGGAGCGCCTCGGGCTAGGTTTTAAATTCGCGGGGTTGCCGCAGGGCCGGGTGGGGGCCCGTGGGCGGCTTCCTTGCGTCCAAGGCTGTGAGAGTCTGGCCGTCGAGGTTTGTCCCGAGCCGTCGGATATCCGGGGACGGACGGCGTCGGCCTGGGCCCAAAATTGGCCGCTGGCAGGCGCATTGTGTTTTTGCGTTTTCCAGTTCGCAGCGACGCCGTGATCATCCGTTGTAGAAATGGAGCCGCAGCGACGGAGAGTTTGATGTATTACGTCCTCCCTGACGCCTGCGCCACGAACGGGCTGTGGACTCGTAGTTGCCGTTTTATTCAGTTGCTTACACTCCACTGCGTCATCGCCAGCTTCTTCACTGGACCGGATTCAATCAAGGATGCTTCATTGCTGAAGCGAGGCTCTCGCAGCCGGGCGGGCCCCGCGAAGACAGGCGAGCATGCTGCTCCAACAGTATGGAACCAGCATGCCGTGCTAAAGCCCCCGCCCTCTCCAGCTCGGGCCTCGACATCGTGGATGTCGAGGCCGAGCCGCGCGGCCCGCCCTCGTCTCCGTTCCCGCCCGGGCGCTCGGAGGCACGGGGCGCCCCAGGGGGGGTAGAAAGAGGGAGGGGGACGACGACAGCGCCGACGATGACGATGACGACGGCGCAGGCGACGACGGCGGCGGCGGCGGCGGCGCAGGCAGCGGCGACAGAGAACCGCCGCTGCCGTCGCTGGCGACCAACAGGCCGCCAGGCGGCAGCGGCGGCGTCTGCGACGACCGCGACGTTGACTCGGGGGCGAGCGAGGGGGGGGGAAGTGAGAAGGGGCGGGCCTTCTCAGAATTCTCGGAAGTCCCCCGGCCTTCTGAGAAGTTCCCTGAGCCTTCCCCGAAGGCAGACAGAACCTCTCAGAAGGCGCGAGGGCGTCTGAGAAGTCCCGCCGCCGTCTGAGAAGGCCTTTTCCTTCTCGCTTCCCCTCCTGGGCTTGCCGCCGAATATCGGTCAGAATGGGTCCCTGGACCCCTCCCAGGGTCTGTCCGACGCGGCCAATTTACCCCGGATCGAGCTTCGGGGGTCCCAGGCCCCGAGAGCGGCCCCCAGAGGCCGAAGCCTGTGAAAAAACGCCTCGAGCCTCGAGCCTCGAGCCTCGAAGCTCGAACCTCGCAGGCCCCCTCCTCGCTCGCCGCCGAGGGGCGACGGCCGCGGCGGCGGCACGCGGAGGCGGCGATCCTCGCCCTCGGCCTGCTGCCGGGCCTCGCGGTGGGCGGCCCGCCGGGTGTCCTGGGCGTCGAGGGCGGCGACCTGCTGCGCGCCGCCGCAGCGGCGGCGGTGCCGGCGCCGTCGTCGGCGTCGTCGTCGGCGCCGTCGTCGGCGATGGCGTCGTCGTCGTCGGCGTTTGTCGTCGGTTCGACGCTCTCTGTCTCTCTCTCTCTCTCTCTCTTTTTCTGTGTCTCTCGCCTTCTCTCTCTCTCTCTCTCTCTCTAGTCTCGGCTCGAGAGTGCCCAGCACTCAGACCGCAGCCGCGACGCGAAGCGCCCCGCCTCGGAGTCAGACTCCCAGGCCTCGCGAGACCGGAGGGGTCCCAGCAGGACCCTACTGATTCGCGTCACCTCTCCCCACCAGAGCGCCCGCAGCAATGGCCCCCAGTAAGCCGGAGCGCCGTCGCTCTTCCAAGCAGCCTCCGAGCTCACGTCCTGCTGCTGAAGGGTCTCTCCTCCAACGCAAGCAGGACTGCATCGCAGCTTTCAAGCAAGCGGGGTCTGACCGCCCCACGGCCGCATACAACGGGCTTGCCGAGCTGAACGCGGACGAGCTTCAGGCCACGTACGACATGCACAAGACCAACACAAAGAAGCTCGGCAGTGCCTTGATCCGCATGTGTGCCGCCAACCAGATCAGCTACACGCTGGATCACCACCAGCGCAGCAAGCCTAAGCGCATTGGTGGTGACACATCACACCCACCAGCTGCGTCCGCACGTCTTCAGGCTGCGGACACCCAATTCATTGCCTTGGACCCGGCCTTTTGGAAGGTCCCAGTCCTCGCCGAACCCACATCACTTGACGACGGCAAGACGTGCAAGCCCGGTATCAGCCTCCACGACTACGAGAGCGGTGAACGGCTGCTGCAACACCACCTCGAGCAGGGTAAGCGTACCACGGGTCAGCTTGCGATTGCTGTCATGGGCCCAAAAAACGATAACTACGTCGGTACCGAGCTCGCCGTCCCCGTGCTGAAGCGTCACCCCAAGGCGCCCAAAGTGGTCCACACGCACGTCCCCGTGACCGTGTACCAGCTGGGCACCAAGGAAGTCGCCTGCACGGAAAAAGTAGCCGTCGCCACCATCGACCCTGCCGACCACGTATGCTGGATTCGGGCGACCATACATGAAACCGAGGCCATCGCCGCAGTCCCCTCCATGCATCAGGCCTTCGAGGACCAGTTCTCGGGAGGTGCCCCCGTGAACGGTGGTCCACGCGCCAAGGGCCCTTTCCGAAGGGACTCCGCTCCACAGGACAAGGCGCGCCAAAACCAAAAGCACAGGGAGTCCAAGAAAGACGCTCGCCGCCAGGAGCTCGATAGTCAGCTCCAGGACACCTTCAAGGCCCTCTTCCACGGCAACTTTAAAGCCGTCACCATCCTCGAACCCTGCAAAAGCCTAGGCAGGTATGGATCGGGCGTCGGAAAGAGGTCCCTGGCTGCCACCTTCGGCGTCAGTCTTCAAGCGGTTGACAAGGTCTTGGCGGGTTCAGGGCAACTCGGCGCCACCTACGACCTCAGCAACGTAGGTGCAGACGAGCCCACTGCAGACAAGTACCAGACCGTGTGGTTCCCTGAGGACCAGCCCATCACGATGGCAGATGCGTTCCAGAAGTCGGTGGACTTCAAGGCCCTAGGAGTCGTCAGGCACGGCAAGTCAGGCTTATTGGGGATCCGTGTTGCACGAGGGTCAGACGCCGCCAAGGCTGCTGCCGTCAGCATCCGTGGCTGCGAAGCCACCCTCGCCAAGACGCGCTACCGCATCACTGGCATTGCGGCACGCCACGCCACGCTGACCCAGCTCGCTAAGACTCTCACGGGCCCGTCCGTTAAATGGGACTGTGAGGTCTACCACACCGCCTGGGACCCAGCCACTTCGGCTCAGTTTGCCTTAGTGCGCGCCCATCGTCCCCCACTCACATATACGGTACAGGTCGCAGGGTGCCCCATCCCGTGGAGCATCACCGAGGCCCCGTTGGCTGAGGTGGTGCCGAAGAGGGACAACGTTACCATTGTCACCCCTACCACTATCACAGAGCCTGTGACGCCGCCAGCCCGTGGTGGCGGCTTCAGCCCCGCCACTGGCACACTCCTCACCAAAGCGGCCCAGAGCCCTTACCTCCACGACCTCATGACTGCCACGCCCAAAGGCAAGGGCGTCGCACCGCTCCTGATCCCCAAGGAGGAGCCTTTAGCCAAGCGCCACCGATCCTCCAGTGGGAAACGCGACGCCACGCCGCACGCAAGATCACACGGCGCCCCAGGCCGCAGCTCCTCTGCACCCCCGCACGGCACGGATGGAGCTGCCGAGCAGACGGCCGTCCAAGGATCAGGTGGTCATGACCCGCAGCTTGGCACGGTGGCGGCTGAAGGTGGGGGCCACACGGAAGGGGACGCTGCCACAGCCGCCGAGGTACCAGGCGACGCTGACGACGTCGAGATCCTCTCATCAGGTGATGAATACAGCGTGGCATCTCACGAACTCAACACCTTCGGCGAACGCTTCGCAACGGCCCCTAAACTGCCAGATGCCGCCACGACCCGCATCCAACACATGGAACAACAGCACGAGCTGCTTGCCAACACGGTGGATAACATGCAGGTTCAGCTTGCGGGCGTTCTCTCATCCCAGGCCACACTCACGGAGCACGTTTCAGGTTTGGAACGAGGGCTTGCCACCGTCGTCACCCAGCAACAGACGGCAACCACCGAAGCTGCTGCACTGCGTGGCGACATCCAGGCCCTCCTCGGGCACCTCACGGGGGGCACCATCCACCTGCCACAGGTGGCCACTCTCGAAACAAAAAAGGAGGAAGCTGCATCAGTTGCCGATCCCGTGGCTGTCTGCGGGTGGATCGACCAGCCAGGCCAGGTCACCCCAGGGACGGGGCCCCCAGGGGCTGACAAAGGCAAAGACAAGGGTCGGGTCACTCAGGAACCCTATTGAAGGTGCCTCAGAGAGCCTGCCTCAGCCCTCCGAGGAAGCGCCTTCAGAGGCATCTCTTCTCTCTTCGCGTCGTATCTCTTTCTTGTCATATCATGTCAGTTTTGGCAGCAGCACGTGCAAGCTATCTGGTGTAGGGACACCCGTCATCTTGCAGGGGGCGTGATTGTTGCAATGTACATGAGCATGCAGGGGTATCTGAGGATGCGTGCTGACATGCAGCTTTTGGCTCATCGCTCGCGCCGCCCGCCAGGCCTCGCCATCATGTGGCGCCTTGCCTGCAGCCTGGCCCTCCCCTCGCTCGCTGGAGCACACCCGTCTTCAGGCGGTGCGCCCCAGCATGGAGGTGAGGTTTTCCTGCGACACGCTGAACGTGGGACTCTTTTCTACCTTTACGATGACAGCATCTACAAGTACGATCACTGCACCATTTTGGACCCGATCGTGAACAGCACCGTAGCCGCGGGTCCGTGCGGCAACGGACCGCTGGGCGCCATCGTGAGCGCATGCACGCCCTTGTCAACTACGACACATGCATCGAAATCCACCCCCAGCGTGGCCTCGACTGCGGTGCAGCAGATCCTTGACGGGGACGTTGATATAGGCCAGGCACGCAGTGGCGGCTTCAGCCCCGCTGTCGTGCCCCGCTATTGCCCCACGGGTCTCACCACCCCCCTGTGCGCTAGGGGCGAACCCGAGGAGGACCCTGCTTTCTGGCACCTGATGATGATCCGTGCCCGGCTCATACCGTGTGCTGCGGCGTGGGCACCAGGTGAGGACCACCAGGACGTGTTCTGGGCATGGCTCGAGGACTGCGTCCCGTACATCCTGGCGACGCTTCATCTGCCACAGTACGATCACCTCTTCCAGGAGGATTCTGAGGACACAACCGACGCCCTGCGCCAGCTCACCGCGCTCGACATGTGCGAGGACATCTGGTATAGAGCGGGCCTCGACAGACAGCGCACAAACCGCAACCTCACTCTTATCCAAGGCAGCCGCGAGTATTCCACCCGTTACTTTGGCCTCCTTCTGGAATACCAGGGTGCTCGTGCCCAGCTTGTCGGCCCTGAAGCTTTCACGGCACCTTTGCCGCCATACCTCTCACGGGCCCACGCCTTACTACCAAGAGGCCTTCCCCCACCCGACCAAGACGCCCTGGCGTACCTCGCCGATGCGATCCTGCACCGCCCGACAGACATGCAGCCGCTTGTGGAGGCAGAGCTCGCCGCGGCACCGATGGAACCGCTTAACTCACCACCGCCAGCTGGCCTCGCCCAGCACGCCACGGGTGATCAGGCCGCAGACGACCCCGTACCATGGCTGCCTCAGCACATCGCGGCCAGCGACATCAGCGACACACCCCTGGACTCATTCCACGCGTCGGACGATATCAGCAACATATCCCTGGGCTCGGTCCACGTGGACGATAGCCAGGACGACATGGAAACCCAGGATCGCGACGGCACAACACCACCAGGCGACACGGCCCAGCGTGACCGCGACAGTGAACCCCACTTAGGGCACACCTCGTCGCACAGCAGTCCGCCCAACAACTCGGCTCAGGCCGACCCCTGCGCACAGCTCAACGACGCTGAAGGCGTCACTGCCGCCGACGCGACAAGCCATACCACTGCATCGCCAGCTCATGCCAGTCCGTGCAGTGGCGGCTTCAGCCCCGCTGCAGCACTGGCTGGACCTGGACATCCCCAGACCGCAGGTGGCAGCACCACGCCCTACACCTCTGTACACCGTGTCAACGTGACTGACTCCAACCCCAGTGTCATTGGCCACTGGCAGGCCGACATCGACAACGACCCCATCGATGATGAGTACCCAGATGCCAGCGGTTCCCACGAGCCCCAGCACAGCGCAGCGGCATCACGACATTGTGGCTGCCTCATCTGCCTCTTTGTGGCCACGTACGCCATCGTGATAGCAATGCCGTACAAGGACCAGATCGATGGGTACTTGCCGACACCGAGCCGAGACCCCAGCTACCGACAACGACGACGACGCAAAGCGACGGCACCAGGCCCATCTGTGCCCACCACATCCCGACGCACAACGACATACAACGTCACGTCCGCATTGTGGGCCACTCTCAAATGGACCAGCGTCAAACTCAGAGATAGCGTCTCGGGCGGAGCCAGCCGCAGTCGGGGTCGGCCTCGGGGGTGTCCTGAAATGGGCCAGCGGCAAGCTCGGGGCTATTGCCACGGGTGGAGTCGTGTGTGGTCTTCTACTCGTCAGTGCCAAACTTCTTGCTCAAGGAGCCGTCGGACACGTAGGAGCCCGCATCTGTGCGCGGGCCCTGGACTCATCCACAGCCCAGTGGTGCCTCCGCTGTTGCCAACCGAGCAGGAGGCCGCGTGATGAGGCCACATACACAATGCCGTGCACGCTCGCCGACGAACACGACGACCAGCACGTGCACGCACTCCGACATCCGCTGCTGCAGGAACACTACGCCGCAGCAGTTGCCGCTGCAGTCGCCGATGTCACTACCGCCACCACCGCCGCCATCGTCGAAGTCACTGCCGCCGTATCGCGAGCCTCGTCTGTCACACCAAGATCGACCAGCCCGTCTCCGCGAGACGGCTCCAACAGCGCCGCGGCATACGGTAACCTACCGTCTAACGAGGATGCCACAGCACACGGCAGCGACACCGAGGCAAGGGAAACACGTGAGTGCACCCACGATAGCCCGTGGTCCATCTTCCGACATGCTGATGCTCGTGGTTCCTCTCCCGACGCGGACGCCCAACCACCACGACGGCGAGCGCGCTATGCATCACCCGACAGGCCCCAGGCGCCTTCAGGCCCTGGTATGCCTTACACAGCCCTCAAGCCACCGACACGCAACTTACGCAACACTATCCAGCGCGACCCAGCGGTCCCCGTGCCGCCGAAGAGCATACTTAACGCCCTGTATCAAAACGGCTTTGCGCTTGGTAACAGTGGCGTGTCTACAGAGGACATCAAAGACGCTCTGCGACTCCACGACCATCCTCGATTTACCCATGATCCAACACTCCAAGCGCTGGGGCCGTGGACGGACATCATGCAGAGGCCCCCGAACCGCCTCACTTGGGTGCTGGAAGACTCGGGCGGGAACTCAGGCGAGACAATCTTCCCATACCTCACGTGGGACCTCCGCCAACCCACCACCGACGCGCCCACTGTCTTCTGGCATGGGACCCGCGGCGACCTTGCGGCCCGTCTTGCTGCCAGTGGAGGGCACCTCTTGCCAGGTCCCCGCCGTGAAGCGAAGGGCCGAACTGGCACCAACGTTGGCCGCACGTACGTGAGCGTGCACCCTTCGCTGGCCGCGTGGTACGCAATGCCGCCCCACCCGCCCTACAGTCTCGAAGACGACACCCTCGCGTGGGGACCCATCGCACTCTGGATGTGCGAGGCCACCCAACCACCGCGCGGGGAAAACAGGCACAACTTCGTGAAAGGGGAGGCCCACGGAGCGCGCCTCATTTACCCTCAGGTCCTGAGCCTCCTCATCCGCATGGACTGGTGCGCCCCCACAGAAGCTGCTTCCAGGTGCCGTGCCCTACCACACGCCTATGGCATGGGCGACTGCGCGCACGCCCTTCACATCGCTGGCTACGATCATCCAGATCTCCGTGAGGCGGCTGAAGCTCACGACCAGGAAGCTAGCACCAGGCGCAGACCAGCCATCGCGGCAGCGTGGCCACCGCCGCAGGCACTATACTCGCCAGAGGCAGCGCGAGTATGGGCCAAACAGCACTACGACACTGAAGCAGCCACCAGGGACGACCCTAACCAGCCCCGCCCACGCGTCTCGCTTCACATGCTCCAGCTGGACCCGAAACCACTCATCGACCTGGTGTACACTGGCTTGCAAGCTGTCCCCGTGCGGGGGCATCCTGACGCACGCGGGTCGCGCCCCAGCGGCTCCAGCCCTGGGGCCGCGTCTGGCCCACCACGCACTTACAAGTCAGGCACAGCCCTGGCGCACAGTCCAGACCGCTCATCGACGTCATCAGGAGCCGACGAACGCCGTACGCCTTCCCTCATCAGCGCGGCCGCCGCCCTCGCCCGAGGCCGTGCCCGCCCACGGCGATCTGCCTCTCGCTCGTCACGACAGAGTGGCGGAAATTCCACCTCAGACAACAGTGGCATCGAGACGTGGGAGCACATTGAGACGGAAGAGGAGCCGACTGCCTACCACGTCCTCGCCTACCACGTCCGTGATGTGCGGACCCGTGTCAATGCCCCTGGCATCGAGGTCTGGCTTGACCCTGGTGATCACCACGACGGCGCCTACTTACCGTGGGGGACGACAGTCATGGGCCACCGCGTTATAGACCCTGCGGTGGCGGGGCGGGACGGCTGGGTCATCCTCCACCACGACCACGGCGACACCACTACTAAGCTCTGGGCACCGACCCAAGTCCACGTCAAAGCGGACGACACCTGGCGCACCGTCATGGTACCAGCGGACATGGGGCCCCAGTGGATCAAGTGCCACGCCGAGGACGCTCGCCTCCCCGCCGAGGTTGTCCGCACTACAGGCCAATCCTGGTTTGCTGACGTCTGGCCCTTGTGGGATCGCCCGCGACCCCACCCAGACGACCCAGGCACAAACGAGCATGCGCTCCCGCCTCTACCAGGACGCTGGTCTTGCCTACAGTGTCGATTCCAATGCTGTCAGTACTGTGCGGCTCGCCGCAACACGCAGCTCGGCACCTCGGGCCAACCAACGTGCCCAGACTGCGCCCGCAGCGGACTGCGTACACTTATGGACTGGTCCACGGACTACTCTTGCAACAGTTGGACGTGTGCATACAGCACCAACAACAGGGACTCCGACACATGCTGCCTGTCCAGCAGGTGCCCCCATCCCCCCAGTCCACACAGCCTGCTCGACGTCCGTGCCACAGGGATGCCGCCGCACATCCTTGCCCGCCAATTCGGCAACGCGCCAGCCCTCCACGACCTTAAGGAACCCCCCCGAGCGCCTTCAGGCCCCGGGGGGGAACCTCCACAACCAGGGCAAGCAGGTTACCAGGGTCAATGGTACTTCCCACCGCAGCCGCGGCGCGTCCCCAGGCAGGGACTGCCTGACGGCACAAGGCGGCCACCTGGGTTCACAGGAACGGGGATGCCCGAAGAACCTTTCCCCGACCAACCTCTTTGGAGGGAAGGCTACGTGCTCTTCGGCCCCCACCAGGCCCTCAAGGAGGAATTCACCTTCAACAAGACGGTCCGCCGACCCTACTCCCTAGCCATCACCAACATGTACAGGGACCGTGTCACGGTCAGGACCGTCTGCGAGTCGATCGCCGAGCGCATCCACACTACCCGCACCCGCTGGCGAGATGTGGTACTGTACTGGGACGCCGAGGGTGGTCCTGGGCCTCAAGCCCTCGACTACGACATGCGACTCTGCGACGCCATGGTGAGCCGTGCCACGACCGAAGCCGAGCTAAACCACGACCGCAGCAACCGTGGTAGTTTCTGCCTCTATGGACCAGCGCACCAGCGAGCTGTCAACATCACGGCGATCTCCGAGCCGCAGAACATCGACTACATGGAGCATGTGCGGCGATACTCACCCGTAGGGGGGACCTACCCTGACCACGCCTTCGAGCACGTCTATCGGGGCTGGCAGCGGCCCGACGTGCCCACCATCCTCCCCGACACCCGCCCCCTCTCGAGAGCCGACTGGCAGCGACATCAACAGCACCAGCAGCGCATTCAGCAGCGCGACCAACGTGACGCAGGACAGCCGGGCACGCCACGCTACCGCTCTCCCGCGCGAGTCCCGACAGGCGGCAACACGGCCTACGGCGGGGTTGCCGCCTACTACCGTGGCCCCATAGGTGCCAGGCCCGCGGCTGCTGGAGCAGCCGCCTCCAGCTACGGCCACGCCCCCCACGCCAGGGTACACCCAGCGGTCATCGGCTACCCGCGTGCACCCGTGCAGGCCCTCCCAAGGGCCACCTCGCCCGTGCCAGGGTCCACGCGCGCCTGGGGCCATTACTCAGGCCGACATGATGGCACCTCCAGCAACCAGCCCGCAGTGATAACCCCTGCGGCTTCAGCCCAGGGGGCTGCAACAAACCGTGGCAGGACTGGGCGCCCCGAAGGATGGCGTGATGCGAACGTGCGTGCTTGGCAACCGCGCCAGCACACGCCCCCGCCAAACGTGGCTGCAGCGCTGCGCCCTGCCCAGGCAAAACCTGCCCCACCTGAGCGGGAGAGGCAGCCGCTTGCCCCGCTCGTCCTCACGTACATCCAGGCGCATCACAGCGCCTCCCCGCGGCACAGCGAGGGAAGCGCCCACCACGTCAGCCCCCGCCCCGACGCTGTCGACCCTGACCAGGCCACAGCCACGGCGGAGGGCGGCACAAGCGCCTCTCGCCAGCCCAGCCCATCACCCTGCGCGGCGCCGATCCGATCCCCGAGCAGGGCGGATTCCGAGCGCGCTAATGCCCAGGCGACCTCGCCACGCGACCGCCACACGGGCGGGCGCGTCCCGCGCAGCAGGACCTGCAGCCGCCACAGCTCACGCAAGGCCCCAGGGAGCTCCACGAGCTCGCCGCCTCGCGAGACTCAGGCTGATGGCCGAGCCCCCGAAGTGGTGCCACGCTTCGGTGCCAGCGTCATCGAACCTGGCCAGGTCGACCTCGAGCCGACGCCGTCCACGGACCACGAGCCGCCGCTGCCCACCCGCGTGATCGTCCCCATCGACGAGGCGCCAACCTTCGACCCGTTCAAGAACAAGTACCGTGTCAAGAACCTTGCGGCGGGTTTCGGCGGTGGCTCACCGCTCTCACCTCAGAGTCGGGGCGGAGCCCCCGCCACCTCAGCCGCTGCCGCGGCAGCGGCGGCCCCGCGGGGAATCAGCCCTGTCCGCAACGTGGGCCTCACGGCAGCGGGCATGGACGAGGCCCAGCGCCAGGCCTCCGACCGTGCTGCTCGAGCTGTTCCACCAGATGCTGCTCATCAAGATACTGACGGGGCGGGCGCGCCACCGCAGGACGGACCAGCGGTGTCGCGTGCGCAGTATATGCGCGTGCGTTGTGCCGCTGCCGCGCCTAGCCGCCGCCGCTGGTTCGCTTTTGCTTTTGTGTTCGGCAGGACGGATCGAGGAGTCGCCTCCCTCTCCCTCTGCTGCCGTCTCACCTCTCCTCCCCTCGTCCCCTATGGTACTGGAGTGAGGAGGATTTTTCGAGACAGTTTTACTGACGTTTATGAACCCCCCCTGGCGCAGTGCCGACCATGTCCCGCCTATACTTCTGGCCTGACGGCGGCTTCAGCCCCGGTCAAGCTAATCCATAGGAACGCCATGAGCTCCTACTGTGGCCAAGCCTTCTACCTGGGCGAGGGTCAGGCTGACCTACACCGTGCGGGGCGTGCAAACCCCAGCTCCACCGATGGAGACGGGCCAGGTCGCTCCATACACCTCGTCAGCCTAAACATCACCAGTCTCTCAGCGAATTGGCCAACCATCACCGCTCTTGGTGTCGACCACAACGCCGCAGTCATAGCACTGCAGGAGACCCGACATGCCAAGCCGACCAGACAAGCCATCGCTACCAGCGCCGCCAATCCACACCACGGGGGATACCACGCCAGTCTTGGACCTGACCTGGATCTGGCGCGAGCCCAGCGCAGAGCTGCCCACGGCGGCACAGACCACACCGTCGTGGGCAACACTGGCGCCTCGGGAGGGGTCGCCATCCTCTCTAAGGATGCCATTGTCGACTCCACTGTCGACGACACTGCGCCCTGTATCGCCGCCCTCAAGGCCAAGAAAAGATGGCACGAGGCCTTTCTCCCGCTCTGCACTCAGCACCGCCGCAGGCGGCGACGAAACAACCACGGGCCCGCGGGGATCTACATAGCGAGCCTCTACGGGATTGCTGGAGGAGACAGCACAGATCTTTTTCGGCTCGCTGACTGCGCCGCCGCTAGGGTCGGCTCAGCCCCCTATTTCATCTGCATGGACGCCAATACGAACATCGATGACAATCCACACCTTCTGCACATGTTGCAGCACGGATGGTTCAACGTCGCTGAGGGCACACCAGACCACACCATGCACACATACGGCAATATCCCTGACTGGGACCGCGTCACCAAGTGCCCCCGCACTTCGCGCATCGATTATATCATTGCCAACCAAGCGGCGCGATCCCTTGTCACCGACTTCTGCTATCTACGCGACTTGCCAGCGAAGTCTCATGTTGGCCTGCAGGTCACGCTTGACCTCAGTCGCCTCGACCATACGGCCCGACGTCTTCTTGCCCCCACGCCCTACCCTCCCAACGATGGAGCTCATGAGGGTCACGAACTGCAGGCACTAGGGACCCTCATCGCTGGGCGATATCAGGACCGCATGGAACAGGCCGACACACGCGACGACGTGGAACGCATGTTCGCCCTGGCTAACGAGGCCAGTCATGAGTACCATCTCACCCGTCTGCGCGACCTGCCACCTCCACCGCCCGACCACCCAAAAAAGAAGCCCCCCACCATGCACGGGCTCACGCCCATGTTCGAAGAGCGACCAGTTGTCCCCCGCGCCTTCCCCACCTACGGAGCTTCCACGATACACATGAACCGACTGCGCAAGCTCCATCGGCAACTCTGTGAGCTTCGCTTCATCGGACAGCACCATCATTTAGATTGCCGTGCCATCCCGCCGTACCTTGCGCAGCGCATCGACTGCACGTGGACCGCGGCCCGCCTCCTATGTCACAAGCTGCGCCCCACGGTTCTCCTTGACTTCCCCGAGGCCTGGACCCCCGACGAGCCAGCACCTCACGGAGAGCACCTTGACGTTTTGATCCAACACCTCGACTTAGAGCTGGCGCGACGTGCGAACCGTGCCAAAGCTGAACGCATCAAGATATGGGCTGAGGGCGTCCGCGAGCCAAGCGGGCGAAAGGCGGCCATATACGCACGGGCTGCTGACAGCTCGCCCACGGCGTATCTCCGCACGCCTACCACACCTGACGATACGCAACTCCACTGCGACACCAACGCCTTTAAACCTGACAAAGCTAGCACGGACGACAGCGACGCTGACACCGAAGCTGGCGGCTTCAGCCCCAGCGACGGTAGTTCGCCCGACACGGACAACGACGAAGACCACACTCGTGAACCACCACCTGCGCAAGTCCCCGACATTCTCCCTGCCAACGCCATTGTTGCTAACACCAAAGACATGCTTAAGCTCATGGTCGACACCTGGGAGCCCATCTTGGGCAGGTACCGGGCCCGTGCTGGACATGACGCCGAAGCCATGCCGACGTGGGCTGACTTCTACGACGAGTACCGACAAGAGCTGCCTACGCCATCACCAGCTACCCCTTTCCACCTCACCGACGACCAACTCATCCACTTTATTCGCACCCGTTCACCGCGCCGTGCGGGGGGACTGGACGGCTGGACTACTAAGGAGGCTAAGGAGTTACCCGACGACATTCTTCGCCTCTTCGCCAGCGTCTTACGCGCTATGCAACGCACTGGCACCATCCCAGAACCCCTCCTTCATGTGCCAAACCCGTGCCTCCGAAAAGGCCGAGGCGAACTCCCAACGGACCAACGACTTCTCTCGGTGCTTTCCGTTTGGATGTATGCGTGGGAAGCGCCAGCTTACCGCAGCCTCACGGACTGGCGGAAAGGATGGACCCACGCCACGAGTTTTGGCGCTGTCCCCAAAGCTACCATTGGGGACGTCAGCACCTCTCTTGCCCTGCGCATCGAACACGCCAGGGCCTTACTCCTTCCCTTAGCTGGGGCTGCCCTGGACCGACAGAAGTGTTTCGACTACCTCATCACGGACATCTGCCTTAACCTTGCGCTTCACGCGGGGTGCCCCCAAGACATCGTTACTGTCCGCAGAAACTTCTACAGTCGCCACAAACGCTACATCCGCATGAACGGTGCGTACTCTAAGGAACTGGCCAGGACAAACGGTCACCTCCAGGGAAGCTCTTGGTCCCTGGACGACATTAAGCTGCTCATGTGTGTGTGGACCAAGAGACAGCATCGATACGTTCCGCGATCACTCAGCACTACCT
Source organism: Prorocentrum cordatum (assembly GCA_963575745.1). Taxonomy (NCBI): domain Eukaryota; class Dinophyceae; order Prorocentrales; family Prorocentraceae; genus Prorocentrum; species Prorocentrum cordatum. Next base: position 177,511 of record CAUYUJ010018527.1, on the reverse strand, counting down.
TTGTTGACGACAGCAACTCCACTACTCACACCGCGCCTGAGTTGCAGAAATCTCTTGATGAAACCGCCAAGTTTGATCGATTTTCAGGTCAACGCATTCACCCTGGCAAAGTGGCGGGGTGGGCGCTCACCGACGAGCTTCACACCGCCGTTACCCAGCTCACTCTGGCGGAACGGCCCTTACGCGTGGTCGACTCCTTCAAGCTCGTCGGGAGTTACATCAACGCCGAGGCAGCGCCGGCTCCAGCCGCGCTTAACCTCACGGCCACCGCTGACGCCCGTGTTCGCAGGGCGACTAGTCGCCTGCCGCGCATTGGCAAGCTCCCATCGCCGATGCTTATTAAGGCGCGGCACGCCCGTTCCCTTGCTGCCAGCGTCTGTACCACGGGCACCGACATTCAAGCCCCATCAGGCCCCGTCAAAACTGCCTACAACCATGCCCTTAAGGCGGCTATCCGCCCCAAGGGAAACAGGTGGGTCGAGTTTTGGACTCTCATGGCCGTGTGCGTCCCAGGACACGCCCTGGAGATTGACGCCATTACGCAGCGTGAAGTTTTCCTGTGTCTGCGGCGACAGGTTAACCGCGACGCTACTCTCTGCGGTCTCGTCAGGGATCTCCAACACCACGTTCAGACCCTATTTGGGGGAGGACCTGTCGGACGACTTGTCCAGACGCTTCAGCAGCTCCGTTGGACCTGGCCCACATTTGGCATCATGTACGACGACTGGGGCTGTCAGATCAGTTGGCTGAACTTACCCCAAAACGCCTTCCTTCACATGCTGCGAGCCTCACAACGCAGAGCCTTTCTGAGAAAGATCAAGCCACGGCGTCATGACCTTGGACACCTTGCCTCTGTCAGACAGGGCCTCGACCTCTTCGCCAGCACGTGGCTCGCCCGAACGAAAGGAGCAGCCAAATGCAATGCCTGGCAGCTGGCGCTCCTCCTGAACTACCTGTCGGGCGGGGACCACACCCAACAGCGACGATCCCGATCAAACACGTCTGCTGACCCCAGCCCCATCTGCCGATACTGCGACGAGGAAGAGGAAACTCAGGAGCACACTGTTCGCGACTGCAAGTGCTGGGCCCGAGAAAGAGTCCCTCTCACCACCCTCATCAGTGACGAGCAGTGGGCCCGTCTTCCGCCGCACACAAGACACTGCGGGCTCTTCGATGAAGACCCAGCCCTCCTCGACCTGCAGGCCGACCTCGCGAGGGACCCGCTACCTCAGCCCATACCGCGGCCCCCACCTGAGGGAGATCCTGCGGCTTCAGCCCAGGACTCCTACACCACCTACCTTGACCACGACACTGGTTGGACATGGGTCTACGCTGCCACGGACGGTGCATGCACCAACCAAGCCATCCCATTGCTAGCACGAGCGGGCTACGGCGTCTACTACGGCATCGACCACCGCATGAACTACAGTGCACGCGTTCACGGCATTACGCAGAACGCACAGCTTGCGGAGACCCTCGCCATTGTCCACCTCACGGCATGTGCTGAACGGCCCGTACACGTTTTCGTGGACAACCAGGCGGTGGTCGATGGGTTCCAAAGTATCATCGACGGACACTCACCACCGCAGGGCACGCACGTGGAGCTCTGGGAAAAGATCCACCGATGCGTCATGGCCAAGCCCAACATGTTCCGCGTCGAGAAAATCGCAAGCCACCTGGGCGACATGGGCATCGACCTCGGGCTCATCGGGCCCATCGCGGAGGAGTTCAATCGTCAGGCTGACGCCCTCGCCACAACGGCGGCACGTACTCATAACCTTCCAGACGACATTGTCGAAGCTGCCAAAACACGACATCGCCAAGCGACCGTGCTTCATGGAGTCGCTGTCGCCATCTACGAGCGTAGACACCGTACACTCCCCCTCCCACACCGCAGGGCTGGGTTCACAGCTGCGGAACTCAACAAAATGGAACCAAATCCCCTGCTGTCTGACCAGGCACCACCCGCGGCTGGACCAGACATCCCACAGAACCCGGACGAGCTCTGGGCCGAGGCCCAACGGGCGATATTCGACGAACAGGAGGACGACCCGTTCGGCTTTGGTGGGGGCCTTGACTTCCTGGGCGACGGGCCAGCCAGCGCCAACCCTGCCCCGTCGGGCACCCGCACGGCGCCCTCGACTCCGCCATTGAGAGCGGCAGCGCACCCACATGACAACGCCGCTCACTTTCAAGACGCTGACGAACAGGAGGATGACCTGTTCAGCTTCGGTGGGGGATCGGACGCTTTGGACGACGGACCAGCCAGCGAAAACCCTGCCCCGTCGGGCAACCTCTCGATCCCTACTGCGACTCCGTCCCCGAGAGCGACATCGCCCACATACGATGATATCGGCCACCGCCAAGACGCCGACCACGACCTGGGTGACCCCCGCGGACTGAGTGGCATAGAGGACGCACCGCCGATACCCCACGCTGCCGACCATGCCGCCCTACCGAGACGCCAACCTTCTACGCGACCGACCTCAGAGCCCTTGCACGGCATCATGA
>CAUYUJ010018527.1:162500-170000 GCA_963575745.1 Prorocentrum cordatum | reverse complement strand
CCCCAGCCGCGTCGCGCAAGCAGAAATATCACGAAGGGAGGTGCTTGCCAATCTTCGGCCTCTTGTAGGGGCCCTCGCCGGGCCCTGGGGCCGTCCGGAGCGGCGCGGGGCGAAAGACGGGTCCCGCGGACAATGGTCGAGATTTCGATGGGGTGCACGCTGCGAAGCGGCAGGACGGCGGGGCTCCCGGTGCAAACGGGGTGCCAAAAGGAAGGGCCGCTCTGGGCTCGGGATGGGCTCCGACTGTCGAGCCAGCACGGCCGAGGCTCGCCGTGGCCGGAGAAGCTCCCTGTGTCCCTGCCAGTTGGACCGAGGGATGAGATCGAGGTCGGCTCAGGGAGGGTGCGCTGATGTTCTTCGTGCTTGTTGGATGTTCTGGTGCACCCTGGGGAGGGTACCCCTGGATCTTCTGTGCGCTTCGGCCGGCGGAGGGCCTCATGTTCTTGAGGGGTGTTTTATTGTTTCTGGCCCAGGCCCGGCGGTGTGTCCCTGATTTAGCACTCCTTGAAAGTGCCGCGGCGACTGTGGAGTGCCCACGAGACGGAATATCCGCACCTCCGAAAGATGCATCGTTCTCTAGGGGCAACGTGCGCGCTCAGAAGTCCTCTAGTGTAGGACCGGTGGCCATGCCCCAATGGTTCAACGATACACTATGTACAAGGTTTGTGCCTGCATGTTTGGCTCATAGCCAGTATAGGTTATAGCTTCAGTATGCCATTCTGCGCCCAAGGAATCGAACGACATGTCCCTCCCCTCCTTGACTGAAGGGGCCCTGGGACACACAAATAAATACACACAAACAAAAATATTCCCCATATGTTTCATATATTTGTTTTGAGTTTCGTATTTTCCTCATTTCCCATATTTTCCTATATTTTCATTGGGATCGACGATTAATTGTCTGTGTGTTTTTGCTCCCCCCTGATTGACGGACAGGGGTCCTTCCACTTTCTCCCCCCTTCTCCGCCTCTGTTTGACGGAAGGGGTCCGCTCTTGCTGCATCGTACCGCCTTCCGTCAAAGAGGGGGTCTGTTGGATGGCCCATTCGTGATTGAAGGTGTGGACTATTCAGGCGCATGTCTCGAAGACGCCGACGGCGAATCACCGCCGTCCCCTGCCTTTTGGAAACGCCCATGAAGCCAAACGTTCGGCCGAAGGCTGGCGAAGTTGTTGGAATATAGTGGTACCATCTTGGAGGAACACTTGGGAGGGGAAGAGACAAGTGGAGGAGGAGGAGGAGGAGGAGGAGGAGGAGGAGGAGGAGGAGGAGGAGGAGGAGGAGGGGGGGGAGAAGATGGAAGAGGAGGAGCACGAGGACGAGGAGGAGGAGGAGGAAGACTAGGCCTCTGAGGGCCTCTTGCGGGCTTCCTGGGGGCCTCTTGAGGGCCTCTGAGGGGCCCTTTTGGGGAGCCCCTTGGGGCTCTCTCTGGGCAGCCGTGGGTCACTCTTGTCTTGGAGGTTTGTGGGTCCGTCTTGAGGCCACATTGCGGGCTTCTTGGGCCGTATCGGGGCCCTCTTGGGACGTTTTGCTGGCCTCTTGGGAGCCTCTTGGGCCGTCCTTGATCGTCGGGAGCCGAAATGCCGAGAACGATAACTCTGAAACCCTTTAAAGGCATCAATGATTTGGGTATCTCGAAGGTCCTCTTGGAGCCCTCTGGAGGCATCTTGGGGGCTTCTTGGGCCGTCTGGAGAGCATCTAGCTGGGACCGTCTTGAGGCCATTTTGGCTGTCTTGGAGGCATCTGGGGACCATCTTGGAGGCCATCTTGGCCGTTTTGGAAGGACTGCGGTGGATGCTGAGGTCGTCATGGGCCCGTCGGGGTGGCCGGCGCATGAGGCCGACATCCCACGGGAGCCTCTGAATCGGACAACGACGCAACGTCCAGGGAGCCATATGTGCCATTGTGGCAAGCCAAGCCCTGGGGGCGGTGGATCTCATGGCCTTCGGTCCAGTCCCGCCACCGCGCCCGGGCCGTGGGTGCATTCTGGAGGGCTCTTGCAAGCCTCGCGTGGCCTCTTGGGGGGGCCTCAGGGGGGGGCATCCTGGGGGCGTCTCTGGGGCCCCCTGGGGGCTTCCCGGGGGGCCTCCTGGAGGCCTGCGGACGGCCTCGGGGGTCACCTTGAGGCGGAGGGATTGACATGTCAGTTCGGTTCCCCCCCCTTTGGGCCTATCGCGGGGCCGCCTCGGCCCGTCTTGGGGGCTTCGTGGGCTGCCTTAGGTGCCCCTCTTGGGCCGCTTGGGGGCCCTCCTTGGGGCCTCTTGCGCCGTCGCGTGGCTATGTCGTGAACCTCTCGGGCCGTCTCGGACCGTCGGCGAGCTTGCCCGAACATGATGACAGCACAAGCTGTGCCCTGGTTCGGCGGCGCGCCCAGGGGAGGAGGAGGAGGAGGAGGAGGAGGAGGAGGAGGAGGAGGAGGAGGAGGAGGAGGAGGAGAGAAAGAGGAGGAGGAGGAGGAGAAAGAGGAGGAGGAGGAGGAGGAGAGGAGGAGGAGGAGGAGGAGGAGAAAGAGGAGGAGGAGGAGGAGGAGGAGGAGGAGGAGGAGGAGGAGGAGGAGGAGGAGGAGGAGGAGGAGGAGGAGGAGGAGGAGGAGGAGGAGGAGGAGGAGGGAGGAGGAGGAGGAGGGGAGGAGGAGGAGGAGGAGGAGGGGGGGGGGGGAGGAGGAGGAGGAGGAGGAGGAGGAGGAGGAGGAGGAGGAGGAGGAGGAGGAGGAGGAGGAGGAGGAGGAGGAGGAAGGAGGAGGAGCAGGAGGAGGAGGAGGAGAGAGGGAAGGAAAGGGGGGGCGGGCCTCCTCAGAAGGCTCAGAGGGCCTCCAGCCTGTGAAGAAGCTTTTTCTTTAATCCTCCTCCGAAGCCACACAGGGCTGGTCAGAAGGCGGGAGGGCCTTCGAGTAGAGTTTGCCTTCTCTGATCCGCATCGCCCAAACAGCCACGAATCATACGCAATAGCCCGAGTACCATTCGATCGTTCGTCAAATCATTGGGGGTGGCGGGTGAGTCAAAACGTACCATTGTCATTGGCTTTGGCCTTGCCCTGGCTCGCCGAAATCTTCGGAGGGCAGTCCTTGTTGAACCGTGGCGTGTCGCACCTGCATGGGGGGGGTAGCCTGGGGTGGCCAGCACGGAAGTCTGGGCTTCGCGCAGGACGGGACTCGCAGAGGAGGAGGAGGAGGAGGAAGAGGAGGAGGAGGAGGAGGAGGAGGAGGAGGAGGAGGGGGAGGCTGAGGAGGAGGAGGAGGGGGAGGAGGACAAGCTAGGTGCGCTCGCGTCATACCTGACATCCTACCCCTCCCTCCCATCCCTTACCATGGCGCAGATCCCCTCTCTACTCGCGCAGTCGGATGTCGAGCAGGGCAATGATCTCGAAAGGGTACGCGATGCATTGTAGAGCACGGCATGGCGTAGACGAGCACCGCAAAGCGTAGTATCAACCTAGCATTGCATTGCACGCCGTGACATGGCACGGGTAACGACGCCAGCGCTGCAGCGGGAGCACAAGTCGAAACGAGCGGAAGCGCGGAAATGAGGCCAGCGCTGCAGCGGGAGCACGATTCGGAACGAGCGGAAGCACGGAAATGAGGCCAGCGCTGCAGCGGGAGCACGATTCGGAAGGAGCGGGGCCCGAAAATGAGGCCGGCGCCTCAGCGAGAGCAGCATTTTGAAAAAAATGCAGGCGAAAGCCCAACTCCGGGGAAACCTGTGTGTAAAAAACAGTACGCGGGGGGGGTCGGACACTTTCAAGCCGTCATCAGGGGAAGAGGGAGAGTAGTATTCATATTGAGTAATTGTGGGGGAGGAGGAGGAGGAGGAGGAGGAGGAGGAGGAGGAGGAGGAGGAGGAGGAGGAGGAGGAGGAGGAGGGGAGGGAGAGGAGGGGGAGGAGGGGAGGAGGAGGAGGAGGAGGAGGAGGAGGAGGAGGAGGAGGAGGAGGAGGAGGTGGAGGAGGAGGAGGAGGAGGAGCACGCTTTTCGGCCCAGCGCCGCTCGAGACGCCGGCGGGAGGGGTCGGCGGGCAGTGCCGTGCAAGCACACCTCTGCGTGCGCTTCGCGTCGGCATGTGCTCTCTGCCCTGGGCCGGCGGAGGGTCCACGGGGGAAGCAGGAGGAGAAAAGGCACACAGTCACAAGTCATCGTCGATTCCCCAGGAACTATGGGAAGATCTGGGCAGTGTAGGGGGGGAGGCAGAAACCCAGAACATATGGGAATATATTCATAGATATAAATAAATAAATAAATATGTATAAGGGGATCCTTTTTCTGTGTGCCTATTTACTCGTGTGCCCCAGGGCCCCCCTTCAGGGAAGGCAGAGGGGGCGGGCCTCCTGAGAAGGCGGGAGGGCTCTGGGAAGCCCCGCTGCCTTCTGAGAAGGCCCGCCCCCTTCTCTCAAGCAGTGGCGAAGCGTCCTATTGTTCTAAGAACCTTTTGTGATTTCCACGAAATGTTCGTAGAGCATGTCTGGCGGAGTCTGTCTTGTTTTATCACGTCGGGCGAATGTTCTAAGAACATGGTTTGGGTTATTCGAACATTTTTGGGTTCTAGGAACATTTCGTGGTAGGACCAGAGGAATGCCGGGACGGTCGGTCCCTGCTCAACTCTCACCTCGCCCCTCAATCGGAGGTTGAGAGGCCTCCTGCCCTGGCACGTCGAGTAGCGAATGGGCCGTTCTCGGTGCGCGAGAGGGCGTCGCGGCCGTCATTTTTTGCGCGTCCAGGTCCGTCGGTTTCGGTCCTACGACGGCCAGAGATGGCCCCGAGAGGCCCCTACGACGGCCAGAGATGGCCCCGAGAGGGAGAGATTCGGGGTGGTACTTGGCGCCTTCTGCTGCGAGATGACGCAAGAAACCTGGTGGTTTACTAGAGGGAGGTTTGTCCAAGGCCGAAGAAATGCCCCCGCCCAAAGGGGGGCCGGGCAGGAGCCGCACGGCGCAGACGTTCCCGGCGAGCTTGGCGGCGAGCGCACGTCGCTCTCCAGCGCCAGCGGCGCGGTTCCGCGGCGCATCTTCTCGGGCAGCCTCTCGCCGTCGCTGGCTGCGTCGCCCACGCCGCCACCGGTCCAGGTGCCCCTTGGAGTCGGGTGGGGAATCAATTCTCGGAGGTCCGCTCAGACTTCTTTGATTGGCGCTGGACCCCTGGCATTTCTTTTAATCGAGCAGCGTCAACCACTTTCGGAGGTCGGCTCGGATTTCTCGGATCGGCCCGGGTCCCCCGTAGCGGCGCCTCCGGCGCCGCCACTGGCCAGTGCCTATCCAAGGAGTCCGCGGAGAAATCCGGAAGTTTATACATCGATCTCCCCTTGCATCTGCATCTCCATGTGAGCGACGCAACAGGGAAGCGGGGCCGGTTGCGCCCGCATTGGCGCGTAAGCTGCCTGCGTAAGGTCGCGCGTACGCGCCCTCGTCTCCAAAGCAGCGTGCCGCGCTGGCGGCCCGAGTGAGCCTTACCAGCCTGGAACATATCCCTATCCCTATGCTGGGCATCTCCTCATCACGATGCCAGTCTTAGGGATCCCCTTATTTTTTTGAGGGCGCATCCCTGAGATTGTCATCGCTTCTTGGCGTGTCAATCTTAGGGATAGGGGTACGTTCGAGGCTGGTAAAAGCCGCCGTGCAAGGTCGCTGTGCCATCTCGTGTGAGGCTCTCGCTTTGGGATCGCCTCTCGTGTCAAGCACCGCCTTGCGCTTCGCATTTCGTGGCGGAGGCGTGGGGCGCAGGGGCCCAGGCTTACATGTCTTTTAACGTTTTATTTATTTTTTGTACTTTAACACAAACAAAAAACGTACCACCAAATAGTCAAATAAGTATTCAAAACATTGTTCCCATGTTCTTTCTCTTTGGCTATTTCTGAATATTCCTCCTGTCGAGAGGCAGGCCAGACTTCAGCCCAGGTGCCCTTGGCGCAGGCGGCTCCGGGATAGGGCCCCTCCCCGTCGAAGAAAAAACGGTTGCACAAGCATAAACTGTCGGAGGCCCGCTTGGACCTACGCTGGGGGCGCCCCTGGCGCGCTCCGCGCGCCAGTGCGGGGTGCCCAAACGCCGACGCGTTCCTCCGAAAGTTTACGCTTATGCCGCTTTTTCCCTTTCCACTAGACGCCCGCCGCCTCCATAATGGAAGGAGGTCGAGGCGGCTGGCTCGCCCTGGCTTATTTCGTAGGAGACAAACTTGCTTAAGCATGAGTTGCCTCGAGCGATCCCTACCCGAAGGCGCAAGCGGCGGGATCTCCAGGAAGCAGCGGCCCCTGGAGACCGTTCTTCCATTCCCTGGCGGTAGCGGGCGTGAGACCGGAGAGGGGGGGGCATAAGCACCGTGCAGAGGGGGGTACGGGGAGGGGGGAAGGCTTCTTAGAAGCACCCCTGGTTCTTAGACGGCGCGGGCCTTATCCATAGTTGTAGGGCGGGCGCCTTCTAAGAAGCAGCCTGCTTTTAAGAAAGCTGCCCCCCTCGTAGCTCAAAAGAGGGGGGTCCTGAATTCAGGTCCCCCCCTCGGAGGCTCAAAAATTGCCTCTTGGGGCCTTGTTGGGGCGCTCTTGGGGTGCTCTTGGGCGCTCTGTGGGCCCTCCTGGGGCCCTCTTGGGCTCATCTCTAGGGCTCTCGTGGGCTCCACTTGGGGCCATCTGGAGGCTTCGGAAGCCTATCAGGAGCGGCAGTCTTGCGCGGCCACTGCCCCGCGGGCAGGCCCGATCTTGCACGACGAGGAAGACGAGGCTCCCAGTGCTCAGCGGGCAAAGTCTTGCGCGATGTGTCCCCGCTCGGCGGCTGGGGCGCCATGCTGCGCCGACGCGCCCAGCGCGGGCAGGCGGAGCGAGCTGCCGCACCCGAGCGCCCAGGATGTCAGTTTGGGGCGTTCCAGACAGGGCCTTGCCTTCAAGATGGGGGGGAAGGAGGAGGATCGAGGAGGAGGAGGGGGAGGAGGATCGAGGAGGCGGAGGAGGATCGAGGAGGGCCAGGATCCTCCTCCTCGATGCTCCTCGATGGTCCTCCTCGGCCATCCTCCTTGACCCTCGTCAATCCTCCTCGGGGCCATGCAAGGCGTTCCAGAAAGGGCTTCGCGCTGCAGGGTCGATGGAGTTGCCATCCCTTCCTCGGCGGAAGGCGGCGGAAGTAAGACGAGGCCGCCTCCGCGGGCGGAGGGCGGAAGCCACCGGAAGCAGCAGTCGACCTCCCGAGAGATGACAACATGTTTGGGTTCAGGGCTTCTGGAATCGGCCAATTGGAGCGCGCCTGTGCCCGAATATGCTGTCAGACGTTGGTGTGGCCAATTGACGCGCAAGGTCGCGCCTGGGCGCCCAGATGGGCGACCGGAGCGCTTCCACTTTGCGATGGCGTGCCCGAGCGGCCAGGCAAGAATCTTTGCGTGAGTGGGTTCAGGCGTGAGCCCCTCCAACCTCATAGGGTGTTGGATACAGCGGGACCGAGGTATAAGATCGAGGTCGGTTCGGGGAGGGTACCTTAATATTCTTCGTGTTGGTTGGATGGTATGGTGCATCCTTGATGTTTCGTGTCTTTGC
>CAUYUJ010018527.1:150000-160000 GCA_963575745.1 Prorocentrum cordatum | reverse complement strand
CTACTACTACTACGACTACTACTACTACTACTACTACTACTACTACTATTACTACTAGTTCTACTACTACTACTGCTACTACTAGTACTACTACTACTACTACTACTACTACTACCGCTACCACTGCCATTACTCCTACTACGGCAAGTAACACTATTACTACTTCTCCCACTACTATTGTTAGCAATACTACTGCTACTACTACAACTATTACTACTACTACTACTACTACTACTACTACTACTACTCCTACTACTACTACTACTGCTACTGACACTACTACTACTACTATTACTACTACTATTGCTACTACTACTACTACTACTACGGCTACTTCTACTACGACTACTACTACTACCACTACTACTACTATTGCTACTACGACTCGTACTGGTACTACTACCACTAGTACTACTATTACTACTACTACTACTACTACTACTACTACGACTACGACTACTACTACGACTACCACTACTACTACTACTACTACTACTACTACTACTACTACTACTACTACTACTACTACTACTACTACTACTACTACTACTACTACTACTACTACTACTACTACTACTACTACTACTACTACTACTACTACTACTACTGTTACGACCACCACTACTACTATCACTACTTTTACGGCTACTACTACGACTGCTACTACTACTACTACTTCTATTACTACTACGATTGCCACTACTACCACTACTCTACTACTACTACTACTACTACCATTACGACTACGACTACGTCCACTACTACGATCACACGTACACCCAGTATTACGACAACGACGACTACCACTTCCATTGTCGCTGGACTGTTACTACTACTACTACTACTACTACTACTACTACTACTACGACTACGGCTACGACTACTACTACTACTACTACTACCACCACTACTACTACTACTACTACTACTACTACTACTACTACGTCTACTCCCTACTTCTACTACTATCACAAACTACTTCTACCACCATTCCTGCTACCACGGTCATTCTCACGACTATTAGCACTACGCTTACGACTACTACTACGACTGCTACTATTTCGACTACTACTACTACGACTACTACTACTACTACTACTACTACTACTTCTACGACTACTACGGCTACTACGACGACGACTACTACTAATACAACTACTACTGTTAGAGACGACTTCTTCTACCACTCGTACTACCGTCCTTCATATTGTCACGGCTACAAAAACTTGTGCATCCACCACGACTACGACTACTACTATTAGTACGATTACGATGGCTACTACATTATCATCGACTAAACCTTACTGCTACTACTGCTACTACTTCTTCCACGGCGACGGCTACTACTATTTTCATTACTTCCACGACTACTACTACTTCTACTACTATTACGACTACCCCGGCTACGACGACGACTACGTCTACTACTGCCACGGTTACTAGTACTACTACTACTTCTACTACTACTACTACTACTACTACTACTACTACTACTACTACTACTACTACTACTACTACGACTACTATGACTAGTACTAGTACGACCAGTACTATTAAAACGACTACACTACTACGATTTCTATTAATACTACTACGACGACGACTACTACTACTACTACTACTACTACTACTGCCATGCTACTATTGCTGCTACTACTACTACTGTTACTTCGACGACATCGACTACTACTACTACTACTACTACTACTACTACTACGACCACTACTACTACTACTATTACTACTACGATTTCTACTTCACTATTACTACCACGAGTAGTATGGCCACGATCACGACTAACAGTATTACTTTTATGTTTTTCTATTGCTACCCCTACGACTACGACTACTCCTACCACGACTAGTATTATTATTACTACTACTGCTACTACTACTACCATTACTGCTTGTACTATTACGGCTACCACAAGTGCCACCCCTACGACCTTTACGGCTACTACGCCCACTACCACGACGACGACTAATATGACTACTTCTAGTACTACTACTACTACTACTACCACTACTACTACTACTACTACTACTACTACTACTACTACTACTACACGCACAACTACTACTACTACCACTACTACTGCTACTACTACTGCGACTACTACTAGTACTAGTACTAGTACAACTACTACGACTACTACTACTACTACTACAACTACTACTACTACTACTACTACTACTACGACTACTACGACTACTACTACTACTACTACTACTACTGACTACTACCATTACTACTACTACTACTACTACTACTACTACTACTACTACTACTACTACGACTACTACTACGACTACGACTACTACTACTACTACTACTACTACTACGACTACTACTACTACACGGCTACTAGTACGACTACTCGTACTTTGTTACGACTACCACTACTCTTACTACGATTACTACTACTACTACTACTACTACTACTACTACTACCACTACTACTACTACTACTACTACTACTACTACTACTACTACTACTACTACTACTTCGACTACTACTACTACTACTACTACTACTACCGCTATTTCGGCTGTTACTACTACTACTACTACTACTATTACTATTACTGCTGCTAGTTTTACGACGACTACTACCACTACTACTACTACTACTACTACTACTACTACTACTACTACTACTACTACTACCACTACTACTACTATTACTACTACTACTACTACTACTACTACTACTACTACTACTACTACTACTACTACTATTAATACTACTACTAATACTTATACGACTACTACTTCTACCACCTGAGCCCCTTCGACTACTTCTGCGCACAAGAAGAGGCAGATATATTCCCACGACCAATGCTTGTATCACGACGAGACGTTTCGAGGGGAACGTAAAGACTTGTAGTACACTTGGTGCACGAACGGGCACGGAATTTTTGTTTTATGCCGTGTAATCCAGGGGTGCGATCCGCCTCGGCAAACAACCACCCAACAAAATCCAACACGACGAATAATAGTGGGTAACAATTATGGACGTCTCCTCTCGACTACCAGCAGCACTACGTCAACCAGCTGTATTGCGTCTACCAGTAGTACGTCTACCGAGCGCGAGCTGAGGAAGAGGAGAAATGGAGGAGGAGAACGAGGAGGAGGAGGTGGACGAAGACAAAGACAGGGCGAACGGGGAGACGCACAAAGTTAATTTCCAGACAAGCCAAAAGCTTTCTGGGAGGGCGGCAGGATTGACAACTTAATGAGGTTAAGTGTGAGCGAGTATGAGTGCAAGCAGGGAGAAGGGACGAGGCGGGTGGGGATATGGAAGAAGAGGAGGAGGTGGAGGCGGAGGCGTCAAACTCATGTCAAGAACCTCTTTTTGGGCGTTGGGAGCCATCAGTCGTCGGAGGCGAAGGGTGTGCGCGGTTCCAGCGCACCCCCAGTCCCCGCCAGCCGTCGCGAGAGGTGCCAGGGACCGGCTCCGATGCCGACGGGGGCCCGGGATCGCCCGACCTGCACGCGGCGCCCTCCTCGGCCCCCAGCCTCGGTGGATCGCGGCTCGCGCGCGCGAGGCCGCCGGGTTCGGCCGGGGCAGAGGCGGCTGTCGGGGGGCGGGCGGGGAGGGGTCGAAGCGGCGCGTGCCACCTTCGGCCGAGAGGTCCAAGTCACTGCGGAAGTGGAAACGGAGGCTTGCCCACGTTTTTCGCCGGTGTTCGGCCTCGGGAAACCTTCGCCGGGCCCCGGGACGGTCAGGATGAAAAGCCAGTCCCCGGGAGTGGGTCGAGACTTCTGTCGGGGCTCAGGGGACGGAGGTCAGTGCAAACGGGAGTTAACCAGAGCGCCGGATCTTGCAGCATCTGGCAGAGCCAGGGGTGCATTGACTGGGGCTTGGGCGCAGGATCTTGCAGGATCCGGAACATCTTGCAGGACCCTGCAACGCCTGTCTGACCAGTGTTTGGATTGACCCAGGCCAGCAGATCCCCGATTCTGGGGACCCCGTGCTGAAAATGAGGCATTGGATCTTTGGGGTCTCATCTCAGGAGGGGAAAGAACACACAGACAAAATTAATCGTCGATTCCCCTAGAAAATATTGGAAAATGTGGAACGTCGGGGGGAAGGCAAAAACCCAGAAAACATGTATGAAAATATCAGGAATCCGGGGAGTTGTGTGTATGTATTTGTGTGTGTCCCTGGGCTCCTTTATCATCTCGCCCTCGGCGGGAGGGAAGGCGGCGGCGGCTCCACTGGCGGAAGCTTGGCGGAGGGCGGCGGCAGAGAAGGTGCTCTTGAGGGGATCGGGGCGGTCGCGGGAAGAATCACCAGAGAAGAAGGAACCACCACCACCAGTTTAGGGGGGAATGGCCGCTCCCCCTCCCCGAGCTGGTGGCACCCCGCTCCGAGCGCGCCCCCAGAGAGTGCCCGCACCAGAGTGCCACCAGCTCGGGGTGGTGATCTTTGGGGACGGAGTTCTGTGGAGTTCTGGATTATAGTGGCTCGTATGGACCCTGAGATCTGGGCATCGCCTTTCAGCTCACACCGGGCATGTTCGCCCAGTATTGGGCCCAGGGGCTCTCACGCTTCGATCCGGCTCGAGAGGCACCGCAACATGATAGGGTCGAGGGCGCTGGGCGCGGTTTTCTGCGATGTGGCCTCTGCCTCGTGTGTTGCCAGTGGTGGCACTGGCCCAAGAAGGATTCTCTTGTACGTTTGGCTGCAGCTCGAGTGAATCGCAGGGTGCGGCGAGCACGCTGAGATCATGAGCAAAAAACATATCCGTATCCGTATCATGGGCTGGGCCCCCGGGCTGCGACCCCGCGGATACGGGATTGTTTTTCGCGGATGCCCCGCGCAGAACGTGTCTGTGCGACCGCGAATCCGCGGGATCGCGCCCCGACATGCAGACCGCGAGGGCGCGGATATGGATATGAGGCGTTGTTTGAGCCGCTGCCTCTTCGAGGAGACCGCTTGCTTTGTGCAGTGGCTTCCCAGGCGACGGCCACAGCGGCAGGCCTCAGCTCATCCAGGCGGGCAACGATGGCATCCAGAGTGCCACCCACAAGGCCCAAAGGGCCCCAGCTCGGCATCGATCGATCGTGTGCATGTTTGTTCCCAACCATCCTGTGGTGGTGGGTCCTCGTTTTGAAGAGACAGCGCCCCGCGTTCCCACTCCTCCTCTTTACGCTGCCCCCCCCTCCTCTCATCATCCGTCAGCATCATCATCATCAGCAGCAGCAGCAGCATCATCATCCATCATCATCATCATCATCATCATCATCATCATCATCATCATCATCATCATCATCATCATCATCATCATCATCATCATCATCATCATCATCATCATCATCATCATCATCGTCGCCGTCCCACACCTCATTCCCGCTGCCCCCTCCTCCCTCCTCCCCCTGCTTGCCTCTGCTCTCCACATGTCCAAAATTTCTGCACACCCTACACGCTGTGCGTGGCCCCATAGGGAGCTCCACCGAAGGCGCCAGTGGCACAGGCCGCATACGCCCGACGCCCATTTAGGCACACCCCTCACATGGTTCGAGGCCCTATATGGAGCTCCACCGAAGGCC
Organism: Prorocentrum cordatum; assembly: GCA_963575745.1. Lineage (NCBI taxonomy): Eukaryota > Dinophyceae > Prorocentrales > Prorocentraceae > Prorocentrum > Prorocentrum cordatum. The sequence goes on along the minus strand of CAUYUJ010018527.1, from coordinate 154,444 downwards.
CCAGTGGAACAGGCCGCATGCGCCCGACGCCCATTTTGGCACACCCCTCACACGGTTCGTGGCCCCATAGGGAGCTCCACCGAAGGCCCCAGTGACACAGGCCGCATCCACCAGACGCCCATTTTGGCACACCCCTCACACGGCTAGTGGCCCCATAGGGAGTTCTACCGAAGGCCCCAGTGGCACAGGCCGCATGCGCCCGACGCCCATTTGGGCACACCCCTCTGGCCCCATAGGGAGTTCCACCGAAGGCCTCAGTGGCACAGGCCGCATGCACCCGAAGCCCATTTGGGCACACGCCGCACACGGTTCGTGGCGCAACAGGGAGCTCCACCGAAAGGGCTACCCATAACGCGGTTTTCACAACTGCTTATGATTAAGTCCTTCGCCAGGATATTCGGAGAGGAGCATCGAGGAGCATGTTTCCTCAGCTTGCGGAAAAATACATGCGGAACTGACAGATTCAAGGGGAATGGACGTCCGAGCCATGGCAGACAGGGGGCCCAAAATGGAGTGGAAACTTGTGGGCAAAGTACCTTGGGTTACCACCCCTGACAGCCTCTGAGCGTCGGGGGGGTCGAGATTGGCACGGAAAGTATGGTGACGATCCTGCCCATCTTGAAGTCTTGAAGCAGGGCTTGTTGCTCGTGTCGCGGCAGATGCTGTCCACTCGAGGCACACGTCGCCAGCGCAGTAGCGGCCGCTGTCAGTTTTGCACAACTTCCGTCGTCGAGCGTCGTCCCGGTTTTTGGCCGGCCCCAGTTGAGGCGTGCTAGCTTTGCATGGGATCTGGTCAGGTCTGGGCGCCGTGAAAGAATCGTCGACGAGTCTTCTCGCCCCAAGTGAGATCGCCGGGGCCTTCACACAGATCGGGCCAGCTCGAGACTCGAGAAGTGCCGCGGGGGGTTGTGGCCGAGCGTTGCGGTCGGAAGTTTTCAACGACCTTGTGTCAGCATCGTTTTACCGACCCTTATCCTTATTCCCATTACCATCCAGGCGCCCACCATCTGAGCACCCCCCAGTTCGGGATATACCCTTCGAAAGCCGAAGAAAACCGCTTCTTTCCCCATCTAGGGAGGTAGTTCGGCCATTGTGGCCCAGGGAGTCGCCACTCTTCGTGGGCTCGTGGGAGCCGCAGTGGAGGCGAGGGATCAGTTGGGAGCTCGCGGCTCAGTTGGGCGCACTGCGCAACTGTCGCCACTTCTCGCGGGCCCCTGGGGAGCACGGCGGATGCGAGGGCGGCGCAGATCACTTGGGATGTTCTGTCTCCCTCGGGGGCCGTGTCCTGCGCCATTGTCGCCACGTCCGTGGGTCCTGGGAGGCACGGCGGAAGTGAGGGCAACGCGGATCATGATGGAACTCGCGGTTATGTCGGGGGCTGCGAAGTGCGCGATTGTTTTTTTTTTCGCGAGATTTTGAGAAGCACGGCAGAGGTCAACGCGGATCATTTGGGACCTCGCGGCTCCGTTGGGGGTTGCGAGCTGCGCAGTTGTCACATGTGTTCGTGGGCTCCTTGGAGGCACGGCAGAGTGCGGGGTAACGCGGGTCATTCCCGACGCCCTTGTGTTAGGTTCTCCTTGTGAATGGAGCACTGTGGTCTCCTCCTCCTCCTCCTCCTCCTCCTCCTCCTCCTCCTCCTCCTCCTCCTCCTCCTCCTCCTCCTCCTCCTCCTCTCTCTCCTCCGCCTCCTCCTTCCCCTTCTCATCCGCCTCCTCCTCCTCCTCCTCCTCCTCTTCCTACATCCTGTGCGTTCCCCCGGGTGATGAGAACAGCGTAGCGGTCGCCATTTTCGTGAGCTCCTGGGAGGCACGGCGGAGGCCGTCGGTCATGAGGCATATCGCGGATCCCTGGGAGGCTGCCAACTGCGCGATTGTCGCCACTTTTCGTGGGCTCCTGGGAGATGCAGCGGAAGCGGCAGTCACGCGAGACCTCGCGGTTCCGTCGGGGGCTGTGGAATTGTCGCCACTGGCGTAGGCCCTTGGGAGGTGCAGCGGAGGCGATAATCACCTGAGGCCTCGCGTTTCTATGGGAGGCTGCGAATTGCGCAACTGTCGCCGCATTCGTGGGCTCCTAAGAGGTGCAGCGGAAGCGGTTGTCACGCGAGGTTTCGCGTCTCCTTGGGAGGTTGCGAATTGCGCAACCGTGGCCACTTTGGTGACCTCCTGGGAGGTGCAGCGGAGGCGGTGGTCACGCAGATCCAGGCGTTTCTATACAGAATTAGTCGCCTCGCGTGGAGAAGGGGCTGTGTACGTCTCGGGTGTGAGCTGTTTCTTCCTCTTCCTATATGATTATAAACCCAGGCGGGGGGAAAACCCATCCCCCCCCCCCCCCAAAACCGGACTCCCGGGACCTGGGGCTTTGGGGCCCTCCGGACGGGCCTCGAAGCGGCCACTGGGCCTCGCAAGGCGTCTTGCCAAGCCTTCCCAGCACACTTAGGGCGATCAGGGGGTCATCGGAGACGTCCCAGAGACCCCCAAGACAGCACAAGAGCGCTCCAAGAGTGACCGACGTGACCTCAAGATGGCCCAAGAGGCCTCCAGGACGGCCCCAAAGAGGCCTCCAAGAGCACTCCCAAGAAGGCCCTCCGAGGCAAAAATCATTGATTTTCTTTGCGTTTTGGTGAATTTGGGATTCTCCTCTTTTCGGCTTCCCGACGCTCCAAGACGGCGGTCTTCTGGGCGTCCGAAGCCGCCTGGGAGGCTCCCAAATCGCCCCACAACCATCCGAAAGGGCTTCCAGGCAGCCCAAGAGAGCCCCAAAACGGCACAACACGGGTCCAAGATGGCCCTCAGAGAGCCCCATGGCGGCCCAGGATGGCCCAAAGACACCCTCCGAAGAATTCCAAATCGTGATCCGGTCGTTCAGGGAGACGGCGGTTGGAGGCAAGGTGGCCCGAGGAAGCCCCCGGAGGCCCCCAGAATGCGCCCAGGAGGCCTCCAGAAGACCTTAAGAAAACCCGAAACAACTTTTGTGAGCCCTCTAGAGGCTCTCCAAGGAGGAGCCTCCGCAAAAAAGAGCTGAGGAGGATGGCGAGAATGCGCAGAATATGGCGAAAAGAAGGAACAATAAGCATGGAGGAAGGATAACGAATAACATCATTATAGCGGCGATGCCGGAAAAGGCAACCAGGAGTCATCGCTAATTCCGCCTGCATACCAGACTTCAGGGACCAAGGTGCATGGCGCGAAGCGCCACTGCAGTCTTGTGTTTATATGTGTATATGTATACATATACGGTGGCGGTCGTTACCCGGCGGGGGGGGGGTAGGGGGGGGAAGTGGGTCGGCCCCTGGGGGGAACAGTTGCGCTTGGGCAGGGTGGGGCCCCGCGTCGCGGTCGCCATAGTTTGCGCGCGAGCAGCAGCAGGTGTGGGTGGGTTCCCGCCCCCCCCCCCCGTCTTCACCGCTACAGGGGGGGAGGGGTTTGGGCCGAGCAAAACCACCGTCTCGCGCCAGACGACCAAACAATCCCAGACGCCAAGAGCGGTCCAGACCTTGCGTCGTGATTCAGCTACGGCACGAGGAGCGACCAGGCTTAAGTCGGGCATGTCCCGCTGCAGGAGGAATATTCAAAAATAGTGTGCAAATATTACGGGGACGATTTTTTGATTCTTGGGTACTTTCGAGCAAGTCTTGCCTACGTTGCATTCTTCGTCCTACATCCTTGGAGGAAATGCCCGACCTAAGACCAGGGCCCCGCCGCGACCTTTCCGTTCCAGGGGGCGCGGGTCTGCGCGGGCAGTCTGGGCCTGTCTGGCCTAGGCCCGTCTCGCGAGCGGCACGCCCGATCTGCGCCGCTGCCCGGTTCGATTGCCCCAGGATCAGCGAGGGGAAGAGGAAGGAGGAGGAGGAGGAGGCGGAGGAGGAGGAGGAGGAGGAGGAGGCGGAGGAGGAGGGCGTGGAGGAGGAGGGTGGAGGAGGACGGAGGAGGAGGAGGAAACGAGGAGGAGAGGGAAGGGAGGAGGAAAGGGAGGAGGAGGAAGGAGGGATGAGGAGGAGAAGGGGAAGGAGGAGGAGGAGGAAGACGATGAAGAGGAACAGGAGTGAAGAAAAGAGAGGAGGGAGGAGGAGGGAAAGGGAGAAGGAGCACAGAGTAGGGAAGACGAGGATGAGGAGGAGGAGGAGGAGGAGGAGAAGGAACAGGAGTGGGAGGAGGGTGGCAAAAAGTGAGTCGGAAAAGAGAGGAGGGAGGGAGGAAGAGGAGGAGGAGGAGGAGGAGGAGGAGGAGGAGGAGGAGGAGGAGGAGGAGGAGAAAAGAGGGAGGAACCGAATAGAGAGAGGGAGAGAGGGAGGAGGAAGAGGGCGAGCGACGGAGGAGGCCCTGCAGAGCCGAGGCGTCCAGCCACGGGCGTGGCAGCGCCTGGTCGGACACGCCGGACGCACACGCCGCCGCCCTCGGCCGTCCCGCGAGCCGCGGGGCGAGCAGCGGGCCGTCGTCCAGCCTCG
>CAUYUJ010018527.1:52500-140000 GCA_963575745.1 Prorocentrum cordatum | reverse complement strand
GCTGACCATTTTGCATTTTGCCGCCCAGAAGCCGCCTCTACAGTGGGGGCCCTGAAGAAGGAACCCTTTTCGTTGGGGAGGGGCTCGGTGTTCCTCGATGGTTTTGCAGTTTCCCTTAGGTTTTCCATGGGAAATCGAAGTTTAATTTAGGGGAAACAGGGGCCTCGTTTCTTATTTCGGGTTCCTTAGGTCAACGCCCCGACTGTAAGGGGGCATCATGCCCGGGCTGAGACAACACACGGCGGGCGGGGGTTGTCCGGCAGCCCCGCGCGCCCCGGGGGCCGCGCTGCCAGGCCTCGGGGCCGTCAGCGATCGCGGCCCCGCGGCGGAAGAGCGGCCCCCGCGGGCACGGCGATCGAGAGCTCCGGCGGCCCACGTCGTGAGGATGATGGCGACTCTGGAGGTCCCCAGACCTCCTCCTCGTCCTCCTCCTCCTCCTCCTCATCCTCGTCCTCCTCCTCCTCCTCCTCCTCCTCCTCCTCTTCCCCCTCCTCCTCTTCCTCCTCCTCCTCCTCCTCCTCCTCCTCCTCCTCCTCCTCCAACGCATCGGAACAATCGAGACGGCGGTTTTCCTAGACTTTCGGCCTCTAGGGGCCCTCGCTGGGCCCCGGACCATCAAAACACGACTCGGGATGAAAAAACTGGTCCTGGGGAAAGGGTCGAGACTTCGGAGGATCGCGCATTGAAAAAATCACGGCATCGGCTCTCTGGGGACATCCTCCGATTTGATCTTTCCATCCCAGCCCTGCTTATCCAGGGCAGTTTTGCGTGCGTCCCCGGATCCATTGTTTACGGCCCTGGGGCACGACAGCGGCCCCCCGAGGCCGAGATGAAGGCAAATCGCCGGGATTGAATAATGGAGGATGACGATTAATAATTGACCCGGGGTCGTGTTCACGCGGCGGCGCCTGGGATGACGATTAGAAAAAATTGGCCGCGGGCTGAAAAACTATTCTTTTTTATCGTTCTCCTCCAGTCAGAAAATTATGCAGAAATAGCAGAAAACTATTTTGTTAATCGTTCTCTCCCATGTTTTATTAATCGTCATCCCGCATTAGAGCACACCGTCTGAGGTCTGGGCTCCCTGAGATCCGAGCGAGGAGCACCTCGACTGGAGCCCTGGACCGCGTCTCTCCGCGGCATGTCTCGGGCCGGATCCATCTGTGACGGCCCTGGGGCCCGCAGCCGAGCGAACACGCCCGTGTGTGCAAGAATGGCAGCGCCCAGGTCTCAGGTCGGCGGCGAGCGAGGGTGGGGGGGGGGGGGGGCGAAGTGGGCACTTCTCAGAAGGCCCGATGCCTTCGGAGAAGGCCCGCCACTTCTGACTTCCCCCTGGGCGCGCGCCGCCGATCAGGCTCGGGTGGGGGCTCCAGAGACTGGGGGCATTGCTGACGGGGGGGGTCGGTCAGAGCGCATGATCTTGCAGGATCCTGCGGGGCCAGGGGTGCACTGACCAGGGCTCTGGCGTTGGATCCTGCAGGATCCTGCAAGGCCCGATTGGGCTCTGGGAGCCGAGGACCCCGCACTTTTTGGTTTCCCGTCCTGCGAAGCTCATTGGCGAAGTAGGACACGGGGGAGGAGGAAGAGGAGGAGGAGGAGGAGGAGGAGGAGGAGGAGGAGGAGGAGGAGGAGGAGGGGGAAGGGGAGGAGGAGGAGGAAGCACAGCGGCCCCCGGGGAGAGGGCCGGGGAGAGGCGCAAACACCGCAGCCCCCCGGGGGGAGGACGCAGCACGCACGGCGACGCCGGTGCCCGCGGCCGCGCACGCGAGCCTGGCCAGCTTCGTGGTCTTCTGCGCGCTGCAGGGCGCCGCCTGCCGGCTGGGCGGCGGCGGCTCTTCGGGCGGCGCGTCCCACGGCAGGAGCCGCGCGTCCACGGGCACCGCCGCGGACCCCTCCCGCCCGGCCACGCCCGGGTCGCGGCCGGGGTCTTCCCTGCGGCACAGCCCCGGGTTGATGGCCCTGGACGAGGATCGGGGCGGCCAGAAGGGGTGACGATGGCGGTGAGGAGGAGGACGGCGATGAGGAGGAGGGTGGGGATGATGAGCATGGTCATGATGATGACGGTGATGGTGATGGTGATGGTGACGATGACAATGACGATGACGATGACGACGACGATGATGCTGATGCTGATGCTGATGATGATGATGATGATGATGATGATGATGATGATGATGATGATGGTGATGGTGATGATGATTATGATGATGGTGATGATGATGGTGATGGTGATGGTGATGATGGTGATGAGAAAGGTAAGGAGGAGGATACCGATGGTAATTATGATTGTGAAGGGGATGGTGATGATGGTAATGGTGATGCTGATGTGTATGATGATGACGATGGTGGTAATAACGGTGATGGTGATGATAACAATAATGATGATGATGATGATGATGATGATGATGATGATGCTGATGATAATGATGTTGATAAAGCTGATGATGATGGTAGTGGTGGTGGTGGTGGTGGTGGTGATGTTGATGTTGATGTTGATGGTGATGGTGATGGTGATGGTGATGGTGATGGTGATGGTGATGGTGATGGTGATGGTGATGGTGATGGTGATGATTGTGGTGATACTGGTGATAATGATGATGATGCTGAAGATGATGATGTTGCTGATGATCATGATGATGATGATGATGATGATGATGATGATGATGATGATGATGATGATGATGATGATGATGATGATACGCTGGTGATGGGGCCCACCTGACGGATTTGTTCGACACGAATGAGCTAAACTCTACCTTGATTCAAGTTCGTCACTAGTTCGACTCCAGTTCGACCTTTGCCGACGGGCGTTCGACGCAGCTTCGACGTATGAGTGGAGCGAGTAGCTCCACGAAGGTCCCCAGAACGAGCACATGTAGAAGTTATGATACCGAGGCGTTCCGAGGGCCGCCAGATGTTCCCCAGATTTCCCGGAACGCATCCAGAACCGATCCTCCCAGGCGGGCATTGATCCATGACAGCCGCCTTGGGGATCGATATTCAGGGACCTCTGCAAGCAGTGGATGTGGATACCGTGGAAGCCCATTCCAAGAAGCACCCTGCTTGTCTCCAGGGTACCCTGGATTTCTTAGGTTCCGATGATTTTGCTATGGAAAGCGTGACTTTCCCGCACCAAAAATCAATGGATGTCCTGGGGTCTCAGGGTTGGGTTTCATGTGGAAGGTTTCTTGTGGACTAGCCTCCACTTTAGATTCCGGCCCCCTGGGGCCAAAATATATCCATGTGCGCCGCCCGTTGGGGTCATGGACGTCGGTTCCCCAGGCGGTGGACCGCCTACTTTTACCAGCCTGGAACATATCCCTATCCCTATGCTGGGCACCTCCTCATCACGATGCCAATCTTAGGGATTCCCTTATATTTTGAGGGCGAATCCCTAAGATTGTCATCGCCTTCTGGCGTGTCAATCTTAGGGATAGGGATACGTTCGAGGCTGGTAATACTTTGCCATGCGCGATGCCGAAGAGCGGGGTCGACTCTGCTGACATTCGCGCGTCGGGTTCCCGCGCAAGGTCGCACGTGAGCGCCCTCGTTTTGGGTGCGGCGTTTCGCGCTGGCGGCTCGCGTGAGACACCGCGTGAGCTCGCTACGTCATCTTGCGTAAGCTCGGCATCGCTCGGCCGTGTACATTTTTCCTCGGCGAGGACCATCGAGGAGCATCCTTGATCATTTGGCGAAAAAGCCACGCACGAAACCAAGAAAAAACACAGGGAATGGACGTCCGAGCGATGGCCAGTAAGACCCTTGTCTTCCTCGTCGGATATCGATCTGTCCCCGCCTCGCAAGTGCGTGTGTGTGTGTGTCCTATATATGTTCGGCGCTCCTGCCCCGGAGGAGCAGTCGGACAGGATGCACGCCGTCGCGGAGGGCGCGGAGTCGGTCTGGGAGGCATGGTTTGGCCTGAACAGTGTCTTGGCAATTTCGCGGACCGGTTTCGTTCCGATTTCGTTTTGCAGCCAAGGCGGAACGATGACAGAACGAGGGAAACCGATAACAACACGCACATGGGACACCTTAGCTGCCTCGATGCGCCCGTTTTGAGACGCAACACGTAAGGTCCTTGAAACGTCCGTGTCAATACCTTACGATTTGGCCCAGCGTATTGGCCCACTTTTCTGGCGAACGCATCGCGTCAGACCTACGTGCCCAGTCTACGTGTTGCAGGGCTCATTTCGACTCCTCCGTTTCGATTCGATCCGACCTCGATGGCTTCCGATTCCGATTTGATTAGACTTCGGATTCCGATCTGGATTCCGATTTCTCACAGCAGGCCTAATAGTTTGCCGATTTCCGCCGATTCCACTTCTCCCGACTCGGCTGGCCGATTTGGGCCGATTCGATTCACTCCGGTCGCCGATCCGAATTCTCGATTCGATCCTGGGCTCTCCTGGTGTTGAGCTCTGCATCAGCTCGCTGCGTGTCGCGGGTTGCGCACCAGGGCAGCACGGCGGGACACACTGCTCTTACAGTCGGGGCGCTGAAGAAGGAACCGTTTTCATTGGGGAGGGGCTCCGTGTTCCTTGATTGTTTCACAGCTTACCCTAGGTTTTCCTCAGGTTTTCGATGGGAAATCGAACCTTCACTGATGGGAGAAAGGGGCCTCGTTCCTTATTTAGGGTTCCTTAAGGTCAACGTCCCGACTGTAGGCCCGGTCCCCTCGGGAGGCATCACCGAGCCACAGCCCGCGCAGCTCCTCGCCCCGGGCGCCCTCGCCGCCTTCCGGCGCGGCGAGCACGGCGAGCCAGGTCTCGCCGTCGGCATCGGCGTCGGCGTCGGCATCGGCGTCAGCATCGGCACTAGCGTTGTCGTCTTCATTGTCGGCGGCGGCAGCGTCGTCCGCGTTCGCGTCCGCGCCCGCGTCTTCGTAGCCATCGTCGTCGTCGTCGGCGGCGGCGCCGTGCGCGTCGACGTCGGCGTCGTCGTCGTTGGCGTCGGTGTCCGCGCCCGCGTCGTCGTAGCCATCGTCGTCGTCGTCGGCGGCGGCGGCGTCGTTGTCGTCGTCGTTGGCGTCGGTGTCCGCGTCCGCGTCGTCGTCGGCAACGTAGTTGTCGTCGGCGTCGACGGCGTCGTCGTCGTCGGCATCGTTGTCGTCGTCGTCGTCGTCGTCGTCGTCGTCGGCGGCATCGTCGTCGTCGTCGTCGTCGTCGTCGTTTGCGGCGGCGGCGCCTTCGTCTTCGTCGTCGTCTTAGAGCTCGGCTTCCCAGGAGCAGGATGACGACGTCGTCGATCCTGCCCCCACCCTCTTTGCTCGCCGCCGAGAGGGCGGCTCCGGAGGAGGCGGAGGAGACGGAGAAGGAGAAGGGAGCATGGAAGCAGGGGAAGGAGGAGGAGGAGAAGCAAGAGTCGGAGGACGAGGGGGAGGAGGAGAGATGAGGAGGAGGAGGAGGAGGAGGAGGAGGAGGAGGAGGAGGAGAGGAGGAGGAGGAGGACAAGGGAGAATGCAAGAAGTTGGGTCCCTCGATCGGGGTTCCCTAGAAGTGCCCCTGGCTCAAGAGGTGTCCCCAGGATTCTCGGGGGGCCTAGGCGGCCTCCAGAGCGCCCCTTTACTAGGCCCAGGGGCCCCCAGGGGCTCCAAAGTGGGACGAAAAGCTGGGGGCGGCACCTTGGGCGTCGGCGGCGTCGGCGTCGTCGGCGTCCGCGTCCGCGTCCGCATCGTCGTCGGCACTGTCGTTGTCGTCGGCGCCGTCGGCGTCGTCGTCGTCGGCGCTGTCGTCGGCGTCGGCGTCCGCGTTCGCATCGTCGTCGGCACGGTCGTTGTCGTCGGCGTCGTCGGGGTTGTCGTCGTCGTCGGCGTCGTCGTCGGCGTCGGCGTCCGCCTCCGCATCGTCATCGGCACTGTCGTCGTCGGCGTCGTCGGCGTCGTCGTCGTCCTCGGCATCGTCGCCGTCGGCATCGTCGTCGTCGGGGTCGTCGGCATCGTCGTCGTCGGGGTCGTCGGCATCGTCGGCGTCGTCGGCGGCGTCGTCGTCGTGCTCGTGGCAGGCGCGCGAGCAGCCGCGGCGGCCGAGCCAGCCGCGGCGGCGGGCGCCCAGCCCCTCGACGCCCTCGCGGCAGGCAACCGACGCCCGCGCGAGCCTGCCGACCGCCGCCGCCGCGTCGGCGGAGGGCGGCGCGGACGAGGACCGCAGCGTGAGGGACATCTGGCAGTCGGCGCGAGCCCCTGGCCCTCCTCCTCCTCCCCCTCCGCCTCCTCCTCCCCCTCCTCCTCCTCCTCCTCCTCCTCCTCCTCCTCCTCCTCCTCCTCCTCCTCCTCCTCCTCCTCCTCCTCCTCCTCGTCGTCCTCGTCCTCCTCCTCCTCCTCCTCCTCCTCCTCCTCCTCCTCCTCCTCCTCCTCCTCCTCCTCCTCCTCCTCCTCCCCCTCCCTCCCCCCTTACCCCTACTCTTCCCTGGTGTTCCCCCTTCTGGGGCCTCCTGGGCGGCCCTCGTCGGGCGAGGTCCGGGGAGCAGCGGTATCGGTGCGCTTTGGTTTCCCCGCGGCAGACCAGTCTTGGCGGTTTGGGGGGGCGGCTGTTATTGTCGACGGGTCAGGGCCCTTCCCCCCCCTCAGCCGGCTTGCGCGACTGGTAGAAGCAGGTCGACGAAGCACCAGCCCAGGCCCCCTTCCCCCCAGAATACGCAAAAAACGCTGACCTGCATCAACAGAAAGACTTTCGAAGCTCCGCGCGGATTTCCTGGAGATCCGTGCGCGGGGCCAGGTGAGGGGGGCCCGGTGCCGATCCACGACAACCACGCGGACCTCCGAAAGTTTTGTACACAGTGGAGGCCCATGCCAAGAAGCACCTTGCTTGCCTCCAGGGTGCCCTGGGTTGCTTGGGTTTCGATGGTTTTGCTGTGGAGAGCGTGACGTTCCCACACCAAAAACCTACGCACGCTCTGGGGTCTCAGGGATGGGTTTCTTGTGGAAGTTTTCTGGTGGACTGGCCTACACTGTATATGCAGTTCTCTTTACTTCCCGAGGACCCCTCAGGGGGGCCCGCCTCGCGCGTGGCGTCCCTCGGGGAGAAGCCCGGCCGCGGGCCAGAGGCCGTGGAAAGGCAAACATGTCCGTGTATTCGCAGCCTCGCGGCCGGGCCCTCAGGGCCGCAAGCCCGTGGACACCGGGCGTTTTTTTTCGGCGGGTGCCCGCGTTCGTTCTCGCGGCTCAAGAGACGGGGGTCAACTCAAACGGGGGCCAGTCAGAGCGCCAGGTCTTGCAGGATCCTCCAGAGCCAGGGGTGCATTGACCCGAGCTTGGGTGCAGGATCTTGCAGGATTCTGCAAAGCCTCACTGACCCAGGTCTGGATTGACCGTGTCAGCAGCTCCCCCTGATGTTCGCGGACGTCCCGCGCCGAGCGCGTCCACACGACCGCGTCTTCCTGGGATCGCGCCCCGGAGGCCAGGCCGCGAGTGCATCTCTGGACCTGTCCGCCGCTCCGACGGAGGGCGAGGCCCGTGATCCGGCGGGCGTCCTCCAGCTCGCCGTGGCGCAGGCGGAGCCGCAGGAGCGGCCGAGGCGCAGACCCGGGGGGGGAAGTCGGACGGGGGGAGATGCGGCACCAGCACCGCCGGGGGGCCCGCCTCCAGCGAGGAGGTCCACGGTGCCTCCCCGAGCTGGAGGCTGGGGACGTCTCGAGCGAGAGGGGGGGGAGCACACCACCAGGGAGACGCCCCCCCTTGCTCCTCGCATCGCCTCGCCCTGTTGGAGTCGGTGTCGCCTTTCCTTGTTCCCAGGAAGGGCGTGCAGCAGCCCCCGCCCGGCGATGCTCCACTCGCGCGCCTCCCGCTCTCTCGCTCTCCCGCTCAGGCAGCGCGCAGGCAGCCCCCGCCACGGGCAGTTCATCGGTCCCGGCTGGCCTCCACAGGCCCCCCGAGTACGCAGTCCCCGCCGCGAGTGGTCCTGGGCAGGCTCTCAAGACTCTCCTCCTCCTCCTCCTCCTCCTCCTCCTCCTCCTCCTCCTCCTCCTCCTCCTCCTCCTCCTCCTCCTCCTCTTCCTCCTCCTCCTCCTCCGCCTCCTCCTTCCTCCTCCTCCGCCTTCGGCGGCGCCGCTGGGGCGCTCCGCGCCCCAAGGTTGGGGTGCCGAGAGCGCCCCGGACAGGTCGGGGAGGCCTGCGGAGGCCCGTCGGGGCTGCCTGAGGGGGGCCGTCCTGCGCGCAAGCCGAATCGGGGAGACGTAAGACCCGGGTACGGGGGACTCGGAAATCCCCGACGAGGTCGTCAAAAAAATGACGAGGCCGAGCCTGCATTTTGACGAGGCCTCCCGCTGCAGACATCCCACGAAACTCCTCCTCGTCAAGATCCGAGGCGCGGTCGTCAAAAAACGATGGCGAACCCGGGTCCCGGCAAACCCGGGTCTTACGCTCCCCCGACCGAAGCCTTCAAGACCACTCCCGCTCTTCTCCGTCGCCCCAGGCCCCTCGCGGGCCGCGGCACAAGAAGGAACGACGGATGGTGTTTTGCAGTGTTCGCCCTCTGGGAGCCCTCGCTGGGCCCCGGGTCCGTCCAACAGCGGCTCAGGATGGAACGCCAGTCTTTGGTAGGTGGTAGAAGTGGCCTAGACTTCGGCCGGGCCTGTCTACGGGAGGGACATTAGGAAATAGTCAAAAAATAGTCAGGAGATGATTTTTTGCATATGTTTGACCATTTTGGGATATTGTTCGACTATTTTTTGGTTTTTTGTTCAAAGCCCTCCTGTAGGAGGAGAGGCCCGACTGAAGCCTAGGCCTCCGGGGACCCACGCCGTGAGAGAGCCGCGCCGTCGTGGGCCGGCCTGGCGCTGCTGCCCCCGCTGCGGGCGCTGCCGCTGCCCGCCGCCCTCCCGTGCGCCCTCTGCCCCGGGAGGCCCGCTGCCCAGCAGCCCCCCGCCAGGGCAGCCCTGGCGCCCGCCCTGAGGCCGGGGGCGGCGAAGAGGGGGGTGACGACCCGGGGGGGGGGGATCTCATGGCGGGGGCCATGATATTCCCCGAGATCTCATGGCGCCTCTTCTGGTTTCACTACGTCCCTGGCCCCCCCGCTGGGCCGCGCACGTGCCGCCGGCCATGGTTTGCACCCCCCCCCCTCTGGGACACCCCCCTCTTGGCCGCGCCCGATGAGGCATCTGCGCGAGCTCGTCCAGAAGACGATCGCCAGAGCCCCAGAAGGGCGCCAATCCGGCGCGGATCGGGTTCAGCCGCAGTCGGGCGCCTCGCAACGGGGGAAAGGGGGCACCTCTTCGTACCCTCAAGGGGCTCTCGAGGGGCTCGCCTGGGGCTCAAGTGAGGAACGCACGTTTGTGCCCGCCGAATTTGATCGCCCCCCATTGAGCACCACCTAACGCAGTGATCCCGGGCTCGCCAGCACCGATCCGGGACCGATCCGGGACCGATTCGGGACCGATTGCGGACCCTGCCACTGGGGCCTTCGGTGGAGCTCCCCATGGGGCCACGAAACCTGTGAGGGTGTCCCGAAATTGACATGCGAAGGGCAGATGCACGATGCTGATGGCGATGTGGATGATGGCCATGGCGATAATGACTACGATGCTAATGGTGATGACGGCACGCGTGAAAGCAAAGGCGGGAATGGGAGGAGGGAGGAGGGGAGGAGGATTGATTGTTGAGTGAGCGGACGCGGGGCATTGTCTCTTCAAAACGAGGACCAAAAACCACAGGATGGGAAGAATCTCGGGGAGACGAAAAGCATTCGAGTTCACCGACACACGGGTTAGCTGACGCTTTTTGGCAGGTCGGTTTTGAATCTTGACGGTCCAGTTTTCGTGGGAAGGTTTGCAGGATCGCGCGTCAAATTGAAGCTACGTGGTGTCGTCATTTTCCTGACGGCCCCGTCAGGCGAGACCGAGTCCCCCGAACCCGATCATTACGTCTCCCCGAACATCGCGTCGCCTGGTCAGCCAAGGCTGGGGCGCCCCGCTGAGAGCAAGAAGGGCCTTCATGGGGTACGATCGGGCCGGCTCAGTCGGAGGTGGGATCGCGCCGTTGGTCAGCACGCCCTGAGATCCGACGTTGCGAAACGATTGCGCCACATCCCGAGAAAGCACGAGTGGAGGCCCAGGGCTCCCATCTTCCTGCGGCACCTTTCGAGCCAGATATCGATATGCAGTGGCCCCGGGGCCCGAAGCAGGGCAGAGTCGCCCGCTCTGCACAGAAATCGCGGCGCCAGGGTCTCAAGGAACGGGCCTTGGGCGCCCCGCTGGGAGCCCACATCCACCCGACCAACCCAGTTCGACTTCGATTCTGGTCAGGCCCAGCGATTCGATGCCGATGCCCCGACGACCCGATGCGACCCGCTGACTGCAGTACGCTGTTGTTCATTCAGGCGCAGCCACTCCGCTTACGACTTCGGCTCCGTGCCGATGCATCCCGATCCGACGCAGGCCTCGGCCCGATCGGGGACCCCGACTCGGTGCTGGCGGACCCTGCTCGCATGGGGCCAGGACGAGGATGAATCCGTGCGGGGCGGACGGCTGCGTCCGACAGGACATCGAGCCAAAAAAAAAAAAAAAAAAAAAAAAAAAAACGTGCGGGGGTGTTCCGGAGCGCCGTCGGAGCGTCCCAGAGCGGAGCGCGCTCTGAGAAGGCCGCGGCGCCAGGCACATCTTCCAGAGCCGCCCTGCCTCGGAGACTCTCGATACACCCTCGCCCGGGTTTCCGCCTCGCCCTGGCGTCGTCTCCTGCCTCCTTCGCTGAGAACAACAAGAAGGACCTGGCCGTGGTGGGGGAGGCGACGGCGCAGCCGCCCACGAGGCGCTGGCCGACGCGGGAGCTCCTGGAGAGCTCGCTCCTGGAGACGGGCCGCGCGCGCAATCCGGGCGGCCCCATCCGTCGGGGTGTCGGGCCCGCTGGTGCGAGGCAGTCGGGCGGCGCGGGGCCCTGACCTTCAGTTGGGCCTGTCCCTCTTCAGGGGGGATATTCAAGCGTGGGCAAAGAATGGTCTGGAAACGATGTTTTGAGCATCTGTTGCTTCTTGTTTGAAATTCTGGGGATGCGTACTTTTATTGGTCGTCCCAAATTCCCCTGTAGGAGGACATGCCCGACCCAACCCTGACCCCCTCGCGTCGTGAGGGGGGGGGGGGGGGGAATCGGGGCTCGTATTTGCGATTCTCGACAACCGCGGGCCATTACAGGGCCTAGGGGCTGCCAGGACACGACTCGGGATGCAAACCCTGTCCCGGGGAATGGGTCAAGACTTCCGAGGGTCCACGTTGTGAGTCGTAGATTTGGATGTTTTCGGCACCCTGCGGGCCTTCGGCCCATCTTCGGCCGCTTTCGCTGGCCGCGCCCCGCCCGCAAAATGTCGGCATTTGATTCCTTATCGTGCGTCCTTATTATTCGGGCTGACTGTACCCATCGGTCGTTGAAAGTAGGTGTTTTTGGATTCCCAAGTTCCAATCTACTTGAAGCGCCGTCCTACTTCAATGATCGAGTGGTTTCAACTTGTCCGTCCTCTTCAGGGGGCGGGCGGACACCCAATATATTTTCAACGCCTTCCTAATTACTTCATGTGTTCACCTACTTTTTCCTGCCGATGGGTAATCCCTTCTTGGTCTCGGGGGTGGACAGAACCCCCACCCTGACACGTCGATTAGCGAATTGTCCGTTTTCGGTTCTCGAGAGGGCGCCGCGGCCGTCATTTTCCACGCTTGCGCCCGCCAGGTTTGGGCCCGAGGTCGTTTTCTTTAAACCACGTTTTACTAAAGGGGGTTCTGTCCATCCCCGATTCGGCGGCGAGCGATGGAGGAATGAGAAGGAGAAGGCCTTCTGAGAAGGTTCGGAAGTCCCCCGGCCTTCTGAGAAGTTGTTTAAGACTTCCCCGAAGACGCAGAAACATTCTCAGAAGGCGCGAGGGTTTCTGAGAAGTCCCGCCGCCTTATGGGAAGGCCTTCTCCTCCTCACTTCCCCCCTCGCTCGCCGCCAACCGATGGCCGTTCTCACGAAGACCTCCCAGGCGCTGCTCCTCAAGAGGGGGGAGCCCGACCGCGCGGGCCGCCTCTTTCCCGCACCGCAGGGCAGCGGTCGGCAGGCCCCATCCCAGGGGGCCGGTCTTGCTCAGAGGGCCTTTCCTAATATTTTCCCTCCTTCTCCTCCTCCTCCTCCTCCTGCTCCTCCTCCTCCTCCTCCTCGCCTCATGCTCCTCGCCATTCACCGTCACTCAAAAGCGCATGGCTTCGTGGGGCATCCAGCAGCCGCCTCCGCCGCCTGAGCTCACCAGGCGCTGGTCTGCTCTGACCAATGCTCTCGCAGAAGTCCGCCCCAGTTGGCGCTGGGCGGTCTTCAAAACGCTCAGTGGCGGGTGGACCACTTCTCACCGCATGCACGTGCTCGCCCCGCGGCCATGCGTATTCGGGTGCCCGAATGCACTTGACTCCTTCCCCCACTACCTCTCCTGCTCCGTCCTCTTGAGCCTCCTCTGGTCCCCCGACGTTCCCCCGTTTCTCACCACGCTTGCGTCCTAGGGCTTGGGCCCCGCTGTTGCGGACCCGTCCGAGCCTGAGCGCGACCTCTCCTTGCACCAGACGATTCGCAGGATTGCGTGGGCTTTCCATTTGTATCACAAAACGAAGCAGTTTGCAGCGCCATCGCGAGCACATATTGCTGAATCGGTGGCCGCAGCCAAAGCACTGTTGTGGAGATGGGCTTGGTTTACAGCCGGGTCTCGCGGAGAGACATATGTTGCCTTTTTCTCGCGTCGTGCCCGCTGTCCCTCGTCTCGTCCTTGTCCTGTTGCTTAAACTTATCCTCCTCCACGTCCGCCTCCTCCCTCCTCTTCTCCCTCCTCCTCATCCTCCTCCTCCTCCTTCTCCTCCTCCTCCTCCGTAGCCATTTTGGCTCAAGCCCTTTCGGCCTTGGCCACATTCTCCAGGGTTGCCCCAGGACCTTCCCGAGGTGCTTGAGGAACTTCCGTGCACCTGCCCAAGTGCAGGTTTTACGGTCGACCAACGCTTGGGTTCGTGGGATGCCAGGCGCCACGCTCCCCCGCATTTGCGGGCGCGCCATGGCGCAAGACAGGCGCCGCACGGCTCTGGAGCCGATGCCGAGGGTGCAGCGCACGCGAGTACAACGACCTCCTGGACCCGATCAAGCCCGTCTGCCCTCGCTGTAACAGGCCGATGATGCTGCATCGCACACGCTCACGGAGTCCGAGCGTAGCCCGATTCGGCGACGAGGAGGTTTATGAGGTCGAGGAGGCGGACACACCCACCACGGCCACTGGCGCACGGCGCCAGGACAGCCGCCCCCCCCTCACAGCCAACCTCAAGCAGGCCATCGCCGTCGCCACGGACCCCGCACTGAAGGCCATCCTCAGTGCGCAGCTCCAACGCGTCATGGCCGAGGAGGACACCGCAGTGCAGGTCAGCGAGGTCGAGACCATGCGCAAAGCTGATGGCGCCTGGAGGTCGGCGGTCAATCATCACAGTCAAGTCGTCAGCAATGCCATCAGGCTCCGTAAGGCGCTCGAGACCGCCGAGGCCAAGGGGAAGGACGCCGCCCTCCAGGTCGCCCGCACCGAACAGACCAAAATGGCGGGCCGCCGAGGCTTTGGCCAAGGCGGAGGGGTCGGCGGCGGCGAACCGACCCACACTCACGCCCAGGCCACAGACACCGCACCGAAGCTGCTCACCATCTCTTGGGACCCAGAGCTGTTCCGCAAGAGTGACGAGCTGGGGTTCACCGAGGCGGAGCAAATTGAGCTCGACGCTTCCAGGAAAGGGCCTCGAGGAGCTGCAGCAGCAAATCGCCGCGAAAGGGCCGCAGGTCTCCTCGCTGATCGAACGGGCCCAGAAGGTTCGCCAAGCGCAGGAGGCCAGGTACCTCAAGAAGCGCAAGGGCGACGACGGCACTGCCAGCGCTCCTGCCGACGTCGAGTCGGCCACGGCAGCCGCGCCGCCCCGCGGCTCGGGCGAGGCGCCAGCCGCCGCGGGCAGCACTGAAGAGACCACCGCAATCGAGAACGAGAGCGAGGCAGAGCTCGCTGCCGAGGCCGCCAAGTTGCCCGCCCCACTCTTCGCTGCAGGGCGGGCAGCCGGGCAGGCCAGGCGCCCTGCCAATCCAGCCGACACGCCGCCGCCGAAGTAGGGCAACAGCAAGACAGGCGGCGGACGCCCCTAGTCCTATTGGCTAGGCAGAGCAGGGTCCAACGAGGCGGAACAGACGAGGACCCTGCCATTCTAGTGCAGTCTGAGACCGCCAATACTACCAGCACCAGTACATCTTCACCCTTTTACAGCAACATCACATGCACGGGGCAGAAGGCTTTCGATTGGATTGCCACCTGCAGCAATGATTTTACAGGCTTGGTCGAGACGCAAATCGCCGACGACAGCGTCGGCAAGTGGAGAGGCCGATTCCGCGACATCAACCGCAGGCTTTTCGTCAACCGCACCCGCCCCAATAGGCCTGATCCACATGTTGGGAGGCCAACCGACTCGAGAGGGGAATCAGCAGTCGCACCCGAGCACGCCAACGAGGCGGCGAGCGGTTCTTGCCCAGGGGCCATCTCAGAGCCCATCTCTTTCAGAAGGAGTACAGTCCAAATGGCCCCAGCGTCTCCCCTTCTCCCCCGGCCTCGATGGGCCCCTCCCTGCGGCGCTCCATCCCAAGGGTTCTCCATCGTAACTATTTTCTTTCACGGTTCCTGCAGCGCCGGCCTACGAGGGCAAAATCTTTTGATTTCGGCGTCCCGGGGGCCTCCCTCGTTCCCTCCAGCTTCCCTGACTTGTGGTTGGGAACTGAAACGCCAGCCCTGGGGCGCTCAGCAAGTCAGGCTTCCCGGAACAGATCCAGGGACCCATCGCGCGCGCACCTGCCGAATATACTTGCGACCCAGGGGGCGGACGTGAGCCATCGCATGTGGATTTCGTCGTCCACAGCGCCGGCTGGTCGATGTCTCGGCTGCGCGCGGTCTGCCGCCCCGCCTAGGTTGGAGAATTCAGATTGTTCTGTCGGGAGATCAGCTCCTCGCCCGAGTGCTCGGTCTGCCCCGACGGCTACCAAACGCCGCGAGGTCTCCTCGAACTGACAGGCCAGGCTCAAAGGCCAGCCGAGCCAGAGCCGGCCCCGCTCGCGCAGAGCGCAAAAAAAGTCGAGGCCAACAGACAACGCCTCTACGAAACCCTGCACGGTGATTTTTCGGGGGGCAAGGGCCCTGCTGGCCAGACCACATGTGCCGGAGAGACATCGGCTGGCACCGAGGATGTTCTTTTTCGGCACTCATTCTGACGGGGGCGATCCGCGGGCCAGCCGCCTCTCTTCAGACTTCTGACACGAGAGCCGTTTCAGGCCAGCCGCGCCTGCTCCTGCTCTGACTTCTGCTCGCGAAGAGTCACAAGACCCATCGTCTCGCTCGTCGTTGGAATGCCAGTTCTCGTCATCCAGTCAACCGTCACATGCGCGGTTTGAGGTTGTCCAGTTCGATGCAGTTGAGCCCGCCCAGCCTGCAGTGACAGCTCTCACACAGCCGGACAGCCGAGTGATTCTGATAGACTTAATCCGCCAGCCCAGCGCGAGAACCCCCCCAGCGAGCCCGATTTGAATCGAGGCGCCCAGCCTCAGTGCCGCCGAAGTCCCGAGCTCGATATAGATAGTGAGTTCTGGAGTGTCCACAGGGAACAACTCGGTGTGCTGCCTCCTCACTGGTCTCGGCCTGCCCCCGCTGCCGCTGCCTCCGCAGCCTTTAGGCTCAAGCCCGACGTGTCCTTGCAGCTTGGACAACTCCACGGTTTGCGGGTTACCGCCGCGGAGACGCCCACACACGCGCACCACCAGATTCCTCTCGCAGGGACCTCTCGGGCCGTCGACCCACAGTATCTCATGGGGGTCGCGCGCGAACTACAGCGTCGACGGATTTCTCCATTGGCCGACCGCAGCAGCATTTGGTGGACCTCACAACATTCAGTTTTACAGAGTATCTACTGCCACCTGGCGAGAGGCAGCGGACAGCTACTGCGTCGACAGCAACTGCGCTCAGTTGCCAGGCCCACGGAATCCCCGCCAGCCAGCGCGCCGCATATCATTCACGAGAAGGACGGCCTACGTCGGGAGCACTGGGGTCTACTCCTCAAGAACATCCACTTCCGCAGCGCGGAGACCATCGTCAGCTACGCAGCTCGAGCAGGAACTCGCACGACGTGTCCAACAGCGTGCGCTGTGGAAGGCGATCCACGACTTCCGCGACTGGGCTGTCACCGACGACGCTCTGGGCGCACTTCACCGTTCACTTCGACCACAGACGCAACCTGCCGAGGTCATGCAGGATGGCACCAACACCATCATGCACCCCATGGACCTCATCGACAGCAAGGTTGCTACATGGCAACAGCTCTGGGCGCCCATGGATACTAACCACAGCGGTCTACGCGAGGCCCTCCAGCGCATCCACGACCGCGCCCACGAGTGCAGCTTGCCGCCCACCACCAGCACCGAGGCCAGACACGGCCTCAAGCGCCACAAGGCCAACGCGGCGCTTGGGGCCGACCGTCTGCGACCGGCAGACCGGTTTCGTTTTCCCGAGCTTGCGTTCGCAGAGCTCGCCGCGATCTACAACGCGGCGGAGCAGGCGCAGACGCGGCCACATCAGCTCCCGCACGCCCTCGGCGCCACGCGCGCCAAGGAGGACGACGGCGACAGGATCCTCGGGCCCATGACCATCATAGCTTGAGGCGGCGCACGGTGGCGCAACAGAGCGATCTAGGAGGGCACCCATTTCATGGTCAAGGTTCATGGTTTCAGGGTAGGGTTCATGGTCAAGGTTCATGGTTTCAGGGTAAGGTCCATGGTTTCAGGGTAAGGTCCATGGTCAAGATGTCATGGTTTTGTAAGGTTGACTTTTTCACTATCATGTTACGTTGCCACCGTTGAAGGGCCCTTTGAGGAGGAGCGCTTGAAATATATCTTCGCAACGAGCCCCAAAAATGCAACTGCAGCACCGTAATGCATTTGAAATGGAGAGGGGGAATCGGCTCCTCATGCGGACGCGGCCACTGGGGCTTTCGGTGGAGTCTCCTACGGGGACACGACATGTGCGTGACGGGTGCGCCGACATGGGCGGGGGCCTCCATGCTGATCACGAGTCCGACCGCCCGAGGCGTTTCTTGTATCGAAATCGGCTCCTCTTGCGCATCGTTTCTTTCGATGGGACCTCTCCGGGCGATGCCCCCTCCTCCGTCCTCGGTCTTTCCTTATCCCTCCTCCTCCTGCCCTCCCCCTCCCCTTCGTTTCGTTAAGTCTATTATCCCTCGCCCTCCCGGCCTTCTCCTCCTAATCCGCATCCGCATCCCTATCCTCCCTCCTTCTTCCCCCCTCTTCCCTCCGTTCTCCCTCCCTCCTCCCCGCCTCATAATGCCCTCGCCTTCCTCCCTTCCCACCCTCTCTCCTTGTCCTCGCACCCCCCCTCCTCCTAGTCATCATCATTTTTGGATTTAGAAATTTTAGGTTTTAGGTTTTAGGTCTTAGATCTTGGGTCTTAGGTCTTAGGTATGCCGTATGTTGTTTGTCCGCAAATTGTGGGTCCGAATGCCCCAGTGACCACGTCCGCCTACTCCGTAGCCTGTCCTGTGAGCCGATGAAGGGCATTTTGCCTCAAGCATGCCCGCATGAGGCATGAGTTTAGTCGAGTTAGCGCTTCTAGCTGCACCGATCGGCGGCGATCAACCAGACACAGACAATGTCGACACTGACAATGTTCAGAATATCAAGCATGAGTCGCAATCGTCGCTAGTATCTCTTGCAGAGATTGTTTGTGGCCCAGTTGTCAATGCGCCAGCGCCGTCAGCGCCGTCTGCTCGCACCCAGCGTCGCATGGCCCAGCGTCGCAGAGGCTTCGCACTTTCGAAGCAGGAGTCTGGATCCAGAGGGGCTCTAGTGAAGCAGAGGCGGCGGGATCAACTTCAAGAATATGATGAGCATGTGCTTATTGCCGCAGATGCGTTGCCGGCCATCCACCCGAGCCTGATTGCAGGGAAGAGGCACACACCCCAACAGTTCGTGCACGATGCGTTCTACACAGACCCGACAGTGAGGGGTGGTGAGGGGAACGGTGACCCAGATGTGCATAGTATCGCTCGGGATGCCAAGGTCTTGGTTGCTGATGCGGTTCTCGAACATCAGCGAAAGAATACGAGCATGCGCAGCCACTTGAAATGGTCAATATTATTTTGGGTTTGGGATTCAGCGCCTGAGAAGTCAAAGCGGAGATTAGTAGTGCCTGGGGCTCCTCCAGATTGTGAAGTAACGACCACGTCTCAGGCCGAGAGCCTCGTGCAAGTCGGAACTTTGTATCGATGCGGTCTTGGTGGGGTGGATTCAAATGAAATCGTTTCTTTGCCAATGGTAATATCTGACACTCGCGCACATGCCACGCTGGCCGCTTTGCAGACTCGCTGGGACGAGTGTGGCGTCCATCCATGTTTCTTGGCATCGGTATCGGACTTGGTCATTCTTTGTTTCGTGGTCGATGCATCTGGCTCCAACTTGAAAGTGATTAGATGGATGAGGAATGCTTTGCCTGACAACGTAGTTTTATTGCATATCACGTGCACCTTGCACCAGATAATGAGAATCGTTCACGACATGCAGGAGTGCACTGCGTCTGTCATGAACAATTTGTATTCGCTCGGCAAACTTATGCAATGGGAAGACTACCGCACGCGCTTCATGCGTCAGATCGTGTCCATCGTCCGCGACAACTTCGACTTCAGAGAAGCCGAGGGGCCCCCTGCTCGCCGGGAGAACGACTTCGAGGTATTGCTCATGAAGTTCTGTTGCGATGTCGACGTCTTGAGCCCGCCGCGCGCCGACGAGGGTGATGTCGCGAGGAAGTCTCGCGCTGCTTACAGCTTCCTCAACGGCAATTGGAAGAACAAGGGCATTCAGCATTTTTGTCAAGGTTGCTGCGAGAACCGTAGAGTTGCAGAGGACAATGCAGTTAAGATTGTGCTGGAATTTCTATGCCACGCAGCTCCCGATGTGCCGTGCCTTACCCGTTGGGGCAAACAAGTACCAGCTATGTCATATTGGTTCCTCGGCATTCGGTTGCGCGGGATCTTCAAGGACGCCTTTAAGCCCTTGGCTGCTGGCACCGAGGAGCGATGGGGGAGCGCCTGTCGTCGTCGTCGTCGTCGATGGCCCAACGCTGCTTCAAGGGGTCCTAGCTGGCAGCCAAGACGGCTAGGCCCCTTTGAAACATCAAAAACATCAAGCCATCAAAACTTCAGGGGAGATGACGAAGCTGTTTTACGCACCTGTTCCCTATGCCCCCTATGCCCTATGCCCCTATGCCCTATGCCCTATGCCCTATGCCCCTATGTCCTATGCCCTATGCCCTATGCCCTATGTCCCTATGCCCCTATGCCTATGCCGTATGCCGCATGCCGTATGCCCCTCCTCCTCTAAGCCCCCCCCCCCCCCCCCTCCCACTCTGTCGCCCTCCCCTCCTCCTCATCGCCCTCTCGTCTGATCTAGTCCTCCTGCCCGCTCCGACTCCTACCTCCTACCTCCTACTACCTCCTACCTCCTACCCTGTTATTGCTCCTCACTCGTCCTTCTTCCCTCCTCTTTCTCCTTTGCCCCTTCTGCCTCATCGTCCTGCCCCAGCGTGGAGATCCAGAGTGCAATTACCAATTGCATGTCTCGTTTTCCGTCGGACGCCCATCGCCCACCGCCGCGCGAGGAGGAGCTCGCCGTCCAGATGAACGAGGTCGGGGAGGCCATTCGTGACGCTTTCGCTCTGCAGAACGAGCCCAACCAAAGCAACGAATGGAGGGAGGAGTTCAGGAAACGGCGCATTGCTGGTCAAGATTTCGTCAGTAGTCGTAAACACAACAACTCGCTGGGTATGTCTTTGATTATGCCTCGTCCTCTTCAGCGTCTGGTTGCGGGGTCGCTCAAGGACTCCAAGGAGAGCAAACGCCCGACTGACGACGAGGGCGCTGACACTGACAGCAAGAGCAGGCCGAAGTTTGAGCTGATGAGGGAGCGGGCCTTGAAAATTTTCACCAAATACTCTGACCTCATCGGAGAGCATGTGAGTTCTGCGGACCACGCGTGGTCAATGCTGGATTTCGACGACCCCACTGAAGAACTTGCCTCGGAGATCCGTCACTGTTTGCTGCGAACCATGGCTGGTGAATACATGCGGTGCATTCTCCCTTTCAGTTCGTCGAAGTTCGCAGATATGTTCCCCATGCCGTTCGAGATTCCCAGGCCCCCATGGCGTGCCGGAGATCAGCGCCTCGAACATGCAGATAGGTTTTTTAATCGTACACCCGAGTGTTGCCTGGACGCCTTCGCGCTGTCTATGAAGATCAACGCTGTAACTCCAGATCACTTATGTTCTCAGTGCACTTTAGCTGCCATTCGGAGGGCAGCTGAAAGCCAGACTCACACCCAGATCCTTGAGGCCAGGCATGGGCGGGTCCGCCAATACAGGCAAGTTCGCTCACAGGTGAAGGGCCTCAGGCACCAGACTTCGCAATCTGTAATTCGAGAAGTCAAGCGCATGCACAGGGCAGAGACGACGCAGCTCCGGCACCTGCAGGATGGCAGGAACAATAATAAGAAGATAAGGCGCCGGGAGTCCAGGCTCGGCCGCGCCCGTCAAAAGAAGCAAATAAAGAAGTCGATCCCTACACGCCGGAGATCTTTGCAGCAGTATGTGAATCATCGATCTTTTCTTCATAAGCAGCAACATGGAGTGACAACCAAAGGGGAACAAGCAGCTCTCAGAATTGGATGGAGGAACGATTTCGATAGATTCGAAAAGAATGAGCAGGACATCTTCATTAACGACGAGTTTACACTCAACAAGTCCGACTCGCTTGCGGTTGTCGCTGCATGTACAGATGTAGATATTTCCAATATGGGAGTGGGGCATTTCAATTGTGGCACGGTGGATTTCCCTCTGCATCCTGATATCTTGTCAGATCGAGTGCAAGAGCTTGGCTTCCCAGCGTTGCTCGATGGCTCAGAGGCGAAAGGGCGCGTTGAAGAAGCTGCGCTGAAGGCACTTCCAGAAGAGAAGCTCGTTCTACGAGATGCCCCGGAGCTGCAGCCTGTGCCCTTGACCCGCGTGGGGGCGCACATGAGTTGCGACCAGAAGCATTTCGGCTTTTGCGAGCACGACCACAGGGACATCGCAGACGCAGTGAGGAGAATCTACGCGCGGCTCTCGCATTGCGCTGCCCACGCCAGGAGACACCGCCGTGACGAGTTCTCCGTTAAGCACATGCTTTTATCAATGGAGGCTGGTGATGAATCACTTTGTATGCTGTACATTCGGTCGTTGAGGCAAGTCACCACTGGGCAACAGTTGGACATGTGGCTTATCTGGAATCCACCAGAGGATGACCACGAAGGAGCGGGCCATTCTATCGTCCGCATAGTGTACCTCGAAGGCGATCCGATGTTGCGGACGAGCTGGGAATGCGCGGTCATGCTGGCCAGAGCGGCCGCTGTGGTCGCGAAGTTGGCGCAGTACGATGTGGGCCCCGTTTATTTGACAGTCATGCACGTCACGGGCTCGACGCCGTACGAAGATGGTTCTGATTGGTTATCGACGCTACCTCGTAAGCTGAAGCCCGTCAAGATGGTCAAGCGGAAAGGGCCCGCATTTCAAGCATTGACCGTTCTCCGCAAAAAGAGTGGGCATGGTCAGCCGACAGGGGCCGCTAAACGTAAGAGAGATGCTGATGCCGCCCCTGGCCCCCAGGCTCGGCTTGGTCGTTTTGAGGCATTGGTTGAGCAGCGGCTGCGACACCTGGCTGGAGATCCTGTTCCCGCCGATCACGTTCCACATGGCGGCGACGGGGGCGTCGGCGGCGTGGCGGGCGTCGACGAGGCCTCCAATGCCGACAGCGTCTGCAGTTCGGAGCCCCCCGCCGACGATGAGCGGGACGACGAGGGCACGGACGTGGACAGTTCTGCGTTTTGCGTTCTGCGGCTCTGCGCTTTGCGCCTTGGCTGCGTCATCTCCCGCTGCGCGGGGGGAGGGGGCCCTTTTGCTTGCTCTGCTTGCTCTCATTGCTCTCCTTCCGCTGCTTGCTCTGCTTGCTCTGCTGGCTCTCCTTCTGCTCTCTTTCTCTGCTTGCTCTCCTTCTGCTTTGTCCTCGCCCCCTCCTTCGTTCTTGCTCGCCCTTGTTGTCGCCTCCCTCTCCTCGTTGCCCCCCTTCCGTCGTCGTTGCTTGCCTGCTGGGGTTGTTTGTGTTGTCGCTGCAGGACCTGCCGGACCCGCCAGCGCCGCCACCTCCAGCACCTCCAGTGGGACCACCTTTACCACCACCTCCAATGCCGCCACCTCCAGGAGGGCCACCACCGCCAGCGCCGATAGCTTACCAGCTGGAGCCGCACGGCGGATACATCATGAGGTCGGATGACATGCCAGTCGTGAGAAAGTTTTCAGCAGCCAGCGGCAGGATCACAGAGTGGCCCAAAGAGAAGCCAACTAGCGTTGGTTGTGTCTGCTACAAGCACGGGTCAACTAAGTGCAGGGGCACGTGGCCAAAGTGGCGAGCTCCCTCGCACGAGGAGATGATTCGGTGGATTCGGAGGGGCCATGACCTTAGTCATGAAGACCACCTCAGATGCGTGCCGGTGTAGGCTGCGTGCTGCGCGCGTTGCTTTGCCATGGTTAGCTGTTTAGTTTTTATTGCGTGTTGCATGTAGTATGTGTTGCCGCGGCGTGTCGCGGTGCGTTTGTTGAGCCCTGGACCCTGGATTGTAAGAGCTTGCGCAGCTCTCAGGCTCTCAGGGTTTTCGGCGATTTTGGAGAGAAGGGAAGCGAGGAGGAAAGGGGGGGGGGAAGGAGGAAGGAGGATGAGGAGGAACATTTGGAGGAGGAGGAGGAGAAGGAGGGGTATTGGGTATTGGGCATTGGGCATTGGGCATTGCCCAGTTACGTTCCTAGATTTGGGCGGGCTGCGCAGTGGGCGCTCGAGGCAATCCGAGATGCACCGATTGCAAGATCGCAGCCCCAGACTGAGTAGAAAGTAGATAGTAGATAGTAGATCAACCTCTCACATATCACATCTCCTTACTCCTGAATCCTCAATTTCTCTCCTTCTCTTTATTCTCGCCCTCGTCCAGCTTCCCGACTGCTTATTACTTATTAGTTTTCTCTGCGCTGCCTCATCCTCCTCGTCGCCATCGCCATCACCATTAGCAACATCATAAATCATAAATCATAAATCATAAATCGTAATCATCATACTAGACATCATCAATCATCATCATCACCACCATCATCATCATCAGCATCATCAGCATCATCAGCATCATCATCATTGTCATCATCATCATCATCAGCATCAACATCAACATCAGCATCATCATCAGCATCATCATCATCACGGCTTCTGGATTGGGCCGTCTTGCGGCTGTCTTGTGCTCCCCTAGGGCAGTCCTTGGAATCCCTTGAGGCCTTGAGGCTCTGTTCGGCCGTTTTGGGTCTTGGGGTCCTAGTGGGCCGTCGTAGGGTTGTCTTGGGGTCTTCATCACCGTCTGGGCGGTCTCTTGGGACCGTCTTGGGTCATCCAGGGGTTCCCTTAGGCCGTATTGGGCCTCTCTGAAGACCCTTTCGGGCGAGTTTGAAGCCCTCTTGGGTCCGTCTTGGGCCGTCCAAGGACCTTTTGGTCCTTTGGGCTATGTAGGATGATGGTAAGGACGAGGCGGAGGACGTGGAGGAGGAGGACGACGAGAAGGACGAGGATGAGGAGGAGGACGACGACGACGACACGACGACGTTCAGGTCGTGCGAGGGAGGTAAGGGACGCTGCTGCCATAGTGGCGCTGCTTCCAGGCTCTCCAGGCTGGTCAAACAGGACGACGACGACGACGAGCACGAACAATAACGACGACGCTGACGGCCGACGACGACGACGACGACGAGGAACGACGAGGAGAACTAAGACCTAAGACCTAAGACCTAAGACCTAAGACACTACATCACTAACACCTAAAACCTAAAACACTAAAACACTAAAACACTAAAACACTAAGGCCTAAGGCCTAAGACCTACGATCTAAGACTCTTACTAAGACCACGCAGACTGCTCGCCATCCAGCTTGAGATTACATCGGAGTCGCTTTGTTGCTATCCCCTATCCCCTCATCCCTCCCCTCTGCCCCCCCCCCCCCCGAGGATGGCTTAGTGCTTAGTGCTTAGCGTGTCCAGCAAACGTGCCCTTCCCAGCAGGTGCCCGTCTGATTCATTGATGGTTGGGGGTTCGGGGGGTGCGGACTTGCACGGGGCCAGCGGCCTGAGGTCGTCGTCGTCGTCGTCGTCGTCGTCAAGGAATGCTGCCTGCAAGGACGTGTTGTGAGGGGGCTCGCGGCGGGAGGGTGCATTGCAGCATCGTGCTCTGGACCTCCTCCTCCTCCTCCTCCTCCTCCTCCTCCCTCATCCTTGCTCGGGGCTGCTTAGGGCGTAGGGTTGGGGGCGTAGGTCGCGGCGTAGGGCTAGGGGCTAGGGGCTAGGGGCTGAAGGCCAAGGGCTTGGGGCTTAGTTCGTAAGGCTCGGAGCTGAGGGCTCAGGGCTTAGGGCGTAAGTCTCAAGGCTCAGGGCTTCGGGCTTAAGGCTTAAGGTTTAAGGCTCAGGGCTGACGGGCCAGGGGTCAGAACTAATGGCCCAGTGCTCAAGGCTTAGGGCGTAGGGCTCAGAGCCTGAAGCTGAGGGCTCAGGGTGTGGCGCTCGGGGCATAGGGCTCAAGGCTCAAGGCTACGGGAGGGCTAATGGCTAATGGCTTAGGTGTTAAGGGTTAAGGGTTAAGGGTTAGGGGTTAGGGCGTAGGGCTCAGGGCTTGGAGCTCAGGGCTCTGTGCTCAAGGCGTAGGGCTTAGGGCTTAAGGCTCAGGATCAGGGCTGAGGATTGAGGGCTTAAACGTTTTGGCCCAGGGCTCCTGGCTCAGGGCTCAGGGCTTCGGTGCTACGGATTAATGATTAATGATTAATTATTAATTCTTAAGGCTCCGAGCTCAGGGCCGAAGGTTTAAGGCTCAGGGCTCGGGGCTTGGGGCTCAGGGATCGGGGCCCGAGGCTCACGCGCGCTCAATAGTGCAGGCCACCCCTGTGCAATGACGAGGAGGGCCCCTCCCTCTCTTCCTCCTACTCCTCCTCTTACTCCTCCTCCCCCTCCTCCCCCTCGTCGTCGTCGCCGTCGTCGTCGCCCTCCTCGTTCCTCCTCCCCCGCCTTCTCATCATCCCCCTCTCCTCCCCCCGCGGAAGCTCACGCGCGCACGCACGCACGCACGCACGCACGCACGCACGCACGCACACACACACACACACACACACACACACACACACGCACGCACACACAGACACACACAGACACGCGCGCGCACGCGCGCACCCACACACACACACACACGCGCGCGCGCGCGCGAGCACGCACGCATACACAGATACACACACATGCACACACAAACGCACAACACATATACACACACACGCACACACACACACGCACACACGCACACACACACACACACGCACACACATATACACACATACGCACACACTGTTCTTCAACGGACGGGCGAATGCACCTGGTCGAAGAAACGTGTTGGCGGCACACGTTTACACACGAACGTGCGCCTCACTCCTGGGTGCCCGCGCGCGGGGTCGATGATTTCGTATGCGCCGATTACGAGCGCGTTGCTTCCGATGGCACAAATAGCAGGGTGGCGAGGAAAACGAGGAAAAGAAGAGCAG
This sequence comes from Prorocentrum cordatum, assembly GCA_963575745.1. Classification (NCBI taxonomy): domain Eukaryota; class Dinophyceae; order Prorocentrales; family Prorocentraceae; genus Prorocentrum; species Prorocentrum cordatum. The sequence continues at coordinate 114,307 of CAUYUJ010018527.1, read as the reverse complement.
GACAGGAATAGCAGGAGGACGGGATTTCCCCTCGTGCACACTTGAGTGACATAACGGAGATCGACAGTGAGAGCGATAGCGAGGTCGATAGTGAGATCGACACATGGATAGTGAGACCCATGGTGAGACCAACAATGGCATCGATAATCGATTGGTGTCCCGATGGTGCCCCGATTGCGTCCCGTGGTGCCCCTTCGGTGTCTCGTCGATGTCCAATTGCCTTGAGATCCGAAGTGGGCCAGATGTTCGGAAAGCAACAAGGAGCATCAAACTCGATCGACCCACCACCTTCTCACGCCTCCTCCGCTCCTCCGTATATAGCCGTTTTGGCATTTTTGACAGTGCGCATCGATAACGCACAACCCGCAGTGCCTCACATGGACACTATAGGTGGTGGCATGACAGAATGTGGTTCCTACAGTGCCGCAAGTGGAATTGGTGGTAGCATGAAAGATTGTGGAACGCAAACTAGAGATTGCGTAGAGTTCAGCGAGCAGGAACCCTTCGGCAATAGTTATCCATATCAGAGACTCATATTGACAGATTTAGAACAGCAGCCGGCACCAACCAGCAGACTTGGACAAGCAAGAGTGGACGAAGCAGGAGAGTTGGACCCACCAGTGCCATGGACGGAGCAAGCACAGAAAATGCATGATGTCACGAACCAGAATGTGAAATTGTTGCGCGGCTCAGGCGCGACAGGGCCGTTCTTCAATGTCTCAGGGTTCCATCGTAACAAAGATGGTAACAAGTTCTTACCGTTCGACGATTTCGCAAAAACGTGGCAATACAAACTCGGTCTAGTATTTTGGGGAAGCCCCCATTGGGGGGAAACCAAAAACGATGAGATGACACAGCGGTGGCGAGACTCGGCGCAGTTCAAAACAAACGCATGGGAAAGTATGTCATGGCTAGCGGGGTCAGCGTGCATAATGATGACGTTTCATGAGTCTACAAGGTGGAATTCTGGAGTCCAAATTATCACCAAGGCTACAGCAAAGGCGGCCCAGACACGCGCGAAAAGCGGCAGTTGGTGGTAGCGCCAGCGTACTTCAGAAACTACACGCCAATAGGTTCAGGCAGCGAGTACAGTGAGATGCATTCGAAATTGCAAGTGATGATCGCATTATTGGTGCCGGCTCGTTTCAAAGATCTGATTACGTACTACGACGGCATACACGTTGACGTGGGAATGACCATGCTCAGGATATATCGGCAATTGCACTCGCGAGATGGATGTGCATTAGAGCTTGGAGGTGAAACATTTGCATTACCAATGGAATTGCATTTAGCAAGAGAGGCGCAGCTGGCATCGCACAAACCAGAGTATCGCCGCAGCATGGAGGTGGATGAACGATCTGGAATGGAGGTGGACGCTTGATAGTTGATAGTCATTTGCAAGCGATCAAGCATGGAATCACTATGAGTGCATTTGAATATTGGACGGCATTCATGTTTAGCTGGGGCATAGCTGCCGAGCTGGCGCGCGGCGTCCTAACGACATTCATGTTCAATGAACGCTGCCAAGTATCGACAGCTGTTTGGCATTGAAAAGTGTTGGGTGTTTGACATTCGGTGCGCGCTCGCACGCCTGTAGAAGAACGCACACATCTGTTGGCGATACTTCTCATATTCAATTTGATAGCGAAAAGCTTCAATCGGCAGCCTCGCCCAATGAGGCGCGAGCATTACAAGTTACATTGCGTTGCGCTTTGCAGTAGGACAAGAAAAATAAATAAATAACACATCATAGCACTCATCAACAGCATCATCATCAGCACCATCATCAACATCATCATCATCAGCACCATCATCATCGCCATTGTCGTCTACCCCTCGTCGACTGGATTCGGCTCGGAATTCTCAGCGGTGCTGGCCTGGGCTTCGAGAGGCCTTGGCACGCCGCCGCGGGCCCGTGGTCCTCTGGACAATCATCCATCATCCCAGTCATCATCACGGCCCTCATCGCTCTCATCGCACTCACCACCGTCACACTCAAAATCAAGCGGCATGGACCCTCAAACCTCGTCGCCACGCATTGGTTTTCGAAAAAAACGTCAGGCGTCAGGCCTCGTCGCCACGGCTGGATTCGGCAACCTCTCGTTGCTATGTTGGCCCCGCACCTCGGGCCCTGATCCGACGAGGCGAATTTCCCCCAGCAGGGGCACCTCCAGAGAACCCGTTTGACCAGGTCCTACGTCGTCGTCGTCGTCGTCGTCGTCCTCGTCTTCGTCGTCGTCGTCGTCGTCGTCGTCGGTCGGCGCCGTCGTCGTAGACGTCGTCGTCGTAGTTCCCGTCCGTCTCGAGGCCCTCCACGCCCGCCGACGAGATAGGGGATAGGGGATAGGGGATAGGGCCATGCGGAGGGGGAGGCGGACTTGACGATGAGCATCGGGGGATGGGCTCGAGGTGGATGGAAGGGGGGTGGAATGTGACTTGAGTGGGAAGAGAGGACGGGGGCCGGGGGGAAGCCCGCCCGAAGGGTTACCGCCCATAGCCCATAGCCCATAGCTCATTGACCCATAGGGTCCACCAGATTCCTTCAGTCTGATAGGGTTCCCGATTTCTACTGGTGTCAAATAGGAGGCCCGAGTTGTACGGATATCGGATATCTCATAATGGGGTCAAAATTAATTCAGTAGCAATATTTCACTCATTATTTTTCCAACTAAGAATCAACACAATTCAACAGCCATATGCCATATAAAATATGAGTTATAAAATATATACTATGGGCTGCTGTGCGTAGCCAAACTTCAGCACATATAGAAACTGGGCATGTTAACATGTTAAGTGTTAAGTGTGAACTGTATTGTAAACTGTTAACTGTTAGCCATTTACAGCTTACATTTATTCATTGCGCAGATTGACCACATAAAATTCACATCTTCACAATTGGCTGGGATGATTGACAGATTGACCAGACGCAAGTCACTGGGAGGGCTGACCAGCTGATCATATAATATTCACACTTAGCAAGTAACATATTTACCATATTGAGAAAACTCGCTGTGACTATTGACAAATTAACATTATTGACCAGATAAGATTGACAGATTGACTTTATAAGATTGGACACGTTGACCATATGCATGCCGCCCTATGAGATGCCACCCGCGGGGCCGCCCCATGGGATGCCGAAAATGTCGACTCGACCCAAGGCGATGAAGTCGGCGCCGCCCGCGGGGCCGCATCAACCCATGGCGCTGATGCCGAAGAGAGCGCAGCCAACGTCAAAGGGCCCGCCCCCGTAGAAACGCCCAATGCCGCCCAAGGACCCGCTGCCTGCCAGCGCCTGGGCAGAGCCTGGGTAGCGCCTGGGGGCACCAAGCAGCGCCTGGGCAGCGCCTGCGGCACCAAAGACCAAGGATCGCCCGGGGGCGCCTGGGAGCGCCGGGGGCCGCTCGGAGGCGCCTGGAGACGCCCGGCAACGCCCGAGACCCAGGAGCGCTTGGAGAGCGCTTGGACGCGTCTCGGCCTCGCGTAAGGCAGCGCTTGGGAACTCCTGAGGAGCGCTCAGGAACGCCTGGTGCGTCTGGGCACGCCTGGGAGCGCCTGGGCAATGCCTGGGCAGCGCCTGGGCAGCGCCTGAGAGCGCCTGGGGACGCCTGGGAACGCTGGGGGCTCGGGGCCGCTAGGAAGCGCCTGGGGGCGCCTGGCAGCGCCCAAGAGCGCCTAGGGGACGCTTGGAAAAGCTTCGGGCCCGCGCAAAGCAGCGCTTGGAGCTCTTGGGGAGCGCTTAAGAGCACCTGGTGCGTCTAGGGGCGGCTGGAAGCGCCTCGCAGCGCCTGCCGGCCCCTGGGCAGCGCCCGGGCTGCGCCCGGGGGCGCCAGGCAGCGCTGTGGAACGCCTGGGAGCTGTGAGCGCTTAAGGGCGCTTGCACGCGCGCCGCGCGGTAGTTTGCGCTGGGGACGCTGGCCGATCGCGCACGAAACCATGTGTTTTGCAAGGGCGGGCGGGGGGGTGCGCAAGGTGACGCGCGCCGCGAAGTATCTGTTGCGCATGATTCTGGCGCACCAGGCGTCCTCACACGCACCGGGCGCTCCGATGCGCCTGCGCGTTCCCCTGGAGCCCCCAAGCGCCCGCCAAAACGAGCACGGGGCTCATCCACGCCTGGGGGCGCGCCCATCACCATCGCCAGCGCCATCATCATCGTCATCAATATCACCATCAGCATCACCAGCACCATCAGCACCATTATCATCGTCGACGCGTTTGAATTCTATATGTCATGGGACATTGGCGGGTGACAAGTCGGATCGCCAAGTTGGCTCTAAGCTCTAAGCCCTAGGCCTTAAGCCTTAACTATTTCAGATTTAAGCCATTAGCCATTAGCCCTTAGCCTTGAGCCCTAAACCCGGGGCCCTGAGCCCCAAACCCTGGGCCCTCAGCTTTAGGCTCTGAGCCCAGAGCCAAAAGAACTAAGCCCTGAGCCCTGGCCCTTGAGCCCTGAGCCCTGGGCCCTGAGCCTTGAGCCTTGAGCCGCAAGCCCTGGGCACTGAGGCACTAGGCCCTGAGCCCGAGGTGCAAACGCGCACACCATGTGCCCGCGCTGGCGTCTCGTCGCGCATGCGACGCAATCTTGTGTCAAATCGCTCGAGAATTTGGTGGAACTGCACATCGGCCGCAATGTTTGAAATAATCTGGCGCGCTGCCATCTCGTCGAGCGTCTTCTCTCGGCGCGCGGCCGAGCCGCGCCGCTCGCTTCGCGGTCCATTTCGAACGACTTCAGACGCCGCAGACGTCGACCTTGGTCGCCGAAAAGGTCGACCTTGGTCGCCGAAAAGGTCGACCTTGGACCCGAAATTTGCGACCTTGCCCAGAGACCCCCCACCTTGGGCCCGGAAAGCCCCGGAAGGCCCCGGAAGACCTCCGGAAGACCCCGCCTTACCATGGTCGACCCCCCCACCTTGGGCCCGGAAAGCCCCGGAAGGCCCCGGAAGACCTCCGGAAGACCCCACCTTACCCAAGGTGGCAAGGTCCCCCTGATGCACCATGCCAGCCAGCCCAGGGTCAGAAAATTGCACCCTGGGCTCGCGCCCAGCCCCCGGACGCACAAGTGCGACCCAGAATGGCGCGCCGCTGGCCCATTTTGCACAGCGATTGTCTCGTCGCAAAGCAGCGCGCGGCGCCCGGGGGAGCGCGGCCCGGGGCGCACATCCCCCGGCCACTCCCAATGTCCCGTGGCAGAAGCATCGCGACGCGACAAGGCGCGGGCGCGCGGCGGCGGCGCCCGCTCCCCATCTCGGAGTTCGAGAGTCGCGGGGGCGCAGCGGCCCGACATAATCTGCTGCCTGGGGCCTGGGCCCTCCGCCCTGAGCCTTGAGCCCTCAGACCTTAGCCTTAGGCCTTGAGCCCTGAACCATTAATTCTGGGCCCCGGCCCTTCAGCCCTGAGCCGTAAGCCCCTGGGCCCTAAGCCTTGAGCCCTGAGCCTTGCGCCCTGCGCCCTGGGCCCTCAGCTCCGAGCCTTAAGAACTAAGCCCTTAGCCCTCAGCCCTTAGCCTTCGGCCCCTAGGTCCTAAGCAGCCCTGAGCCTTGTGCCCTGCGCCTTGGGCCCTAAGCCCTAAGCCCGATGCCCTCGGCCTTCGGCCCAAGGCCCTCAGCCCCAAGCCCTGAGCCCCGAGCCCTGAGCCTCAAACCTTAGGCCCTGAGCTCGGAGCCCCAAGAATTAATCTGCAATTCCTAAGCCCCAAGCCCTCAGCCCGAAGCCAAAAAGCTTAAGCCCTCAACCTCAACCCTCAGCCCTGAGCCATGAGCCTTAAGCCCCAACCCCAATGCCTTGAGCACAGAGCCCTGAGCTCGAAGCCCTAAGTCCGAAGCCGTAATCCTTTGACCCCTAAGCCAGTAGCACTTAGCCTTGAGCCTTGAGCCCTAGGCCCCGCAACCCACACCCTGGGCCCTCAGCTTCAGGCTCTGAACTCTGAACTCTGGCCTGAGCCCTGAGCCCGAAGCCCTAAGTTTTGAGCCCTGAGCCATTAGTTATGAGCCCTGGCCCCTGGCCCTTCAGCCCTGAGACTTCAGCCCGAGCCTTGGGCCCTGAGCTCTACGCCCTAAGCCCTAAGCCCTAAGCCCTGAGCCCTGAGCCCTCAGCTCCGAGCCCTAAGAAATAAGCCCTAAGCCCTAAGTCCTAAGCCCGAAGTCCTAAGCTCCTAAGCCCTGTAAGCCACGTAAGCCACGTAAGATGCAAGCCCTGTAAGCCCGAAGCCCTTAGCCTTCAGCCCCTAGCCCTGCGCCGCGACCTACGCCACCAGCCCTAGGCCCTAAGCAGCCCTGAGCAAGGAGAAGGGAGGAGGAGGAGGCGGAGGAGGGGAGATGGGGAGGGGGAAGAAAAGAGTAATGAATAATGCGCATTGAATTGCGAATAGTGAAAATGTGGTAATGAGGTAATGAGGTAATGAGTAATGAGGTAATGAGTAATGAGTCATTAATGAGATAATGAGTAATGAGTGATGAGAGTAACAAAGTCATGTGTAATGTGGTAATGTCGTTCCGTCGTTCCTGCCCCCGTACCCCTCTACCCTCTACCCTCCGCCCTCTCCCCAAACATCTTTCTGAGGCGGCGGGGAGATTCTCCTAGTCTCCTGCGCCACCGTCCCCAGTCCTAGCCTCGAGCCCCGTCGTCGTCGTCGTCGTCAAGGAATGCTGCCTGCAAGGACGTGTTGCGAGGGGTGAGGGGGCTCGCGGCGTGAGGGTGCATTGCAGCATCGCTGGTGCATCCTGGGTTTACTCAGGACCTCCTCCTCCTCCTCCTCCACCTCCTCCTCGCCCATGGGACTCTGCGGCCCCCGGAGCCCCTGGGGCCCTCCCCGACTCCTGCACCAACTGCGTCGACAAACGACGGTGCGATAGAAGAGACGCAGAAAACACGACAACACTGAACCTGGAGTACATTTAGCAGCTGCCTGGCTCGAGTAAGTAATGAGCCACAGGGTTCAGGCTACAGCAACTACTCGCGCAGCCTGTACACTGCACAGTGCACAGCGCACAGCGCACAGCCCTCTCTGCGGCTGCCCCTGGGCCCCCGTCCAGCGACTCGCAGCAGCAGGGCGCAATGCCAATGTTCAAGCAGGCGTCGTGGTCCCAGAGTTTAGTGGGCGAAGGGCCAGATGCGGACATCGGGGAATACGCGATCTACATGAAGAAAGCCATGGCGCAATTGCAGATCACGGCCTGCCACGCGGAAGCGTCAAGGACGGTGACGGACATCAAGGTTGAGGAGCTCATCGCGATGAAGGAAAAGCTGGACATGCACCTCGTGATCGTGCAGCAGGGTCGCACGTCCACCACCAACGAGAGGATGGCCAAGTGCGAGATGACCAGGCTCCTGCAAACCAAGAGCAAGTGCGTCGGGCAGCCGATTTCCAAACTACTTGAGTTCCAGGCCATCTGCAACATGGGAGGCTACTTGCCGCAGATCATGCCGATGCAGAAACAGCATGTCAGGTCATTCGTGGGCGAGGGCGACAGCAGCCAGAATAATGAGGGCCAGCACGAGCGCAAGTGGACGAAAGACCCGTCTAAGTGGATCGACTACGGCAAGCTCGACATGGACAACCCCGAGGTGTGGAAGCTCTTGGGCTGGAAAAGCACAGCCGATCCCACTGACCCCAAGGATTGGAAACAGCATGGTTGGCAGGACTACGAGCACGAGGGCCCCGAGGCCTGGAAGCAAAACGGATGGATCGATTTTAGCAAGCTCGACATGAGTGACCCTTTGGTGTGGAAGCAGCTTGGATGGGTTGACAGAAATGAGGAGAGCCCGACCAAAGAAATGGATGCCCAGACGCCCAGTCCGACCAGTCTACATGAAGCGAGGATCACCCAGCAGTGGGCATTGGCGATCTCAGCTGACGAGGAAGCAGTACCAACCCTTGAAACCATCGAGGACGACACTGTTGGCAAATAAACGCTGTGCCCTGTGCCCTGTGCCGCCGCGCCGAGGTACCGACATAAGAGACGAGGGTCAGACGCATCACCGTTGACCGACGAGGGCCATGCCGCCATGCCATTTTTTGCTTGTGCCGACTCGTTCCAGCCAGACGCCCGGCCTCATCTCAGCAGGGGCCTTCTTGCGCCAGTAAAAATCGCGGGTGTGGGCTACAGAGTACACCAGCACATCCAGGAAGACTTGAGAGCAGAACTACTGCGCGCACCAGCACATCCAGGAAACGACTTGAGACTTGAGAGAGGGTGCAATGGTGTAATGTGTAATGTGTAATTCACTTGCGTGAAGGAGTCGGGGGGTGAGGGGTGGAGAGAAGTGAAACACACAGAACACAGATTATACAATCTTGCGGCAAGCGGGAAGGGGGAGGGGGGAGGGGCGAGGAGGAGGGAGAAGAGATGACAGTTTTGCCCGTCTGGAGGGCCTTTCTGGGCCTCCTGGAGCGCCCTCGTGGCCACTGGTGGGTCCGCCTCGAGATGCCGGACAGGACGCTCCCCCAGGGGGAGGTCCCGGGGGGGGTCGACGACGACGACGACGACGACGACGACGACGACGGCGACGACGACGACGACGACGACGACAACGACGACGGCGGCGGCAGCGGCTGCGACGACGACGACGACCCACGACGACGACCACGACGACGACGACTTGTCCTTGTCCTTGTCCTCATCCTCCTGTAAATGGTGTAGGTAGCCTGTAAACTAAACGCGTAAACGCGTGAGGGGTGTGCCGAGATGGTTGGGGCTGTCTTTACAAAGCGACCACCTTTAGCCTGACACTTTCGGATGGTTGAGAATAAAAGCAACGGCAACAGTCACAATAAAAGCACCCCCCAAAACAATGGCACATGACAGGCAACGAAGCTGGTACAGAGCGGGGCCAACAAGCATCAATCACCAGAGCTGCAGCATTACAGCATCAACAGTCATCCCATCATATGTTAGAGAAGAGTGTATAGTGTATAGCGTATAGTGTATAGTTGTATAGTGTATTGTGTATTGTTGATGACTCAGTGCCTTGTGTGCCCTGAAACTGACACTGAATCGCTGAAACCTGAAACCTGAACCCTGAACCCTGAACCCTTTGTTTCCGTAGCCATTTCGGCTCAAATTAAAGGGGATTGCAGGATTGGGTTTTCAACGATGCGCTAGGCGCTAGGCTATGCGCTATGCGCTATGGGGCTATGGGCTATGCGCTATGTATACTTGATGGACATCCTGCGCGAGATCGACGACGACAGATCGTCGTTGCCGTGCTTGGCAAGGCTGACGCTCGACGAACTCCTGTTCAGCGACGACGCCGGGTCGCCTCAGCCGTGGCTTTCGGCCAGTGCCAGTGCCAGTGCCAGTGCGACGGCGACGCCGCCTCGTCGCGGCCGTGGCTTTGAGCCAGGGCCAGGGCCAGTGCGTTCAGCGGATGCGACCAGAGCGACGGGCTCATCAGACTCATTTTGCGCAGCTGGTGCGACCATAGCGATAGACTCATCGAGCTCATCTTGTGAAGAGAGTGCGACCATAGCGACTGGCTCACCAGGCTCATCCAGCGCAGCGAGTGCGCCCATGGCGACGGGCTCGCCAGACTCATCCAGTGCATCGAGTGCGACCAGAGCGACGGGCTTATCACGCTCATCCTGTGCGACTGGTTCGGCCATAGCAGCCATGGCCAAAGCGACGCCGCGACCGAGGCATGTGGCGGCGGCTGGGGCCGAGGCCGCGGCGGCTCACTCTGCTGTTGCGACTGCGAGGGGGAGGGGCAGGAGCAGGAGTTCGCGGCGGAGCGCGCCGGCGACGCGGCCGCCGTCGCCGTTGGCGCCGTCGCCGCTGGCAGCAGTGGCCGTGCGATCGCCGGCTCTTGCGTGCCCACCCTTGCGGAGCGATGCTGATTGGTCGCCCCACGTCCGCTGGGCGCCGCGGTTGTCGCGGAAGGACAAGGACGCCTTGGAGTGGCAGGTGGCGCGGGGCGACGCCGCGGAGGTGATGGCCAGGGCGGCCCAGAAGCACACGGAGATCACTCTGTGGGGCAACGGCATGCCCAACGTGCCGCTCGTGGGTTTGCCGCGCGCCGAGCTCGAGTACCGAGTCAGGGATGCGGTGCGCCGTTTCCATCGACTTGGAGGTGAGAGCTACGTCGGCAGCACGAGCTGCCCGATGTGGCGCTGGGAGGGTGGGGCTCGCTGGAGGTCCGAAGTTCGCCGAGCCGCTCCGGCCGCAAGACCAGAGATCATGCCGGGCCATCGCCTCGCTTACAAGCGGCCGGTGATCTTAGGACGTTGGCCTGACGAGGAAACAAAGTCGTTGGAGGTGGACGCCATACGTGCCGCGCGCCTCGCGGCGCGGGATTTCTGCGCCGCGCTGCAGAACAAAGCGGACGACGCTCGCGGTTTCACCATAATGCGCAAGCATTGCGCTTTTATATATGCGTGCTCGACTGTGCGAGGCATTGGGCATTGGGGATTGGACAAGTGAAACAATGAAAAAGTTTTTCTTGTTTTGTTTTTTTTTTTAAAAAAAAAAAAAATAATAAAAAAAAAAAAAAAAAAAAAAAAAAAAAAAAAAAAAAAAAAAAAAAAAAAAAAAAAAAAAAAAAGTGAAACGTGAAACGACTGCTGGAAGAAGGAGGAGGAGGAGGAGGAGGAGGGGAGGAGGAGTAGGAGAAGGGGTAGGAGGAGGAGTAGGAGTAGGAGTAGGAGGAGGAGGAGGAGGATCGAGCAGAAAGGACAGCAGACAACAGTTAGCATTTAGCATGTTAGCATTTAGCATCGGCGGGGCACGTCTCGGGTCGAGGGTTCAGCGGAGGCCAAGGACGTCCAAGGATTAAGAGAAGGATAAGGGGGAGGAGGAGGAGGGGACGGAGGACGAGTGACTCACCTTCTGAGCTCCTGAGCTCCTGAGGTTCACACAGATTGGAGATTGGAAATTAGGTTGCAAGTTGTTCTCCACCACACTGCTTGGCTATGATGGTATGCAGTTTGCAGTGCGTCCCGAATCATGCTTGCACGAGCACGTCGTGGCTTGACGTTAGAGGCTCAAGATCTCTTGTGCACGCAGTCGAAACTCGTCGATATTAGATATTATTGTATTACTGTCTATTGTCGCATGTCCATATGTCCACCCTTCTGGGCTTAGCATCAGGGCAATGGCTGGAGAGCCTTCCCTCCGACTCCATGCTCACACAGCCGCGCGGGCGCTCAACCCAGCTCGATTGCCCAAAGGACAAGGGTGGGGACGGGAACCATGAAAACGCAACCCAGCAGGCCATTACAAATCTGATCACTAACACGGGCGATTGGGCCCGCGAGAAGCTGTTGGCGTCGGTGAGGAGATGCCGCAGGAAGCTCCGCATCGGGACGGCATGCAGTGGTTCCGACATCGTCGTCACATGTGCCTTTCAGCTGGTCTCCATTTTACGGTCGCTGTTCGACCTCCCAGAGGAGTTCGGCTTCGAGCACGTCTAGAGCTGCGAGGTTGACCCGTTCAAGCAAACATTCATAAAGAGGAATTTCAACCCCCCTGGATTGTACAATGATATTGCCCAGCTTGGGTATGCAAGCGCATACAACATGATGACTGATCAGGAGGAGACAATTCAGGAGCTTGACATTTTCATCTGCGGCTTCTCGTGCAAAGATATATCAGTTGCGAAATCGCGTTCTACCGCCAAGACTGCATCCAAAGACATCGCATCGGCTCTGGCTTCAGGTATCGGGTCGAGTGCAGAAACATTGACTGGACTATTCAACTACATCGATGTGCACAAGCCCCGGTGCGTCTTAATGGAGAACGTGACGGGGGTCTTGCGCACTGAAGGTAACGGGGATGAGGAGCGCTTCGTTGATGATGTGACGAATGCCACCTTGAAGAACAAAGACTTCATCAAGAGCATCTTCACTTCCTTTGGATATACCCTTCAGTTCCAGACCTTGAACGCGATGGACGCTGGCATGCCGCAATCTCGACGACGCGTCCACATCGTTGCTTTCCGGAAGGATGCAGTGAAGATCGAGCCTGAGGTTTTCATCAAGAGTTTCGACGATTTCTACACGTCCTTTACAAGCCCTCCAACAATCCCCCTCGAGAAGTTCTTATTGTCAGATCAGGATTGCGAGTATTGGTTGAACAAAGGGCCGCCCTTGAAGATCCGCAAAGGAGGGGGGCAGGACGCCAAGTGGTTTCTTGACCATTCGACGGAGTTCAAAAAGAAGAACGTTCAGTGGCCTCCTACCCCAGAGGACTGTCGCTCGTCTCGCGGCATGTCTTGGACGGCCGCGAATCCACGGTATAGACCAACTCCCCGCGAGGCTGAGATCATCCACCCTTGGGCAAAGACCAGGCCGTTGCCAGTGGATTCTGACGTAGAGGAGGTTATCGACGTCAACCAGAGTGTTACCCGTGTTCGTTTCTCTCATGGGACTAGTTGTTGTGTGCTCCCAGGTCAGCGTTTGTTTCTCCGGCGCCGAGGCCGCTTCCTCTTTGGAGAAGAGTCGTTGCGTCTGCAGGGCCTCTGGTTAGAGCATGCCCCAGCGCTGCGGGAGTTCGAGGACTCCGAACTCGCGGATTTGGCGGGCAATTCGTTCAATGCAGCGAGCGCGACGCATGCTCTCATGGCCTTGCTTTCGGGGTGGGAGGAGGACTCGGTAGAGCCGGCGTGATTGCACAGTGAGCGAGTGATCAGTGATCAGTGACCTCGTGATCTCAATGGCCAACCAGATCTCAGATATGATATATGATATACAGCATCAGTTGGAGGTTGCAGGTTGCAGGTTGCAGAGTTTACATTAGCTTCGCCCACGGGCCCCCAGAAACCAGAAACAGGTTCCTGGTTCCTCGTTCCTCCGTTCCTCCCCTTTACCCTTTACCCTTTAACTTGACCCGTCTCCTGCTCCTCTTGCTCTTCTCCCTCAACACCCTCATCCCTCATCCCTCATCCTTCAGCCTCCTCCTCATCGTCCTCTTCTTCCTCCTCATCCGCACTCTCTTCCTCCTGATCCTCCTCCTGCCCAGATTGCTCTTGGCAAGATTCTCTTGGAAGAGTGGTCGTGGATTTTCGCAGTCACCTGGTCATTGGTCACCCTTCCCTCCCCTCGTATCCGTGCACCTTCGCAGCCAGCTAGGCCGCATTCATCCTTGTCAGTCGGATTCGAAGCAAGGGTCGAACTCTGGGTGCGAGGTGCGATAGCGCGGGGACGTCAGCCGGTCAGCCGTTTGAAGTTTCAAGTTTGAAGTTTTGAGCGCTACGCAGAAAATACAATCGCACAATCACATATCGCACGCCATCGAGAACAACAGCAACGCAAATAGGACATCATACGTCATACGTCATACGTCATCGAAAGCAGCATCACAGCATCACTCACAACTCAGACAATAGCGAGATTCAACAAACAACATATCAGACGCCAACGAAAACAGCAACAACCACACTCACATCTCACATCAACGAAACGCGCAACAGCAACAAGCACTAGGAGCTAGGAGTTAACGAAAACAATTAGCAATTCGCAGATAGCAGCATTAATGAAACACCAGCGCAGACCACTAGCCTAGATCGGCGTGTCGAGCTACAACCTCTGAGCTCTGAGCATCGGATCCCCCCCGGAAGAGAAGGAAGAGGAAACAGAGCCACGAGCCACTTCGGTTCGAGAAACGGCACGGCGGAGACAAACTCTGTGATCTGTTATATGTTTACGTCTTACGCTCTTCCTTCGTTTCGTCAGCTATCAGTAGTTTGATGGATCTGTTGGGCAGCGGGCCTCCAGTCGAGACCTCGCAAATGTCGGCGTCAGAGATGCTCGCGCTTCCAGTGTCCGAGAATCAGGCTCAGCGCGTGTATCGTTTGTCGAAGGGCGGCAAGAAGCGCAAGTTCAAGCTCCGCCTCATGGGGTCTACGACCGAGGCGGTTCGTTGCGAGCTCTGCAAGCGCACGAGCAATTCGGAGGACCCTTTGCGCCCAGGCTACGAGAGGGAGCGGGCTTACTACAAGGCCAACGGCGAGCCGGAGGGGGCGGTGTGTTTCTATTCTTCGGTGGCCCACCGAACCCGCTTCAAAGCTTGGACGCGGGATGAGTTGAGCAAGGACGTGGACGGCAACGAGGAAAAGCAGGAGGAGTTCCTCATGATCGAGCAGGCGGTGATTGCGCAGAAGCGAAATGGGAACATTGAGCTCGACATGGCGTCCCTGCCAGCGCCGATCCTAATCGTCAAGCTGACCGTCAAGTCAGAGATTTCTTTCCTCAAGCCGAAGACGAGGCTCGTGACTGAGGAGGCCTTCAAGAACCGTGAAAGCAATCCTAAGAAGCTGTCGTTCAAAGATGCGGGCATGCTGAAGCTGGTCGGCAACTACGAGGTCGAGCCAGGAGTCTGGAAGAGAGGCTTCATGGAGCTCATCGGCGAGGAGGGCACCTACGAAATCGAGTCCAAGTTCACCAAGGGGACACAGAAGGAACACCTACTCGACGACGGACGCCCCGCGATCGACGAGGGCCAGATCGCCGCCAACTTTCATCAGGCCGCGAAGAAGGGCAGCAACGCTGCGGGATCTTCAACCATGGCGGCGAATAAGGTTAACGACATGATCCAAGCGGCGATGGCACGCATGGCGAAGCCGGAGGACTCGGGAGAAGTCGATGTGAAAATGGAGGGCAACGAAGCCCAGGATGATGACGAGGCCATGGGCGAGGATGAGGACGAAGAGATGGCCCAAGAGGTGGCCGCAGAAGCCGCTCTCGGATTCTTCGGAAGCGAACGCCCCGCCAAGCAGTTCGGCAAGAGCGCCAAGAAGCTGAAGCGCACTGCCGAAGAGGACGTGAAAGAGGCATCCGGCTCGTCCAAGAAGAAGGCGAAGTCTGAGGCCATCTTGGTGGCGACCAGGGAGAAGGGCGAAAAGGAGATGAAGGAGGTGTGCATCAAGTTCTACAAGGGCCAGTGGAACCCAGGCCCCCTTGCCAATAAGAAGAAGGCGACGCAGAAGTCCTTGGCAAAAGTTCAGACTGACGTCGAAGGCCGGGTAGACGAGGCAGCTGTGCGCGCCCTGGGTGCTTGGACGGTGCTCGTGGATGTTATCGATCGCATACTTGGTCTCCTCCACTCAATGGCGGCCGTTAAAGCCGTGCTCGGGAGCACGGGGAAGTTGCGCGGCAGTATGGATAAGCAGGCGATCAGTGATTTCATCTCCGAGATGGTGCAAGCGAGGCAGATTCGGGAGCTTCTGGATCACATGCCCTCGTCCTTCCACGAGCTGGACTTCAAGATGTCGGCCTGGCGTGCCATTGAAGAGAGGTCCTTCGGCGCAGCAGTGAAAATCGTGTCGCTGGCTCACATTCGGAGCGTCGCGGGCTCGCAGACGGCCCCCGACATCTTGTCGGGGATGCAGAGGTCCGTGATGGGCAAGCTCGTTCAGGAGTGCGCTGGGTGTAGGGACTCCAAGGAGGCAGAGGAGAGCATTCGCGGCCTTGTGACGACCTTGAACGAGGCCGCCTGCAGCGCTGATCACGAGGATAGCTTCATGCTGCCTGACCTCCTCCGCGATATCCGCATCATCAAGACCTTGCTCGATGCTTCCAACGGCCAGGGCTCCGAACAATTGGATGCGACGATTGCTTCGGCGAAGGCCTCGTCATCCGGAGCGTTGTTCCACTTCCGGGTCTCCCCGCTGGGCACTAAGGCGCTGACAGCATTGGCCAAGGCGTCGCAGCAGAAGCGCAGCACAGAGGTCTTCGAAAGGCGCTGGACGCAGGCTTTGCATGACATGCATCAGCTCGCGTCGCTGAGGTGGGCGCCGATCTCAATCGACGACTCCGCGGCGGCGGCAGCTGAGCAATTCAGACGGGTTGCGGATGATCGTTCTTTCCTGCAGACCGCTCCAGCCACTTTCTGGACGCAAGAGAAGGGGGAGGACATCGCAGGGTACGAGGTTGCCATCACGAATGAGTTGCTGCCAGCCTTTGGCTGTTCTTCCATGACCATGGGCCTCGGGCCCATCAGCGAGCTCATCACCATGTACGAGGATTTACCCGAAGATGAGGCTATGATTCCAGCCAGCTTCTCGGAGCAGTTGAACGCGTTGAAGGAGTCGTGCAAGGCGGTCCTCGCAGTTCTGGAGCCGCAGGCGATCGGGAAGCTGAAGGAGCCCATCACAGGCATGAGCAAGGCACTGAACTGCATGATCGGCATCTTGGATTTCGCGGGTTTCAAGGTCACCCTGCATTCTAGATCTCGCCCCCCTCTGAAGGAGGAGGAGGACGAGGAGGAGGAGGAGGAGGAGGCGGGGAGATGGGGAGAGGGAAGTAATGAGTAGTGAAGAGTGAATACTGAGCTATGAATAATGAGGTAATGAGTAATGAGGTAAGAGGTAATGAGTAATGAGTAATGAGGTAATGAGTAATGAGGTAATGAGTAATGAGGTAATGAGTAATGAGGTAATGTGTAATGTGTGTCCTGGTCCTCTACCCCTCTACCCTCTACCCCTCTACCCTCTACCCTCTACCCCTCTACCCTCTACCCCTCTACCCTCTACCCTCTACCCTCCGCCCTCTCCCCCCGCCTCTTCCTGGGGTGGCGGGGGGATTATCCTAGCCCCCTGTGCCCCCATCGCCCATCCTCTTATTATCCCTCCTTCTTCTCCTCCTCCTCCTCCTCCTCCTCATCGTCCTCCTCTGCCTCCTTCCTCGCGCCCTGCGGCAGGTCAACACCAAGGCTGCTCTCAGCAATATCGAGATCAGCGAGTGCATCGCCTTCGCGAAGGAGCGGGCGTCATTGTGCAACGAGGCCGGGGACAACTTGGACCTGGGTGGCGGGATTCGGGATCGCCTCCATCTGCCGAGGGCCGCCTCTGGCCCAGAAGCCGCCGTCCTGGGTCAATGGGCGCGCGTACTCGACGATATCCAGGGGGAGCTTTCGGGTAGAGCCAACAACGCACTCCAGGAGGCGTCGACCAACTTTGCGCACAGCCTTCTTCATTTCGCCCCCGAGTTCAAGACTTTGTGCACAGTGGTGAAGGGCGAGGCGGCGACGTTCAAGGTCGAGGAGATATTCTGTCCTATCGATTTCGAGTTCGGCAACTTGCAAGGCATCTTCAACCTGGACGGCGTCGTGGCACTCGTCCAGGAGCTGTCGCCGCATACGCGCGCCGAGAATCGCGAGGCCGAGCTGCGCAGCGCGCTACGAGTCTGGACGGATGGGCACCAGCTTCGAGAAGTCCAACTTGCTGCTCGTTACAGTGATGCGCACGTCACGTTCTTCCGTGCCTCGGATACGTTCCGTTCGACAGCGGTGCAATCTTGCCCCGCGGCCATGCGCCATGAAGCAGCATTCAGCACGCCGAAGAAGCCACCGCAGAAGGCTACGGGCTCGAGCGGCTCCAGCCAGAGCGCAGAGGGGGAGAAGAGCATCGTGAACGCGTCGTTGGTCAACCTCATCGTGGAGATCCACAAGGAGGCACAGAAATTGCCCGACCTGGGCGCGGTCGAGTTGAAGGCGTTCTTCGAGGGCGACGACCACAAGGCTCCTTTGCTGAACGGCGAGGCCAAGACTAAAGCGACGGCGTCGATCCTTGGTCTTACCAGCTCCCTGGCTTGGAGGTGGACGGCTGCGCTGGACGCCGGGAATGTTTCGATGAAGGATCTGATGCCGAAGGGCGATTGGCAGGGCAAGGCCGTCGATGGCATTGACGAGACGTACTGCAAGGACTCGCTCCTGAAGAACCCGAACCACATCCGCATGGCGCAGTTGTGCGAGTGGTTGGAGGGCAATCTCAGAGACATCAAGGATGCCTTCACTAAGATGCCCGAGTTGTCTGAGGAATCAGACACCGAGTCCAAGAAGGCGATGGATGCGGCGGAAAAACACATCAGCAGCGTGAAGTTCGTAGTTGCGTCAGCGGTGGTCCTCCAGGTTCTGTTTGTCGGGAATGGCGCCACCGCCACCAAGAAGGACGACCGCCAGAAAATTAAGACGGAGCTGGAGAGCACGCTTCAGAAGTCGAAGATCGAGATGTCCACTGGCCTGAATAACTACCTGGTGGAGTGGGCGACCAGCGACGCAGCCCCAATCTTGGACCATTGAGCCTCCGGGGCAAATTAGTAGCCCTCGCCAGATTCATGCCTCATGCCTCATGCCCATCTGGAGGGGGCTGGATTGAGATTCAAACTGGCCATGGAGGAGGATGATGATGAGGGGAAGTTGAACGATAGTAGATAGCATGGATGGCAAAAGGGAAGAGGAAGGAGATGAGGGGGAGGAGGAGTTAACAGTTAACCGAAATCAACCGTACCAAGTACCTACGTACCCTCGGCGGACGAAACTGGGAGGGATGAGGACGAGGATGAGGAGGAGGAGTAAGGATAGGAGATAGGAGGTGGGAGGTGGGCTGGGCTGGCATCTAGTTCTGAGATTCCCACCCCGAGGCTCGAGGCTCGGAGCTGTGTAAGTTTCAAGTTTCACTTTAAGGTGGTAGATCGCCAGGTCTAGGGGGAGTTGGGCCACGGTCCAGGGAGCCACGCGTGCGCCTCGAGGGCACGGTGGCACAGGCCACCGTGAGGAGTCAAAGCGTGCTTGGATCAATGCGGCGGTCGTCGAGATGAACACGACTTGAATTTTGAAACAATTATCGAATGATTGTCGTCCTCTCACCCTGCGGCCGCCTCAAGGCTGAGCCCATATAATCAATATCGCGCCTAATCAATATCGCGCCTCAATCATCAATATCGCGACGATCGGCAATCTTCGAAACATATTTGGGCAAACTCGGGTTCTCTTGGGGGTGTCTTGGACGTCTTGGAAGCGTCTTAGGGTTGTGCTGGAGGCCGTTTGAGGCCGTCTTAGCCATCTTGGAGGGCATCTTGGACTGTATTGGTGCCATCCTGGAGCCATCTTGATGCCGTCTTGGAGCCATCTTGGAACAACTACTACTGACCTTGATTGACCTTGCAAGTGACCTTGAACCTTGAAAACCCCGACCTTAAACCTTGAAAATCGAGGCCCAAAACCTTGACCTTAAACGGACGACCTTGACCCTCGGGGGGTGTCCTCCTTGTTGCGCCGCGTGCGCCGCCTCAAATCATAGCCAGGCTCTGGTCCATGATAATAGAACCACATGTCCACGAACGGAACAGGGAGTACTTCGCTCACTGGGGCACCATCGCCAAAGGTAACTCGATTTTTCTGGAAGCCTACGAGCGCAGCTCACACGAGGAAGGTGCGGCGCGACCAGGCATTCCACAAGCACGCGGACTTCTCGACAGATCCCAACTCTACGATTCCATCCACTGGGCGACCCTCATCG
Organism: Prorocentrum cordatum; assembly: GCA_963575745.1. NCBI lineage: Eukaryota > Dinophyceae > Prorocentrales > Prorocentraceae > Prorocentrum > Prorocentrum cordatum. Next base: position 95,080 of record CAUYUJ010018527.1, on the reverse strand, counting down.
AGGAGGCTCTCGAGCTCAATTTCCCGCCCGAGATGTTGGGCCTCGAGGTCCTACAGTGCATGGCCCCACGCGCGCTCGCACTGAGCGGAGCATATGCCGAGGCCATACAACCAACCAGACCAGCGGTGCAAGGGTTAAGGTCAGGAACGCGCTTCGCCAAGATCGTAACTTTCAAGTCCCTGCAGCAAACCGCCACAAGCCACCCAACCACGTGACACCGCATTAGGGTCGACGACCTGTCGCAGCGCACGCAGGCCAGTCGACGAGCACTTCGCCGCAACATGGTCGCCGTGCTCACCGACGCCTGCAATGCGCCCCAGGATCGCGGCCTCATGTTCGCAAAGAAAAGCGCCACAGCGTGCGCGCGCGCCCAGGACGCCAAGCACATCGCCAAGTCCACGAGGCACAAGGGGCAACACATCCAGCCGCGACAACAAGCAGCATACCTGGGTGCTGACATCAGCTGCGGCGCACGACACTCCAGGGCAACGGCCACGCAGCGACGACGGCGCCACAAGGACACGCATGCCAAGATCATCCACATCGTCCGCGTCACCACGCGGTACCACCCCACCGCTAGGTTGGCTGCGCTGGGCGGCCTCGCGGCTGCCACTTGCGCCCACCAGCCCTGCGGCGCGCTCGGCACCACCATGACCGCCTGCCGACGGCGACTCGGAGATGCAGCCGCCCCACGCCTACGTGGACGCTGCCTCACCACGCGCCTCGACCTCCGAGCTGGAGAGAGGGGCCCCGCCAGGAAGCTTCCGCGCGAAGCCTGCGTTGCCCGGCCCACAGCGCGGATTGCCACCCCCAGCTCCACCGTGCCATCACCCTTACCTGGGCCGAGATTGCCAAGCATGTCCTCATCGCCCCACCTGCACACCGTGTTCGACACATACGTCGGCCACAGTCCACCATGATATACTTTTTCTGCAGATGGGATGGGACCTCACGCAGCCCGACCTATGGGGGCTGCCCAGCGACAGCAACAACGCGGACGACGCATGGGAGTTCGACGCCGCCGCCATGTCGGGGCTCCCAGACGTCGACATCCCACACCAGCTGCTCGACGACATCGACACCAGCATCCAGCACCAATTGCGGCGACGAGCCAGCCAGCATCATGTTTCCAACATGGAGCAGACAACCGTTCATATCGCAGGCTTCTAAGGTATCTCGAGAAGATGCCACAGGGAGGGCACCTATCCAATCGCACGCTTACCGTTGCCACAGGAGCCATGTGGACCAGGAAGCGCATAGTTCAGAAAACGAAAGAGCCCAATGTTGATGCCGTTTGCCCGGGGTGCCGTGCCGAGCATGGGGGGCGCGGCCACGTACGCGACAATTCCATCATCCATGGGCACCAACCACCTCCTCCCCGAGGCCAGGCGCAACGACACATGTTCGAATGTGTCCGGACGCCCGGCGCCATGCCAAGCATGTGGACACAGATTACGGCACCCATCATGGTCGAACAATGGACTTGATATGGGACCCACGAATACCACGTCGCTTGTTTACAGCACTTACAAAGACAACCTATGTATGCCTTCGGCGGCGCCAGCGGAAGACAGGACACCAGCAACCCGCGCCTGCGAAGGGCCGGAGTTGGTGCAGTCTTCTACGGCGCACTCGACAACGACACGCAGTGTCAAGCGGCCTTTGGGGGCCATTCCGAGGCCAGAGACAGACCGCGGCGCGGGGCGAGCTACTTGTTTTGGTCACCGCTGCCGAGGCTCCTAATCAAGACATCGTTTATTTTACGAGCAACCAAGGTTGCTATCTTGGATCCACTGTGGGCGCGTCCAGGAACCTACTGTAAAGGACGCAGACCTCTGGCTCCGACTCCAACGCGCAGAAGCTCGACGGCAAGGTCACGTCACTGTCCGCTGGGCCCCATCGCACATGGAGGCGCGGGACATTATGCCCGGCAGGCTGGCATCCTCGCTCGCCTGTGGCAATTGCGCCGCCAACACGCTCGCAGCCGTAGCCGCCAGCGAAACCAGAGTTTGTATGACCGAGCGCCAACAGGTGACGCGCATCGAGCAAACAAGGCTTTTCTTGTTCGAATGAGATTGCTTTAAACCGCCCTCGACGCAGTCGAATCAGAGAAGAGTGAGTTTCAGTCTCAAGGTGACCGCGCCCAAAGCGGCCGAAGGGGATACAACCCGAGCGCCCACCAGCCCCCAGTCTGTGTTTTTTCCCAGTCTGTGTTTTTTTCGGGTTTCAACACCAAGTTGACCCAACAGGCTCCATGTGTGCTAGGTGTTTCAGTTCCTCCAGCAAGGCCTCGAGGTCCCTTTGGCTCCAGAGTGAGTGATTCGAACCTTTAAATGTCGATGGCACATTAATGGAGGCTCCTCTTGGGATGCAGGTCCATATCGCTGGGGGGGGTACACCAGAGCCACCGTTTAAGGTGCCACGTTGTGCTGAAAATGATGTTTTGCATGTTTTGTGGCGCGCATGCGCAGCTGGTCTCCTGGAAACTCGGTGACCCCTGCGAGAGGCCCACTTCCACAGGAAGTGCATACTTCAAGCGTATTGCTAGAGGGCTCTGGCCCAGTGTCCTCAGTCGTGCCACGAAGGCCTCCAGAGCCAAGAACACCCTGTATAGGGTGGCGGAGCTTTAGTTTCATACGTCGCTACGCGATCAGGCAGAGACTACTTATCCTCCTCCTCCTCCTCCTCCTCCTCCTCCTCCTCCTCCTCCTCCTCCTCCTCCTCCTCCTCCTCCCTCCCTCCCTCCCTCCCTCCATCCCTCCATCCCGCCCTCCCTCCCTCCTGCTCAGAGGGCATTTCGCTTTCACCGCACTTCAGCGGTTGCGAAAGGTGCCCCCGGCCCAGGGTGCCCCCAGCCTGTCGCCCCCGTTTGGGGCCCCTGTGGCCCTCGGGGCCTGGCGAGGGGTCGTTCCCGGAAGCCTTGGTGGCCTCCCTGGAAATCTTGGGTGCAGCTTGGGCCAGGGGCGCTACTAGCAACATCCGAACGTGGCTCCCCAGGGGCCTGGACCCCAGCTTTTCATCCTGAGTCGTTTCCTGGCGGCCGGGGGTCCCAGCAAGGGCCCCGACGGGCCCAACAATGTCACCCCCCCCTCCTGTGTTTGTCCCACGACGCGGGGGGGTCCGCTTCCGATGGCCGTTCGGGACCATCTGGAGCACCCCCCGAGCGCTCTCGGAGGGGCGCGGCGTCTGGAAAGCACGCCCCGAGGCCGGAGGAGCCCCCAGAAACGCACGAAAACGCCCGAACTCGACTAGACGTAAGAGTGACCTCTTGCCGGAGTGACTTTTGGTGCGGGCACATTGGGGTCCACAGATGGCTAAAAACGAGGCAGTAGCAGCTGTTTGCGCGCCCAGGTTAGGTCCCCCCGCGGCCTCCAAGAAGCCGCGCACCAAAGGTCACTCTTACCCTGGGTCACCCTTGCATGTAGCCGACGAACGTCGGAGGGGGCCCCGAACGCTGTGGTGACCACACCGCGTGGTGAGTCAGTGGGCATTTCGGGGTCACCGCACGGCTTCTGGGCGGCGGGCAACTCTCCGAGGACGGCTCGGCCGACTGGGGCCTGAGAGGTCCCAAGGCCGTGCGGGGACGGACCGCGCGGCGGCGTCCTTGGGGCTCCCGCGGTCACCACACGGGCCGTCGCCAAGCGGGTTTGGGGGCCCGAAGAAAGCCTCGAGCTTTCAGTCGGGCATGTCCCTCTACAAGAGGAATCTTCGAGAAGTTGCTGAGGATGTTCCGTGCCCTTTTGAATATTCTTGGTTTTCTGTTGAGTAAATCTGTTCCTCCCAAAATCCGCCTGTAGGAGGAAGTGCCCGACCTGACTCGAGCTTCGCACGCTTCAAACCACCGCGCGCGGCCGAGGAGAGCTCGCTCCTGGAAGGTTCGCTCGAGGGCCCGCCCGGGCCGGCGCCGGGGGCGCCGGCGCCAGAGGCGGAGCCCGGTGCCGCGCAGCGGTCGGCGGCGCTGTCGCGGGGGCTCGCCACGGGAGCCCTCCGCGGCGTCGCCCGCTCCGTCGCCCCCCCCGTCGGCTCGGTCGTCGTCCTCGTCGTCCTCGTCGTCCGTAGCCGCTTTGGCGCAAGCACGGATCCGTCGCCCTGCGGCTTCGTGCTCGTCCGCAGCCTTCAGGTTTTCTCTCATCACGAACCCTGCAGCGAGCCCTCACGCGGCTGCAGGACACGTTTCGGCTCGCACCTCAGCCAATTCTGCGATTGCACACCTGCAGCCATGCCAGTCGTCTGCACGCAGTGCTCCTGTCGCAAGCTGGAAGCCGTTCCCGAGGTTGCAGGACGCTGTTTCACTTCATCTTCGTGGAAATTGGTCTGCTGGTGGGCGCCGGATCGTCAAGCAACCTGGTTCAGGCAAGGGCTCCATGCTCAGTGCCGAGCAGGTGGACGCCTTCGCGGCCATGTCCAAGGACCACTACGCCACAGCGTCCCTGCTGCTCACGCCAGCACAGCAAAGGCAGGTCGCCGATGCTCGCGCTTAGCGCAGTGGGGACCCGCACGCCGTTCCCAAGGCGGCGCAGCAGGTGCACAGCCATTTCAAGCAGAACCTCGCCTCCGTGGGCGGCAAGTTGCTCAAGGCCACCGAGCGCCTGCAGGCTTAGCTCCAGCACGTCGTCAGACCGCGCCTCGAGCAGAAGGCGCTGCTGGAACCAGGGCGCTTGGCAGCAGTGCGCTCGAAGACCGCGTGGGCCATCGTAGCAGGCGGGTCCGAGCAGACGAGTGGCGTGCAGGAAGAATATCCTGAGAAAGCTCTTTTCCAGCGCTTCCAGTTCAACCAGCTGCTCCACACAAAGAACCAGATGGAGAACCAGATGGAGAACGCAGCCCTCGTCCTACCAGTCGCAGCGCCTGCTCTGCTACACGAAATTCTTAACGCCTCGCGTAACCTTCTCAGCCTCTCCAAAACCGACTCCCACGCGAGGAGAGACGATCATGGAGGTGTAGGAGCAAAGAAGAGCCAATACGAGGCTTCGGAAGTCCATCGGAAGTGGAACGGCGAAGAGCCCATCCAGAGACGATGGCCCAGCGAAATGCCATGATCATGGAAGTGAGGGAGCACACATAGGAACCGAGGGCTTGGGAAGCCGTCGTACCCCAAGATGGGCGAGGGTGGCGGAGGAATAGGAGGATAAGGGGAAGGGTGGTGATGATGATGATCATATTGATGAAGAGGAGGAGGAGGAGGAGGAGGAGCAGCAGGAGGAGGAGGAGGACAAGGAGGAGGAGGAGGCGGACAGGGACGAGCAGGAGAACGAGGAGGACCAGGTGGAGGAGGAGGAGGAGGAGGAGGAGGAGGAGGTGCAGGAGGAAGAGGAGGTGCAGGAAGTGCAGGAGGAGGAGGAGGAGGAGGAGGAGGAGCGGATGATTCCGGGAAGGCTTTTGGGGGCTTCTCGGGGCGTCTCGGGGGCATCTTGGCGGGCCCAGGGCAGTCTTTGACCGTCTTGGGTGCCTCGGGGATCCTCTTGAGGCCTCTTGGGGGTCCCTCGGGAGCCTCTCGGAGGCCCCCTCGGGCGCCTCTCGGGGCCGTTGTGGCGCCTCTAGGGGCCCCTGTTGGGCGCGCCTAGAAGCTGCACGGGGCGCTTTCGGAACCATCGTGGACGACGTCGACCAACAAAGAGGGGAGCTTCAATTCGCCCACCCCCCCTCGGGAGCCCAACACATCGCTTATTTGGGCGGTCTTGAAGCTTTCTTCCAGCACTATTGGGCGCGTGTGGAGTCGTGTCCTGGGGCCTCGGAAGGCCATCGGGGCCGAGAAAGCGAGAAAGTAATACATGGTGTTTGGTCTTGGGTCTTGGAAGGAATTTGGCTTCTTGGCGGCCTCCTTGGCGAGCTTTTTGTCCACTTGGAGCCGTCTTGGGACGGTATGAGGGCCTTATGGGGCATCTTGGAAACCATTTTGAGCGATCTTGCGCTATCTTAAGCCTGGGCTCTTGGAGGCGCTTTTGGAGCCGTCTTGGACATCTTGGACGCCCCAAACCCTCGCGACCAACCCCGTCCAACTCCCGGGGGTGGGCAAGGGGGAGGGGCAAACACTTCCCCGAGGGGAGAGAAGGGGTTGGAAGAGGAAGCGCTCTGGGCCACCTACGCGCAAAGGGCTGGTGGGATTTCTGGTGACGGGGAAGGCGACGACGATCTCATGGACGATTCCCGGGCCGACTCGGCGCGCGCATCGAAGGCGGGCACCCATCGCGCCGTCTTGGCCGAGCTCGGGGGGGCAGCAGCCGCGCAGGCAGCTGCCAGCACGGCAAACGCTGGCGCAGAGGAGGTGCAGCACATCACGTAGTCGGCGCTCGCCGTTGCCGCCAAGACCCGAAGCCGCCCTGAACCAGCACGTGCAGACGCTGAAAACGATGATGAAACTCATCCCCTTCGCGACTCCTCTCGCTCGAGGAGCGGCGCAGCGCCGCGCGCATATCAAGCCAGGCTCCTGTTTGCCGCCTGGTGCGGTGGCAAAGGAGCTCCCGACGACCGTGCGAAGCGTGGCTTTTAATGCCGCATCCTCTCGGCACAACGCTTGTTTTTGTAACCGACGCCCAGGCCAGGAAGGGGGCTGCCAGCCTTCCCTTGGGAGGGCAACGTCTGGGACCCAGAGTGTGAAGGTCTCTTTTGGCGAGGTTTACGGATATCACAGAGTTTCAGCCCCCTCGGTTTTTGTAGACCGGTTTGCGCCAGAGCCCCCATGGACAGGAGCCCCTCGCGTTAGCTCTCGAGACGGTGACGTCAATTTCGCGGTCTATCCTGGTCACCCCAGACGTCTGCCGCCATCGCGCTGCTCCAGGAGCACTACCTGGTGACTCAGGACGCGATCGAAGCCGCGACCAGGCGGGCCAAACGTCAAAGGCGGTCCGCACGTCGCCCCCTCAGCCCTCCGCGCCGACGACGAGATCGGTTCGTCTGGAGGGGTCGGGGCGTTGGCCAACAATTTTCTGGGCTCTATGCCGGGGCAGGTTAGATCCCGCGACTGCTCCAGGGAGAGTACTCGGAGTACTTGCGCAGCTGCCTAAAGACGCTCGCACGACTTGCTGGCGCAGCATGCACCTGCACAACAGCCAGGACTTGTTAGACACCAAGATTGACATCATGGGTCGGGTCGCCTCGCGCGTCGAGTCGGTTGGAGAGCTGGCAGCCATTGGAGGAGATTTAAACACGGTTCCAGATGCATCCAAGACTTCGGGCGTTCCTAACCATCTCCAGGGGACGCGCACGGGGCCGGCAGGCTTGAAAATGCATGACGATGTCTTTGCGCCTGGTGGCCTTGAAGAGGCGATCCGAGAAGTTAGAGCAGAGCATTCCTCATGCGTTTCGCCTCATGCGCCTGTCTGTATTTGCTTGCACGGCCCGTTGGCTACGCTGCATGGCATCGCGTTCCGCCGGCCCCCCCCCCGCTGCCTGTGCCAGACGCGGCAGGTGCTCGCCATTCCCATCTTCCTCAGCAGCGGGCCGCGATTCTGGCGCAGGCGCGGAGGGTTGAGGATCTCGTCACCGAGGGGCGCTCAGCTCCAGCCCAGAGGGGCCCGCCCCGCCGCCTATTGATCGGGTCGGGGCCGACGCGTCTGAGCAGGAGATAGTGGAAGCTAGGCCGCCGATCATCCCTGGCATCGGATCTCAAGGGGGAGCCCCCTCTCTGCGCTGGGTGCCTCTATTGGTGACCGAAGAGCCCGACAATTCATCTGGCCCATCTTGCGCCGCCAAATGGATGAGCAGCAAGTCCTGCGCATTCCTCATGCTAGGTGCTGTTCTTGGAGAAGCCAAGCGCCTAAGGGACACCCGCATTCTTTGAAAAGCCAACCCGGGCACGTCAAGCAGCACCTCGGAGACCTCTGGCCGCATTTCACGGAAGCTCAGATTTCGATTTGGTCGGGGCCCAACCACGATTGGGAAAGCGGGGGCGCCCTCCTCGGTCGCCTGGGCGGCGCGCTGCAAAAGGTCGTTGCTGAAGATGGGAATCGCCTGGCCCAGGAGTGCTGGAATTTCATTCCGGACAGGGTCAATGGGGGGGGGGGGGGGGGGGGGCACGTGCTATCATCGGGGGTACTAAGCCGCGGCGACCGACCATGGCGCTGCGGCTCGAGGGCTGCGTCCTCGCCGACCCTCTCTCGCTCGTGGAATCCGAGGCCGCCCGCGTCGGCCCTGCGCGGCGCGCCTCGCCCTCGCCAGCCTGCGCGCCGGAGTTGTCTGAGCCGGCGGATGCGCTGCCTTCTCTCGCGCCTGAAGTCCATCGTCAGGCGTGCCGCATATTCGCCGGGGGCGCGGCGGCATCGCTTGACGGCTTCCACGTGGGACGCGACGATTTCATGGGGAACGGTCGCCGCGCGGTCTTCGGCGACGCCATGTCGATCATGGAACGGCCAGGTCTGGCGCCGAAGCAGCCGCGAGCGTTTCCCGCGGCCATCTTTGCCAGACCAGCGGGGGGGGGGCGCCGCCCCATCGGCGTCTTCGCGCCCCGCCGCCGCCCGTGGGGTCGCCGCCGCCAGGGCCCCGCGGCAGCCTGGGGGGCTCGGTTTCAGCGCGAGTGCTTGGCAGGCATCAGCATTGCTTCAGCATCGGGCGCTGTTTGGCGCCCGACCTTCCGCGCAGAATGCTTTGGGTCAGCAGGCGACCCAGCAGCTGCGCCATCGCGGGATCTGCGTGAATTGCACGAGCTAACTCCGCTAGACCTTCCACGGCCGCGCTGAGCTGATGCCAATTTCCATTAGCTCGGCTCGCCGTTGCGCCCTATCGGGCGCCTCGATGCTCATCGATGGCCGTTTTGGTCACGGGTTCTCTTCCCGCGAATCGCGGGGCCATCGCCGGCCGCTCTCTGGCCGCGATGCTCATCCGCGCGCTCGCCACCTAAAGCATCGACAGAGCCTGGACACGCACGTGGATGACTGCGCCATCAGGGGCCCTCCGCAGTCACAGGGATCGTGAGACGCTCGGCCACAAGTCGCGGCATCATTTAATATGACCGGCCCGGGCGGGTGCCCAGTGAGAAGGCCGCCCCCGTCACTTCCGCGACGCAGCCAGCGGCCAAGATGCGCGCGGACCTGGGGGGGCCCGGCTGGCGATCGCGCAACTCTGCTGCGGTCTAATTGCGTCGGCCGCTCTTGTGGCGGATCTTTTCGGCCAGGCGCGAGAGTTCCGGGAAATTCCGGGCTAGACTGGTGACCCCGAGGAAGACAGCGATGCGTCTCAAGCGTAACAAGAAGGCCCTGGGCCGCTTCACCAAGCGCACCCGTGTTTCGAGTCCCCTGCCTGGTCTCGCGCACGGAATTGAGGTCGGAGGTATTTCAGACCCCGAGCTCGCGGTGGCTAGGAGGCCATTCGAAATTTCATGTCAATCTAGTGCTGGGCCGCGCTCGCTCGCCTCTCTCATCGCCCTCGAACGAGGCCCTGGTTGGCTTGCTACCGCCAGCCCGATCGGCCATGGGCATCGTTCAGTTCCAGGCGTTTCGCTCCTCCGCGGAGGGGGTGCATCAAGGCCGCGCGCTGCGGGGCATCTGGTGGAAGTGGTTGCCGCGCGGGGCCCCCGACACGGCGGCCCGCGGGATTCTCGATTGCCCTGCTTGCGAAGACGAACGCGAGGAGGCTCTCGCGAAGCTTAAACATAACCGCCCCTACCTCGACAACATCTACTTCCAGGACAAGTCCGAGCTTTCTCTGCTTGCCCGAGGCTGGTTCGAGCATCCCGGCGGCATTTTCCCGAGGCCGTTGTCCGAGGGCAAGTTGCACGAGGTTTGGCCAGGCCGCGAGGACTGCGCGGGTGTCCAGGCGAAGGCGGGCAACCACGTCGATAGCAGTAGCATGCGCCACGTGGTTCTCGGATTGTCCATTGGGGGGTGGGGGCTTATATGCTGCGATGCCGACCGGAATGCAGCGCGTCACGCGGGCGCCCCAGTGTGGGCCCCAAATCCCCAGACCCATCAGGGCGCGGAATTCCTAGCTATGTGTGCGGCTGGGCAGTCTGCGATTCCCGAGCCCATGGCTTTTCCCAACCATCCTGTGGTGTTGGGTCCTCGTTTCCAAGAGACGGTCCCCGCGTTCCTTCTTCCTCCCCCCTCTCTCCTTCATCTTCCTTGCGTTTCACCCACCCAGTACAGCGCTTCGCGGCCCCACAGGGAGCTCCACCGAAGCCCCCAGTGGGACCACCCGCATGCGCCCCACACACCCAATTTAGCACTTCCACCTACCAAGTACAGCGTCTCGTGGCCCCATACGGAGCTCCACCGAAACCCCCAGTGGGACCGCCCGCATGCGTCCCACACGCCCAATTTTGCATTTTCACCCACCCAGCACAGCGCTTCGTGGCCCCACGGGGAGCTCCACCGAAGGCCCCAATGGGCCCGCCCGCATGCGTCCCACACAAACACACACACAAACACACACACACAATTTGGTATTTTCACTCATCCAGTGCAGCGCTTCGTGGCTCCATACGGAGCTCCACCGAAGCCCCCAGTGGGACCGCCCGCATGCGTCCCACACACACACACACACACACACACACACACACACACACACACACACACACACACACACGCACACACACATACATACATATACATATATATATATATATATATATGATTTGCCATTTAACCAACGCAGTACATTCAGCGCTTCGTGGCCCCATACGGAGCTCCACCGAAGCCCCCAGTGGGGCCGCCCGCATGCGTCCCACACACCCAATTTGCCACTGAACCAGCACAGCACAGCGCTTCGTGGCCCCAAACGGAGCTCCACTGAAGGCCCCAGTGGGGCCGCCCGCATGCGTCCCGCACACCCAATTTGGCAGCGCTTCGTGGCCCCATAGGGAGCCGCACCGAAGCCCGCATTGGGACCGCCCGCATGCGTCCCAGGCGCCCAATTTGAATTCTCACCGACCCAGTGCAACGTCTCGTGGGGCCCCATAGGGAGCTCCACCGAAGGCCCTGGTGCTGCTGCCCGTATGCGGGCCCTTCACACACACAGTACAGCGCTTCGTGGCCCCATAGGGAGCTCCACCGACGGCCCCAGTCCAATACCGCCCGCGTGCGTCCCCCCCACCCAATGCAGCGCTTCGTGGCCCCATAGGGAGCTCCACCGAAGGTCCCAGTGCTACCGCCGGCATGCGCCCCCCCGCACCCTACCCAGTACAGCGCTTCGTGGCCCCGTACAGAGCTCCACCGACGGCCCCAGTGCTACCGCCCGCATGCGCCCCCGCCACTTATTACAGCGGCTCGTGCCCCCCATGGGGGGCTTCACTGAAGGCCCCGGTGCTACCGCCCGCATGCGCCCCCCCACCTAGTACAGCGCTTCGTGGCACCATAGGGAAACTCCACCGACGGCGCCAGTGGTACCGCCCGCATGCGTTCCCCCCCACCCAGTGCAGCGCTTCGTGGCTCCATAGGGAGCTTCACCGAAGAAGATATTCAGAATTGCGGTACCCACAACTGCTTACGGTTGGGTCCTTCGCAAGGATATTGTTCACGCTGGCTGAACCAGTGAAACAGTTTCACTTGCGTAGGGAAAAGCAGCCTGCACATAAACGGCCCAACAGCGCTAGTTTCTTAACACTCCAGTCCACGGGGTTGGCTTCGGTCACAAAAGCGGAATGACACGCTGTACAGGACCCCGATATGAATGACGAGATATAAGGCCACAAGCTCGGGAACGACACAGCCGAGTTGCTGGATAAGGTCCCGTCATCCAGCGCCCTCAAGCAAGAAAGCCGAAGATTTGTCTCGCCAGTTGCGTTTTCTAATAACTCGTCAGTGAACTGGCGGAAGAGTTGCTCCCGTTTTGGCCGCGTCTGGATCTGTCGTCTGCCGAGTATCCGACGGTTCCAGTGTCTTCCAAGCCGCGGCCTGATGACCACGCTTGGATTTGTCTAGGCAACTTCTGGCAATGTGAGCGGTGTTTCCGTGGTTCCAGGGCCGTCTTGAAACCTCCTCCCAGGGTCTGCCGCGAGCGTCTTGGGGTCGGGATCAGTGGGTTCGACGGTCCGAAGCTCTTCGGGCTCGGCCACATCTGGATTTCTGCTGGACGCCAGCAGAGGGCCGGTCCGATGTCCCCGCCGAGGATGCCGCCCCCTCCCTCCCCCGATCGGGGGCCCAGGGCAGGCTGCATTCTTGGAATCGCATAGCCCGAGGTCTTCACACCAAGCGCGATGACGTTACAGTCGACATCGGGCCTTGGTCGACATCGGGCCTTGGGTCGCTTTAGTCGGAGTTTCCCATCTCTCTCTCTCCCTCTCTCCCTCTCTCTTTCTCTGTTTTCCATGTGTGTTTTATGCTGCTAACAATCGTCGTCCTCGTCGTCATCCTCGTCGTCCTCGTCGTCGTCCTCGTCGTCGTCGTCGTCCTCGTCGTCGTCCTCGTCGTCTTCGCCGTCGCCCACCTCATCCTCCTCGCCCTCCTCGTCCTGCCCGTCGTCTCCACTCCATAGCCATGGCTCCAGCCAGGCCTCGTCGGGTGCGCGCGCGCCTTTGCCGCGTGCGCCCGCCCCCGCGCGCGGGCGGGACGGCGGCCGCCGGCATCCCGCAGGATAGCGGACGAAGCCGAGGCCGGCCCCCCTCGCCGAGGAGGCGGGGGCCGAGGCGCCCGCAGAGCCGCCCGCGGGGCTGGCGGAGGCGGAGGGCCCGGAGAGCACTGCCGAGGGGGTCGCGGGCGCGGGCGCGCGGGAGGGCGCCCCGCAGCTCGGCGAGGGAGGCGCCGCGCCGCCAGGAGCGCTGCATGGCGCCGCGCCTCCTGCTGCCCCGGAGGGCGGGGCCGGCGGGCCCGGCGAGCTCGGCGATCCTGGCGAGGCCGGCGAGGATGCGGTGGGGGGCGCCGCGGGCGCCTAGGAGCTGGCACCAGGTGATGGGGACGCTCAGGATGCTTCGCTGGATCGATCCGGCGAGCGCCGGCGTGGACCCGCAGGACGGGCTCGAGGCCGAGGGCGGCGTCGACAGCGCCATGCTTCCTCCGGGCGCCGAGGACGAGGAGGGATCTCGACGGCCATCTCGGCGAGAAGTGGGCGACGAGGAGGTCGACGAGGATCTCGACGAGGAGCAGCTGGCCGAGCTGGAGGCCCTCGAGGACGAGGAAGAGGAGGAAGAGGTGGAGGAGGAGCCTAAGGTCGATCCGACGAGACGATCGAGCTGAGGGAGAAGCGCGAAGAGCTCATCGGTCTGGAGGAGCGCGCGAAGCAGCGCCAGAAGGAGCTGCAGGCCCGGGTTGCTCAAGAGGAGATCGCAGGAGAAGGCCTACGACGCCGCGGAGAAGCAGTCGGAGGGTAAGGTGAGAGAGTCAAGCCCTGCGCACGAACGGCGCACTGGCAAATGAAAAGTTAGCACAGCGCACTGTCGCCGGACAGCTGAGGCGATGCGAAATTCAGACGCCGCGGAGAAGCAGTCGGAGGGTAAGGTGAGAGAGTCAAGCCCTGCGCACGAACGGCGCACTGGCAAATGAAAAGTTAGCACAGCGCACTGTCGCCGGACAGCTGAGGCGATGCGAAATTCAGTGAAAACGCATCGGTTCCACCTGTGAGGACACGCGGGGAGGAGGAGGAGGAGGAGGAGGAGGAGGAGGAGGAGGAGGAGGAGGGGCGAGGGGAGGAGGGAGAGCGCCGAAAAACAGGAGGGTAAGGTGACAGACCACAAATACGAGAACGCACTCCAGAATGTACACAAAGTGCGGTTGAAGTTGCGTCTTCAGCAGGTGAAGGCCGCGCGCATGAGCGACGTGTTGAAGGGCCAGCTGGAGACCAAGCGTCAGAAGGCCATCGAGTGCCGCGACTCGTTCCAGGAGTTCAAGCGGCAGGTGGCAAAGCACGCGGAATATGCGCGCACGGGCAAAGGATCCCGGACAAGATACTACAGGAAGTCGAAGAGTTCGAGCTTGACAAGGACGCAGAAGTGGAGAAGGTGCGCGGCTCCAACACATCCTTGAAAAATAGGCTTGCCAAGCTCGAGCAGCTCTTGCGCAAGAAGGACGAGCTAGCAGCAAATTTGCACGTGATCGATTTCGAGCAGCTCAAGATCGAGATCCAGACACTCAACGAGAAAATCGAGGAGCGCAACGAGGAGTTGCACAAGCTGAGGAAGAAGACAATTTCCACAGTGCAGATCATCACCCACATGCGGGAGAAGTTGCAGTTCGTCCAGCAGGAGTACGGAGTCCTGAAGCGGGAGCTTGCACAGCTCGACCAGGACCTTGCCGCGCAGCGCGAGCTTGTCGCGAAGACCAAGCACGAACGCGATGATCACAGGTCCGAGTACGCCAAGCTGCGACAGCAGACGGGCATCACCAACTCGGAGAATTTAGCGAAGGACTACGAGCAGCGTGCGGAGCACATCAAGACGCTGAAGGATGAGATCGGCGCGCTGAAGAAGCGCCATTCGCAGATGGCGCAGTTCATCAAAAAGGCAGAGGCCGCGAACACCGCGCTGACCATGTGAGCGGCACGGCGGCGGCCCGCGTTTCCGCACGCGGGTCAGTTCCCCCCCTGTTGTTGTCGGGGCATCCCCCTCGCGCGCGGGACCTTGCCCGCCTGGCCGCCAGGATCGGCTTGCTGTCTGCCGCTGACGGCAGCCTGGAGCCCTGCTCGTCGTCTCCGCCGTCGTCCTCATCATCGCCCTCACCGTCGTCCTCCTCCTCGCCCGCCTTTTTCGCCCTCGGCCGGGCCCTCCTCGTCGTCTCCGCCGTCGTCCTCCTCATCGCCCTCACCGTCGTCCTCCTCCTCGCCCGCCGTTTTCGCCCTCGGCCGGCGAGGACGCTGCGAGGATACGGAGGCCGTGGAAGATGAGGGGGAGGGGGCGAGGAACAGGGGGAGGACCAGGAGGAGGAGGAGGAGGAGGAGGAGGAGAAGGAGGAGGAGGAGGAGGAGGAGCAGGAGGAGGAAGAGGAGGAGGAGGAGGAGGAGCGCCGCCCCCGCCGCCGCCGAGGACGCGGCGAGGAGCCGCGGCCGCGCGACTGGTGGCGCGGGTGGCTGCAGCTGGCCTCGGCGCTGGAGCAGCCGCGCGCGCACGGGCTGCTCGCGGAGGCGCTGCGGCGGGCGGAGGCGGCGCCGCCCGCGGCGCCGCCCGCGGCGGCGCGCGGCGGCGGCTGCTCCCCGCGCGGCACCGTGCGGGCGCCAGAGCAGGATCGAGTCAGAGCGTGAATTACCTGCCCCGCTTTCGCTTCCAGGCAAAACCAAGCCATACCACGCGCCTCCTCGTCAAGCGGCCTGACCAGTACAGGCTGCAATTTGGCATCGTTTGGTATCTCTTGGAAGCGAGGGTGGTCAAAAGCGAGGTCGGTTTGTTTTCCCCCAACGGAGGAAAGCCCAGATCTCGGGCGATGCGATGTTTCCAATGCAGGCGAGTGCTGTCCCGATCTCGCCTCCGGGGGCCCGTCATGGGGTCCCGGGGCCATCAAGCAGGGGGAATTACAGGGTGCGAAAGTAGCCCCCGCGAATGGGTCGGGACCGCTGGGGCCGCCGATGGGAGAAAATCAGACCGGAGGATACCAGGGGAGGCACAGTGCAGTTTTTAATACATGCTCCGCGTGCGGATCATGTATAAAAAATGCAGGGATCTAGTATTAAAAACAACGATGAGTTCATGCATCAGTTCATTCATGAATTAAGCATGTATTAAACATCCTACATTAAGAACATCATATGTATTAGAAAAAACCCTGGAGTATCTGTCCTGCCTCTTGCTATCCTACCCTTTCGCCCCCTACCCCCCCCGCAGGAGGGGGTTGTCTTCGGCCACGCGCAGAGCGGGGTAGGGTAGAAGGCTTCTTGAAAGCACCCCCGCTTCTCAGACGGCGCAGGCCCCACCTATAGATGCATGGCCAGCGCTTTTCTTAGGAGCGGCCTCCTTCCAAAAAGCCTTAGTATCGTACACTTTCGCCCGCCCCCCGACAGGAGGGATTTGTCTTCGGCCACGTGCAGAGTGGGGTAGGGGGAGGGGAGGAGGCTTCTTGGAAGCACCCCCGTTTTTCAGAAGGCGCAGGTCTCATCTATAGATGTATGGCCAGCGCTTTCTACAAAGCAGCCTCTTTCTAAAAAGCCTTCCGCGCCCAAACGCATTTGCGCGCGCCGCCAATGTCCGCCGTCCTCAGAGGCAACGATATAGCCAAGACAATGACGCAAGGGCTCGATGTTTGAGTTCAGGAGGGGTTCGATGTTCGTCAGGCCCGTCCATGGCTGTCTCTTCAGCGTTTCTCGGCCACTCAGGCGCTTTGGGGGCCACAGAGGGGCTTTTTTCCCTATTTCGCACGCCTTGCTTCAACAGCCCGAATGTAGGGAGTGGCAGGTTCAGCGAGGGCAACGCATCGACCCCCAATCGCCCCATTCATCGCGAGCCCGCTCAGGAAAGTGCGGATTCGCAATCGGGGGATGGTCGCCAATTTATCAGCGATGTATCGCCGATTCAATGTCGATGTTTACCCCCCAGAGCCACTTTCCACCGATCGCTTACCCTTAGGTCCCACAGCAGCGTGTCTCCGTGTTTCCGGCTCGTCCGCCGTCTTCTCTTCCGTTTGCTCGACGCCCGACTCGCGGTGCGCCCGCCGCAGACCCATGCGCGAGCTATGGCATCCAGGGGCAGCACAGGCGCCTCGAGGCGGCCAGGATCGGTGTGGACGTTGGTCGACCAGTTACGGGCGCAGGGGAGGTGTGGCCTCCGTCCTCGCGCCTCGCTCGCGCCCTGCCCTCCCGAGACCTGCTCTTGAGCCGCTCGTCCAGCCGAGCGTTCTGCCTCCAACGGGCGCGACTGCTTCTCGGTCGCCCGCCTATGGCAATGGAACCTTCGTTGAACGTCCACTCCCATCCTGCCACAGTCTTCTTCCTCGTCCTCCTCCTCCTCCTCCTCCGGGCTTCCTCTCTTGAGCCCTTCTGCGCTCAGGGGTTTTGCACCCTTGGGCGTTGCCGACGCATTACATCAGGTCGGCGGGCATCGGCGGGCCAGAAGTTTCCCGCTCACAGGATCTCTTGCAGGTCTCGCGCCGAGAATGTCAGAAGATGGTTCCGCACTCGGGAGCTTTTGTCAGCCTTCTTGGTCATGTACCCAGTGTACTCGTACGGCGACTTGGACATGTCGCGTCAAATGTCGCTGTGATGCTGCTGCCCCCTCTCGTGTTGTGCAGGCAGCTCACAAGAGCAAGAGTGATAAGAAGTGCGCCAAACAACCAGCAACGGGGCCACCGCGCTCCCCCAAGGTCATTGGCCACAAGGGGCACCTTCTCATGGGGACTTGGTGGCAGCCATCACGGTTGGTGCGGAGAAGAAGTCTGATCTGAAGTTCAATAAAGTTGACATGGATTCGTCGTCGGGCTCAGCGGCGACAGCGTCTTTTGGCCAGATTGGTAGTGATTATGTTGAGCCTGATCCTGATGAGCTCCGTGCTGCACGCATTAATGGCCTGGGCAGGCCATTGAACAGAGGGCAGACGTTGAAAACACTGGCCTAGCCAAGAAATTCTTAGCGGACCAGATGCGTGAGGCTCGCAAGATCCAGCGCAGCTCCAAGCATGTTTTGGACAGGCACAACAACATCGCCCTCCGCTTGTATAGGCCGTTCAGCGCAAGCAGGCCAAGGCGGCTGAAGGTATTGCTGCCCAGTTCAAGATCATATAGAGTCGGCACACAAGCTGCTGGCAGATACGCAGAGGAAAAAGTCTCCTTTCAAGCGTGATTCTCAGGCGTTGGAGGTGGAGCGACGACACATCATGCCTGGAGCTGCACCGGCTTTGGGTGGGAACGCAGGCCATGCTACCACAAATAAGTCCAAGCTGCTGCAGGAGTACGACACCAACCCTGATGTCAAGAAGCGTTTGTCCAACCCCATCTTCGCCAGATTGCAGCCGTTACTCTGGCAGGCGCAGGCACAACCAGCAGCTGCTTCTGCTGGGTCTGCAGGGGCACAGCTTCAACCAGGCGCAGACGACCAGCCCATGCCGCAGGCCTTCGAATGCTTGTCGGGGTGGACGTTCAGAAGTTGCACATGGCGGCTTCAGGTGGCGATGAGAGGGCCTTGCTGGGAGACGTTCCAAGCTTTTGAGGGCTAACAGTGCCAAGACGACCCCGGTTCTTGATGTGCCTGCTGCCGTTGCGGCCGCTGCTCCTCCGTCTCATTCCTGACCGGATGCCGATGTTAACTGGGCTCCCAGTCTCGGCAGGTGGCTTGATCGCTCTTCAGCTAGAGGGCAGGCCGAGTGGGGTTAATGATGTGCTAGGTGATGGACAATTCTTTCGGGACTTGCAAGGGCATTTCCAAAGCCAACGTCTACTTCGATGGTTGTGTGCGCGCAGGAGGTCGGTACGGGACTGCAGGCAGTTTCAGACCTTCAGCGTGCAGCCAGGGGCTTTGGATCCCGTGTGTTGTGCAGCACTTCCGTTGAGCGCGCACATGGTTCGCATTCAGCAGGAGTGGCCACTTGGTTCTACAGCAATTAGGCATCATATTGGGTCCTACTGATACTGATTGCGAATTTGCCCAGGGAAGGCTGATCTCGGCGGTCGTTTATAACATTGGGCGGCCTCCGCTAGGGGTGTCTCAGTTGATGTTCACATGGGTGTGGAACTGGATACTGCCAGCATGCACGTGCTGAAGTTGTTGGGCAACTAAATGTCGATGCCGCTATGTTCATTCCATGTCGGGGCAGACTGGAACACGCAGTCGACGACGACAGAGCAGTGCGGTTTCACCGGTAATTTTGGACTGATGGCGATGGCGCCAGCTCGGCCCACAAGTCCGATGGCCATCTCAACCTCCACGATTGCTGCGTCCTGGCATCTTCGGACGCTGCGCGAATCGCCGAGCGAAGGGAGGGTTTCGCGCCATGGCATGGCGCACCTCATATGCCAGTTCGCCTACGCCGTCGGCGTGGCGCGGTACGCTCGCGGCAAGCATCTTCAACGCGCGCGACGCGTTTCCAGCGACGCCGCCTGCGCGACCGACGCCGGAGCCCAGGCCGCCCATTGCGGCCGGCAATCAATCCAGCAGGTGGGCCCCAGTCTTGTAGCGCAACAGTTTGGCGAAATATCATATTCATATATGATCAAAAGTGGCCCCCTCGTGCCGCGGTTGGGAAAAATCCGAGGCGCGTCGTCGACGTTCTGGCAATTCACGCCATCCACCCTCGGCGGCGTCCAACCCGGGCGCGTTTGATTGCCTGGGGGCGCCAGCACTTCCGCGCGAAGTGCGTTGAGCGAAGTTGCCCAGCATATTTGTAAATTTTCAATTCCATTGATGCGTTTGGAGTTTCAGCTGGTCGATTGGCCAGATGGAAGGCGCGGCGCAATCCTGTTGCCCGTCACTTTCGCTCGAGTCCGGGAACATCTGCGCGGGCCGCAGCCCGGCCATTTTTCTGCAGCGACGGAACGACCACGTTGGGCCCCGCAGGCAGAAGCGCCCAGTCACGCGCGCCGGCCCGAGCGGCCTCGGCAGACGCCGCATCGACGGAGGACAAGGTTGCTTTGGGGGCGCAGCGAGGCGGTGAGAAATGGCACGAACCTTTCGGCATTGACTTATCCAAGCAGAGGCTTTATAGTTGGATCCCTGGAGTTTCAGTCAAGTCAGCGTTCCTCTGGAGATCGCCGAGGCTCGTCAGGCTCGGGTCGGCGCCCCAGACCATTGCGTTGTTTGCGCGCAGCGGACCACCTCCAGGTGACGCCTCTAATGGCGCATTTGTCAATGTCCACGTTCTCGATGCCGCCGACGATTTCGCGACACGCCCCCCGGCGTCTCGGCGATGATCACGCATTGACGATGGCGCGCCACTGGCCGTAGGGGTTGAAAGCTGACGTCCCCAACGCATAGGCTACCGCACGTGCGGTTCCAGGGGCCGCAGCTCTGGCTCGCGTTCGCCAACTGCACCGTCGCGAGCTGCAGCGGGGAGGTCGCGAACACGTCGGTCAACCTCGGAGTCGACGGCACCGGCAGAGCCGAGATCAAGCAAGGGAGCTCATCGTAAACGACGGGGCCGATTACGACTGCCGCGAATTCGAGTGTGCGGGTTCGACGATTTCGATGCTGGCCGTTGACTTGCAAGCACCAGCTGGCTGTCATGCGCACCGCAGGGCCCGAGGTCATTTTTCCGCGTGGCGGCGCAGCGCAGGGGGACGGGCGTCCGCGAGTTGAACTGAGCTCGCGCCTCGTCGCTCGGCCCCCGCCATCTCCCGCCCCATCGCGGTGCCTCCCGACCTGGCGGCAGATGCTAGCGCGGCCCGCGCTCGTCTGCGGGCGGTCGCAGTCTGGCGGCGGCCGCGCCAAACCGCTCTCCGCCGACGGTGAGAGACCTCGCGAATATGTCCCAGGCAGCGAGGGACAAGCCGCAGCCATAACGCACTTTGAGACATACCGATGGGGCCCATTGCACGCATGAGATCTTCTCTGATGCGCACATGTTCGGGAGCTAAGAATGTCTCGAAGTGGGCGGACAATCCGGGCGTCGAGTTGTCGCCTCTGCCCCCGGGCCCTGCTCTCGTTAAATGTATTCGCAAAGGTGCGGTTCGACGTGGGCACGAGCGCGCCCTGGCCTCTGTGTTGCACGAGTTGCCCAGCGCGCGCCCGCGCGCGCATGCGCGGCACTCACGTCTTAGAACTACACGGATAAGCAGAAGCGTGCCGCATCGAATTGTCGCTGCAAGGCGGTCTCCACGCGCGGCGCGCTTCGGGGCGCAGGGCGCGCCTCGGCCAATGCGCGGCGCCGGGGGCAGCCTCCGCCACAGACTGCGCGCCCCGGCGTTGAAGCCGCTAGGAAACAGGCGGCAGAGGCGGATATGACACATGAAGCGTCGCGCGCGGGCTCGGGACACCGTCTGCGGTCGCTTCATGTTTCTTCGCCTTGCGTCGACAATCCAGCCGCCCACTGACCTTTTGCATCCTCAGGTTTTGTGCAAATCGCGAAGCCCGATCGCGCGAGTGATGTCGTTGTGGATGGGTCGTGTACTGGGCCGCTTATTCTCGCACTCGCGAGGGCGGCCTACGCGGGCGGTTTCCCAGTGGGAAAAACGGACGAGGTAGCGGCGCGCTTCCGAGGCTCAGTTTGGCCAGGCTTGCCGCAGACTCTTCGGGCTGCCGAGCATTTGGCCATAGTCGGCGCCAGCGCCATAAGTCAGCAGAAGGTCAATGTCGTCGGTTTGGTTGGGCCCAGTCCAGTTGCACAACCAGCCGTCATCCCAGCGGGTGCGTTCGCGGGACATGCGCGCGGGCCTCCGCTGGGTTTTCTGGCATCTCGATGGGGCGACGTTTGTGGGCCCAGTGGTTCACGCGTCTTCTCGCAGAAGCGCGGGCGCGGTCGACCCGCTACCTCCTGTGGAGAGGAGAATAGTCAGAGCAAGCTGTTTAGCCAGTGGAGTTGCTAGAGATGCGCTGCTGATGCATAGGACTCTGGAGGTTGGGAAGCATGGAAGTTCGAGGCCCGTTGTGGCTCCTGTGCTGGCCCGCGTGATGGGTGCTGTCCCCCCCTGTCCCCCTTCCCCCAGTCACCCGAGAAGCGCAATGCTCCGCGCCCTCGCAACATCGGTGCGGAAGGGTGGCGCGCGCGGACGGTGGTGCTTCGGGCCTCGGGGGCCTTTTTATTTGTCACGGCTGACATGCCAGGGCTTTCAACATGTGTGCTGCTCGGCTTGATATGTCAGGACGCCCAGGGGAGCGGCCACATGTCGCTTTCTTTTTCAGCAACACAGCTAGATGGCCATGTGCATGTGTGCCCTCGAATCACCAGTGGCCCACTTGTTTTTAGTTTGTCGGCGGTGTGGGGTGCACAGTATGGACAGCCCCAGCCGGCAACTGGAGAAGGCGTGCCCGGGCCATGTTTCGTCGTCGATCTTTCGGTGTCGCTTCCGAAGCATCCAAGCACAACCGACTCGTGCCAACATTGGGGGTCTGCCCCGTACCTTCAGCGGCGCGGGGCGCGACGGGCTGTCGCGCATCCAGCAGCCGACCCAGCGAATGGATTTCCTCCAGCAGCCTCGGGCAAGGAACCCAGGGCATCGATCTCTTCCCAGGGCCCGAGGCCCTCGGACGGAGGACCGCGGCTCGTAATGGGGACGGGGTGATGTTGTTGTTGTCCGTCTCCTCCGCCGAGCTTTGCCGTCTTGCCTCTTAGCAGAATGACACATCTTTGACGTATGTTCCTTCTGAGGGCATCATGTTGTCGTTTTTTCTTCTTATGTATGTATGCGTGTATCGAACAAGCAACTCGCATCTCCCTGCTCCACCTCCTCCGTCTCCCGCCCTCTTCCTCCCCTCTCCGAACCCCCCCTCCCTCTCCCCATCCTCCAACTGCTCCTCATCCTGCTGTTCCGCCAGCCGGTGGTGTGATGAGGGAGGTGCGAGTTCGGGCCATTTCGCCTCAGCCGCTTCCCGCCGCCTCTTCTTCCTCCCTCTCCTCCTCCTCCTCGTCCTCCTCCTCCTCCTCCTCCTCCTCCTCCTCCTCCTCCTCCTCCTCCTCCTCCTCCTCCTCCTCCTCTCCCTCCTCCTCATATGGGGTTGGTGCCACCGTCGCTCCCACTACGGGTGGAGGCGGCTCGGGAAACGGGTCGGGATGCTGCCCGTGACAGGGATCGAGGGATCGGTTTGTCGAGGCTTATCGTCGGGAGGAGGGGGAGCGCCTCCAAAGGGTCAAAAGTCGCAACAGCCCAAATTGGTTGATAACCAAGTTTGGCTGCGTTGACCCCGAACAAGGGTTGTTTTTTGCACGTTCCATGTGCATCTTTTGTGGTGCAATGCAATTGTGAGCATGAGAGTCGCCAGCCCCAATGCTCAAGCACACGCCCAAGCCACACACCCGCAAGCCCGCAAGTGTTGGCCTAACCCAGCTAAGCGTGACCACCTCGATTTTGATATGCGTACGAACCAATGGCGCACAATAGTGTCGACATGCGCGTGCGGGGGCACGCGCTTGCGGCACGCAGCGTATGATTTGATCAAGTTGGCGGGCGCGCGATGAATGTCTGATGATTTCGGCATGCATGTGCGTGTGACTCGCATTGTTTCGTTTGACAAGATGGCCGGAACCGAACGGTGCGCGTTGTTGGTTCCAGGGTTTTGCAACTTCGCGCGCGCAAAGTGTGTCCTGCGTAACGCTTCGCGTGTCCCAACCAGAACAACAAAAAACAACCTCAACGCGCGTTGCCTTGATCAGGGATGGGTAGCAGCATGCTGTCACCCAAGTCCTCGTGGAGGCATCGTGGGGACCTCTTGGGACTCTTTTGGGGACGCCTATCGGCATTGAGGGGTCCCCTTGAGACCATCTTGGACGCCATCGGTTACATCGGCGCTTAGTACCCAGCGTACCCCGGTACAGACCCACAGGAATGGGGCACGGGGCAACAAGCCGGTTGGCAGAACCAGTTCCCTAAACCCTTCACGCCTGGAGGGCTGGTGGGATTTCCGCGTGGACAAACGCAATTCCCCAAACAGTAATCGCAATCAGGGGTTCTTCGAGATTGTGCTAAGCAATCGGGTGTGTTCGCCTGGTTGTCGCAACGTTACCGCCCCGTGCCGCCTCGTGGGCGCCCAGTGCGTTGTGTGGGTTCGCCGAGTTTGCGCCCTTGCCGCCCGTGCCTCCTCGTGAGCTTCTCGTGGGCGCCCTGGCGCTGGGTGGTTTCGCCGAGGTTGCGTCACGTTGCCGCCCGTTCCCGCTCGTGGGCGCCCCCTGCGCTTGGTGGGTTGGCTGAGGTCGCGCCACGTTGCCACCGCTGGATGGGTTCGCCGAGGGTGCGTTCCGTTATCGCCCATGCCGCGCCATTGGTGTCCCGTGAGTTGCGCTTGCACGACCTAGTTCTCGCCGGACAGTTTACACGACATCGCTTACACCTCACAGCTTGAGCCACAGATTATGCAACAAAGCTTGCATCAAATAGCTTTTCACTTCCAGCTCACATCGCACAGCTTACACCATATAATTTCCAATACATAGCTGTCTTCTGCCATAGCTCACACCACATAGCTTACACAGCAGAGCTTCCAGAGCGTAGATTACACCGCTCAGCTGCCACCTCCACAGTGCAATAGAGTACTGCTTGCGGAACACGCTGACTAACATGTTTGTCGTAAGTTGTTGAAGGGCGTTTTCGTGAACTTGTTCGGAGCAAAGTGTATGTTATTGCTTTTGACAGGCGCCCGCGGGGACGTGCGCATGTGGACCGCATAGAACTACTTGATACGGATTCGTTCAAAACGCCTTTGTGAGATCGAGGCGAACACTCCGCACATTATCATTTGACCAGGTCGAGGGGGGTGTCGATAAGGACCTGTCTGGAATGGCATGAGCTCGCATTCAGGATAGATGGTCGTGCAGGATACATATGAAACGCCATTACGCGAAGCCGGGTCGTGAAGTCCGACCTCGGTACACTCAGCCCTCACAGTAAGGTTGAGCGAGTTTCCAAGACTACCCTTGAAGCCTTCCCCTGCGGCCCATCCATGGCCGCTTGCGCTGGCCGCGCCCCGCCCACAAAGTGTCGACATGGGTCGCCAAGGCCCTTGCATCCTGATCGTGCGCCCTTCTTGCACGGGCTGACTATGGCGGTGGAGCTTCATATTGTTCGATTCTGAAGAAGAAATACAGGGTCTGGCTTGAATAAGGAACACTTACTTTTCAAAAGGGGCTCGGTCGTTCCTTTGGTTTGCATGCGTTTCGCTACCTCTTCGGCGGCGAGCCCCTAGGTCAGGACGAATACTGTAGATAGACGTGTGTGTGGTGCAAGCTCGGGCAAGCCGCAGGCGTGTGTGTGGTGCTCCCCCTTCTCGGGCCGGACGAAATGTGGGGATCGGGAAAGGGGGGGATTACGAAATCTGCTGCATGCAGCTGGTTTCGGCCCCACCGAGGGGCCCATTTCTTGATACATAGCCGCCTCTGGCGCCGGGAGGCGCCGGGAAAATCAGCCACGTGAGCTAATTCTCAAACCCCCCCTTTGCTATCCCCCCTTTTCGCCCGGCCCGACCTTCCTTCCCCTCCCCACGCGCTTTCTTGCAAGAAAGGAGGAAGAGGAGGACCAGTGTAAACCCAGGAGTCATCAACGATGTTGGTATGAGCCCTCCCTCCAAGCTTCCTCTTCAGCAGGCCCCTCCAGTGGCTCTTTTCCACTGAGAAGAACTGTCTCCTTGGAAAACAACCTTTTGAAGACCCTGAAGCATGCCAAAACATTGTTCTCGGGATTCCGACGCCACGGATGAACCTGATTGTCGCTTTTTGGCGATCTTGAATCGTGCCAGAACGCCATTCCTGGGACCTCAACTCCGCGAACCAACGTAACTGTTGCACTCTCATAATCCTGAACCCTTCCAAAACACCGCTTCTGGCACGTTGAGTATGGAAATCCGCGAAACTCTTGCACACTTTATGAATGAATGCGCACGTCACTAGGGCGATAGCCACATTTTGAAAACAGGGTGCGAGCACCGGGGGAAGCACTTAAATTGAAAAACATACAACGGCCACCAGAGGGGGGATCAACAATACTTTTTCTTCAGTAGTGAGAGTTCAATTACAACAACACCAGCAGCAACAACAACACAGCAGTTCAATTACAACAAAAACACACACATACACTGGACAACAAACACACACACACACGGTGTGTGCGTTTTGCCACAGCTTGTGTTCTATTTGTTCCACTGACTGCGAACGTCGAGTCGGACGAAGGGAGGGGAAAGCAAAGGGGGCGTCACGAAACCTGCTGCATGCAGCTGGTTTCGGTCCCGCCGAGGGGCCTTTTCCTCGACACACGGCCGCATCGAGCGGTGGGAACATCAGCTACGTGAGCTGGTTAGCTGACTCTCTCGTTGCTGTCCCCCCCTCTGGTCCGGCCCGAGAACATCGGCGGTTAGCCCGAGGGGAAGCGATGAGGGGCGGGCCTTCTCAGAAGGCGCGGAAGCCCCGCGGCCTTCTGGGAGGTCTTCTGAGCCTGGCCCGGAGACAGAGAATATTTCTCGGAAGGCCGGAGGGCTTCTGAAGAGCCTGGCCGCCCTCTGAGAGGGCCTTCTCCGTCTCACTTCTCCCCTTCGCGTGACGCCGAGGACAAGAATTGTTCAGGACAGAGTCTAGATCTGCGAACCTGGATCCCGTCCTGGGCCAAGATGGCATGAAGGTTCGAGGATCGAGGCCTTTCGGGTCCTGAAATCAAAAAACTGTGACAAGTAGAGCTCACAGCACTGAGGAAATTGCGTTGAGGGGGCACTTCATCATGAACCTCGTCATCATGGTAATCATCAAAATGGTAATCAGCATCAGCATCATCATCCTCATCCTCATCATCCTCATCATCATCATCATCGTCGGCATCATCATTATCAGCAGCATCGGCATCATCATCAACAGCGTGAACATCATTATCATCCTAGTCTTGATCATTGCCAGCATCAATACCTATCACCATAGCCATCCTCATCGACATCGGCATCGACATAACCATCTACGCACGCGCACACATACACACACGTACATGGGTGCGCGTGTGTATGGACTACCCGTGGACATGCGAGTTGATGCCGTTGGGGACCCATTGGCGTGGTCAGGCGGTGCGAGGGGACATGATGCCCCGCCATATCAGTGTGTGCGCCTTTGAGTGGCACCGCTCCTTTAGAGAATGCGCGAGGCCCCGAGCGTGCTTCTCTACCTGAAATCGCTTGTGCTCGAAGGGGGTGAGAAGAAGAATGTGTGTATGTGTGCACCTACGCGTGTGAATTTCGCATCTCCTGGCAGCCTCACCAGGAGCACCTGTCCCTCGCGCTGCTCCCGAGCAGCTGCCTGGAAGGCCTGCCTGGAGCGGCCCGGCGGGCCGCGAGCCCCACCGGCCGCGAGCGCGGGGAGCGCGCCTCCGCCTCCGCGCCGCCGGAGCCGCTCGCCTGCAGGCGGCCCTCCTCCTCCTCCTCCGCCTCCTCCGCCTCCTCCGCCTCCTCCTCCGCCTCCTCCGCCTCCTCCGCCTCCTCCTCCTCCTCCGCTCGCCTGCAGGCGGCCGGCGGACCGAAAGCACGCTCACCAAGCGGCACGAAGATGATTTCTCGGAGGTCCTCCTTGTCCTCGTCCTCGTCCTCGTCCTCCTCCTCGTCCTCCTCCTCCTCCTCGTCCTCCTCGTCCCCCTCGTTTTCGTCCCCTTGCCTAGGCGCATTGGCTGCGACGGCTTGGGTTCAGACTTTTCCTGCCTGCGCGCCGGACGGCGTATGGCGTCGCGCTCGTGCTCGTGCTCTCGGAGGTCCGTGAGGACTCCTTAGATTGCCATTGTGCTCCCCTGGCGGCGCCTCTGGCGCCGCCCATGGCGCGCTCCTCGCGCCACGGAGGGGGGTCCAGCGTCGATCCAAGAAATCCGTGCTGACCTCCGAAAGTATATGCCTCCGCTTTTTCTGTATCCCGACTCCGCCCGGTCCTGGTGGCACAGATCCCCTCGCATCTTGAGAAGCACGGCGGATGATGTTTTGTAATTCCCGGCCTCGGGGAACCATCACCAGGCCCTGCGACCGTCAACAGAAACGACTCGGGATGACAATCCGATCCTTGTGAAAGAGCTCAGAGTTTCATTGGAATCTACCCCCATCCAAATATACCGTTCCCCTCCCTTTGCTCATTGGAGGAGGAGGAGGAGGAGGAGGAGGAGGAGGAGGAGGAGCTGGAGGAGCTGGAGGAGCTGGAGGAGCTGGAGGAGAAGGAGGAAGATGAAGAGAACTAGGAGGAGGTCGGACTTCTGGGGGTCCACGTCATGACAAGCATGACGCCGGGATTCGGAGGATTTGGGTCGTCGGGGTTTTCCCTTGTTTTCGGCCTCTGCGGGCCCCTCCCGGGCTCCAGGACCGCCAAGGAAGCGGCATTGGACCAGGAGCTCGTCCCAGGGGAAGGCCCTGGCGCCTCCTGGCCCGCTTCCCTTTGGGCCCGTCGGACGGGGCCAGGACGAGGATGGATACGTTCCAGAGCGTTCCAGGGCGCTCTCAGAGCCAAGAGGCCAAATCGTCACATTCCTTGTTGGGAAAAACCTGCCATTGTAACACGCTGCTTTTTCGTACTATCAGCGCCCAGTACGGCCTCGGGGGGGCCGAAGATCGCCCTCAGACGGCCCACGAGGCCCCCAAAGAGGCCCCAAGACGGCCCAAGAGAGACCAGAGGCGGCCCAACAGGCGCCCCAGATGGCCAACAAGGCCCCAAGAGGGACCCTGTGAGGAGGAGAGCGAACTCAAAAAAGTTCGAGCCCCCCGCCCCAGGAGGACCCCGCGACGGCCCGCAGAGCCCCCCAGAAGCTTCCCTGAGGCCCCCAAGAGATCAAAGAAAGGTGCTGGCTCGGCTCGGCGTATCGTTCGTGGTGCTGGGGGTAGCCCCCCCGTGAGGGGCAGGGGATCTTTGCGATGTGTTTTGTCTGCCTTGCTATAGATATGTGTAGATATATATAGAGAGAGATGCTTGTGTGAATATATGTGTATATATATAAAGGTGCGCATCTGGGAGGCCTCGGCCCGCCGAGGTGGCCCGACGGCGACGACCTCGTCGTCGCCTCCTGCGCCGCCGGCGCCCCCGGCCGCGCCGAGCGGCGCCGCGGCGCCGCCGAGGCCGCCGCGGCCCGGCCCGCCCGCGGGAGCTCGCCGAGGGCGGGCCCCGCCGGAGGGCTCCGCGCCTGCGCGGGGGCGCCACGGGCGCCGCCGCCGCCCCGCGGCGCGGAGGGCGCGGCCTCGGGCGGGCCGCCGTGCGCCGTGGAGGCCCCCAGGGGGCAGCGTCGAGGGGCGACGCGTGCGCGGGCTCGGAGGGGAGGGGTGCCCATGCCACTGCCGTTCCCTCGTGTTCTTTCGTTGTCGGGGGGCCTCCTGGGAGGCCCTCGTCGCCACCGCTGGATTCGCCTCGAAGTCCTGGTCAGAGCGTGCCCCGGGAGACGTCTGGGGAGGAGCGCTATCGCTGTTGGGTTTCCCAGGTTCTCGGCCAAACGCGAGAACGCACGGTCACACGCGATCGCTGACTGCGGGCCCTTTCAAGCAGCCCCCAGGCGGGTCTTAGCCGTCTCTTCTTCCATCTTTGCGTCCACGGGAGAGCTTGCACCAGCAAAGGGGTGCCCGGTGGTTGTCCAGCCGCGGGATGCATTCCAGCAGCTGCGCCTCGCCGGGAGCTATCTTGGGGGCGCCGGGATCTTGCCGAACGGCAGCCGGAGACCTGCGTCATCTGCCCCGAAAGTCTCGCTGAGCGTTTTTGTCGCCCGGTTCCGGGCTCAGGACCATCACAGATCGATCCGGCTTGAAAAGTGTTGCAGAAGTGCGACCTTGACGTCCGGCGGTTGGAAAGAGACGAGGAGGAGGACTAGGAGGAGGAGGAGGAGGAGGAGGAGGAGGAGGAGGAGGAAGAGGAGGAGGAGGAAGAGGAGGAGGAGGAGCAGGAGGACCAGTGCAAGACCAAGACTCATCAACGATGTTGGAATAAGCCAACCCTCCAAACTCCCTCTTCTCTTCGCTGGCCCCTACAAGGGTTCATTTCCACTGAGGGAGCTGCCTCGTTGGGAGACAACCGTTTAAAGATCGTGGAGCGTGCCAAAACAACGTACTCGGGACTCCAACGCCACGAATCAACCTGACTGTTGCGTCTTGACGATCCTGAGTCGTGCCAGAATGCCGTTCCTGGGACTTCAACACCGCGAATCAACATGACTTTTTGCGGCCTCACAATCCTGAGTCTTGCCAAAGCACTTGACAGTAGGAATCCGCGTAACTGTCGTAAATGTGTAAAACGAATGTGCGCGGCGCTAATGCGAGAGCCACAATTTGAAAAGGACCTGCCCACAATCCGTGAAACCCTTGCAACTTTCAAAACGAATGTGCGCGGTGCCAAGGCGAGATTGTGAAACTCCTGTAACATTGAGAACGCGAACGCGCTCGGCGTAAAGGCGAGAGCCACATGTTGAAGACGACCCGCCCTCAGTCCGTGAAACTGTTGCCAACTTCCAAGCTTCAGGGTCATAAATGGTGAGGAAGTCTCAGGCGAAAAGCCCAGCCCGCCCTTTCAACCGGCCTCGGGGTGCGACAGGGAGGAGTGATTCATCAGGGGATGGAATGGGGGAGCAGGGGGAGCAGGAGCAGCAGCAGCAGCAGCAGCAGCAGCAACAGCAGCAGCAGCGGGAGGAGGAAGAGGAGGAGGAGGAGCAGCAGCAGCAGCAGCAGCGGGAGGAGGAGGATGAGGAGGAGGAGGAGGAGGAGGAGGAGCCAGTCCCCCCCCCCCACCGTTGCCCCTCAAGGCCGCGGTGGCGCTGGCCTCGGGCGCGACGATCGGGACCCCGAGACTGAGGGCGCCGGGGCAGCGAAGATGGAGCAAGAAAACACAAACAGCACAGACACTCACCCTCCACCAAACCACCCCAACCCAACCCGAAGGCCGTAATTTGACCTCCATTCCCAGTGGGCGGGGCATCGGGGAGCAGTGAAAAACACACATATGGAAATTCGGGTCTTCTGGTTAGGTTGGGGTGGTCTGGTTGATAGCCGAACAATCCGAGATCGAGAAGATCGAGATCGAGCAAGAGAAGAGCAGATTGTGACCGAGTAAGAGAAGAGAAAATGAAGAAGAAGAAGAAAAAGAACAGCAACTCGGCGAGAAGTTCGAGATCGAGCAAGAGGTCGGAGTTCCGCGCGGATTTCTTGGACTTGCGCTCGGCCCCCCTGGTGGGTTGGTGGGGGTATCCAGCGCGGATCCAGCGCCCCTGGCGCGCTCTCCACGCTTCAGGGGGGGTATCCAGCGCGGATCCAAGAAATCCTCGCGGACCTCCGAAGCTTTCTGCTCGTGCTGTTGTTTTCTTTCGGTGAAGCGTGAGACTAGATTTGCCAGAAGTCGGGTTTGTCGGGTTTGCCTACTCGCTCTGACGGGTCGTCCTGGATGTTGCCAGTTTTCCTGGGATGGTTGCAGCGGGAGCTCTCGCCATGATCCTGACGGCCTCGACAGGCCAACTCGAATCCTCCGAGCTCGAGTCTTACGTCTCCCCGATGCTTCCTCTGGACGAAGCCCTTCGTGCCCTCCCTGCTCGATCCAGGGTCGGGTCTCGGGCTTCGAGCACTCTGGCTTCCGGGAGTGCTTCTCGGCGCTCCTGGAGGCGGCCTGCCGCCCCGCCCAGCTCCACCGCCAGAGTCCTGGCAGGAGCGCGCCCTGTATGAGGGGTCTTGGGGTCTTGGGGTCGAACATGGGCATAAAGGTGGGCATGTTTGAATCATTGATCTGCAGTGCTTCTCCTCCTCCTTGCTCCCCCTCCTCCCCCTCCTCCTCCCCCTCCTCGGGCTGCCTCCTTCGAGCCAGACTGGGGTGGCCCTGGCGCGCAGCCTGATGCCTGCTCTGCCGCTTTTTTCCCGCAGAGCGCACGGGAATGCACGAAGGTGCGTCGCGATCGCCCCCTTCCTGGACTACCTCCCTCGTCTCCTAGAAAAAAAGTTCCTTGAGGAAAGAGCGCCCCCCCCGAACTCCTGGGGGCCCAGGGCCTGGGGCGCAGCCCCGGGAGGCCGGAAGCAGTGGCGAAACTGCGAGGGGCCCTCTCCTCCAGGACCCCATCCCTCCTTCCCTCCTCCCTCCTACCTCCCTCCCTCCTCCAGGACCCCCCCTCTGCATGGCGAGCTCCTGCTGGCCTTGCAACGCCCCCGCGCCGGGAGAAAACGTCACGCCGGAAGGCGTTCGCAGATGTTCGCACGTCGGGGGGGCATCCGCTTCGTGCCCCAGGGCCGGCAAGGAGGGGCTCCTGTTAAGTCAGGCCTGTCCCTCTACAGGGGGAATATTCAATTATAGTCAAAGAATGTTATGGGGACTATGTTTTCAGTATTTTGGGGCATGTGTTCAGCATTTGTGGGATATTTTTTAAAATTTGTTGTGCAGAATCCCCCTGTAGGGGGACACGCCCCACTGAAGGCTCCTGATGAGATGTGAGGCCGTTGCGCACTGGGGCGCCAGGCTGTGAACAAAAAGGCACGACGTCGGCTGCAGCAGGTAGTCGAGAGTTGAGGACCTCTCTGTAAAGGGGCCTGAGGACCCAGACACCCTCGAGAAATGAAGATGTCTCGACGGGAGGCTTTTCGTTATTTCTCTGCCTCCGGGAGCCCTTACTGGGCCTCGGGACCGTCAAGCAACGATGAGAAGCCGGTCCCGGGGAATGAGTCGACACCTTTGGGGGTCGACTTTATTCGGGGGGGGAAAAGAGGGGGGTGATGACTAGGGAGGGGTGGATTTCATGGCGCGGGCCATGATATTTTCCCAGATTTCATGGCCCCTCTTCTTATTTCATTACGTCCCAGGCCCCCCCGCTGGGCCGCGCACATGCCGCCGGTCATGATTTGCACCCCCCCCTCTTGGACACCCCCCTCTTGGCCGCTCCCGATTTATGAAGAAACCATGACGTCGGGGGTCTGAGGACACTCCACCAATCACGCACCGCGGGCACGGTGGCGGAGGCTGGGCTCCTGTCTCCCGCCCCACACTGGTGTCCTGAAGGCTTCGGCAGAAGGCTCTGCTGTCAGTGGCGATGTAGGCGGCCCCGCTTCGGCGCCCCAGTGTGTCCCACTGGAGGCAGTGAGGCCGTGAAAGCTCCGAAGTTGGGTTGAGCCCCCGCCTTGCTTCTGCATGACCACTTGCCCAGGCAGCAAAGCGCACTCGTGGGCGAAAACAACATATCCGTATTCGCGCCCTCGAGGGCCGGGCCCCTAGACCGCGTCGCCGCGGATACGGGGCGTTT
The DNA here is from genome assembly GCA_963575745.1 of Prorocentrum cordatum. Taxonomy (NCBI): domain Eukaryota; class Dinophyceae; order Prorocentrales; family Prorocentraceae; genus Prorocentrum; species Prorocentrum cordatum. Next base: position 62,474 of record CAUYUJ010018527.1, on the reverse strand, counting down.
TTGTTACGCGGATGCCCCGCGCTGACTGTATCTGTGCGATTGCGGATCCGCGGAATCGCGCCCTGGAGTCCAGAACGCGAGGGCGTGGATATGGATACGTTCGCCGCTCGTGACGCACCAGCTGGCAGTCGCTTCATGGGCGTGGCCCGGGACCGCGTTCTCGTCTTGGATCGCTTTTTGATGATTGCCCTGGGGCCCGATAGCGGCCCGCAGACTTGGGCGTTGCATATCGGGGAGGGCGATAAAGGCGGGGAGGACGAGGTACACACAAGGCCATAAAGAGGCCGTCACGGGGCACGAAGGGTGCACGTTCATCACCCCCTCCCCCGCTCATCGCTCGCAACGCCGGGACAGGCTCGAAAGTTGGACCCCGCCGAAAATCTTCAGGACGCTGGTCCCCTGAGGCTCCATGGTGGCCCCTGGAGACTCCCGAAGGCCCCCCCCCCCCGGAAGGGCAGCGGAGGCGTCCGAGCACCGCTCCTCCCTCGAGGGCCCTTCCTCGAGGCACGGGGAGGCGCCGACGCCATCGCCGTCCGCGAGGATGGGGGCCCCCCTCCCCCTCGAGGGCCCCCTCTTGTCCTCGTTCGGGGCGTGGCCCCGGCCAGGTGCGCCGCCACGGCCGCGACCTCGGGGGCAGCCCCGAGGGCGCCGCTGGCGCCCTGCCCCCCTCCTCGGCGGGCGCCGTGCTGCGGCGGACGTCGGCGGACGGCCAGGCCTCGCGAGCGACGAGCGCGTCCACGCCCTCGGGCCTCCCATCGGCGGCGAGCTCGGGGGAGGGCGGGGAAGCGAGAAGGGCCCAGAAAGGGGGCCTCTAGGGGCCGGCGCCGAAAAGGGCACCTTTTCTTCCCCCCCCATGTGTCGCTCTCCATTCATTCGCGCCCGGTGCGAAGGAGTGTGTCTGTTCCCGTTCGCAGCGGAAGCACTTGCTCCCCGCACAGACGAGACCGTTGATGGTGTTTTTGTGAGTAAGGTCCTTCCCTGAGATCCGACGCAGCGGAAAAATTGGAACCTTGAAAAAACCACGCCCGGAGCCCTGGACACACCAGCTGTCTGCGTCGTTTTTGGAGCTAGATCGATCTGCGAAGGTCCCCGGGCCCGAACCAGCCTGGCGAAAACGCCCGGCTCGAAAAAAGTGGAGCGCCAGGATCTCAGGGTTCTCGGGACGTTCAGAGGCCCCCCGCTGGCCTCCCGAGAGGCTTCCTGAGCCTTGCCCGAAGATGCAGACAGCCTGTCAGAAGGCCAGAGGCCTTCTGCGAAGCCCCGCCGCCCTCTGAGGAGGCCTTCTCATTCTCACCTCCCCCCCCCCCGCTCGCCGCCGAGACAGAGCGTCGTGTTTCTGTATTGTTCGGGGCGTAATGGGCATTATAGCCCCCGGCTCCCCCTCCCCCCCCCCCGTAACGCCCCTCCCCCCCCCCCCCCCCCCCAGTGCGCTCCGGGCACTGCCGCCGTGCGCACGGCGGGGGAGGCGTTACATTGTACCCCCCCCTGTCCCCTCCCCCCCCCTATAATGCCCAGTATCGCCGAACATGAAGAAACGCGCTCGCAAGCGTGTCCACCTCCCCAGACCTCTCCAACGCTTTGGAAAAATCAGGACTGCGGCTTGTCCTCAGTTTTCGGCCTCCTGGGCCCTGCACGAGCCCTGGGACCATCCGAGAACGACCTGGGGGGCTCTTGACTCCCGGGGTCCCCGCGTGGACAAAAATCAAGACATCGGGTGTCTGGGTCCTTCTGCTTCGCGGGCCCATTGGCAGCGACCCCGCGGGATCCCGAGAATCATGGGACTCAGAGACCTCGACGTCTGCTCAGTGCGGGGTTCCCGGAAGTCCCCACCCGTTCCCCAACTCATTCCCAACACGCGTGCCGGAAGCCTTTCCGCAGCTCCTGCGAAGCTCCTTGGGAGCTCCTGCGAAGCTCCTGTTTCGAGCGTGCAAGCTCTCCAGACAGCTTGTCCAGCGTTCTTGCAGGCATCTCCCACGGGCGATTCACGCGCTGTCCGGGTTTTGGACGCCACACGTGCGGGGGCCCCGAAAGCCCCGACCCGTTCCCCGGTCGGGGATCCAGGGGCGGGGGTCCATGCAGACGGGGGTCAGTCAGAGCGCCGGATCTTGTAGGATCCTGCAGGGCCATGGTCGCACTGACCCGGGCTTGGGTGCAGGATCGTGTCGGGGATGCGTAAGACTCGAGCAAGCCGGAACTCGGATTTGCAGACGTTTTTTGACAAGCGCATCCTGGATTTTGACGAGCCCCGTCAGGCCAACCCGAGTCCCCCGCACCCGAGTCTTACGTCTCCCCGATGCTGCAGGACCCCGCAAGGCTTGATTGCCCCGGGTCTGGGCTGACCCCGGCCAGTAGATCCCCGACCCAGGGCCAGCTCGATACGGTAGGTTCATACGGCGTTGGCGAACCAGCGACGCTGGCGATGGCGTTCAAGGTTGAGTTCTGCAACGCTGAAGCACAGAGGGACACTGCAACGTCGCTGGAACCGACGGAACTCCACCTGGAACGATCGGGGCCGCGATCGATTCAAGGTTGAACGATCGATGCGGAGTCAAAAGCCTTTGCGCGCGTCGACGCCGCACGAACCTTATGTCGTGCCTGTCCTTCTACAGGGGGGATATTCGAAAATGGTCAAAAATTATCCTGGCGAAGGACCCAACCATATGCAGTTGTGGGTACCGCAATTGTGAAAATCTTCTTCGGTGAAACTCCCTATGGGGCCACGAAGCGCTGCACTGGGTGGGGGGGAACGCTAGCTGTTCTGGGTGAGTGGTGTGTCAAGTAAGGTTTCCGGGACGCATGCGGACGGTCCCACTGGGGGCTTCGGTGGAGCTCCCTATGGGGCCACGAAGCGCTGTACTGGGTAAGTGAAAATGCCAAATTAAGCTTTCGGGACGCATGCGGACGGTCCCACTGGAGGCTTCGGTGGAACTCCCTATGGGGCCACGAAACGATGTACTGGGTGGGCGAAAATGCCAAATTGGGCTTCCGGGACGTATGCGGACGGTCCCACTGGGGGCTTCTGTGGAGCTCACTAAAGGGCCACGAAACGCTGTATTGGGTGGGTAAAAATGACACGGTGGGTTTTCGGGACGCATGCGGACAGTGGCACTGGGGCCTTCGGTGGAGTGCCCTACGGGGCCACGGAATTTTGGACTGGGTGAGTGAAAATGCCACAATGGGTGTTTCGGGACGCTTGCGGACGGTCCCACTGGGGCCTCCCTGTGGGGCCACGAAACGCTGCATCGGGTGGGTGAAAATGCCACATTGGGTGTGCGGGACGCATGCGGATGGTGGCACTGGGGCCTTCGGTGGAGCTCCCTGTGGGGCCACGAAACGTTGTAATGGGCGGATGAAAATGCCAAATTGGGTGTTTCAGGACGCACTCGGACGGTCCCACTGGGGCCTTCGGTGGAGCTCCCTATGGGGCCACGAAACGCTGTACTGAGTGGGGGGGGGACGCATGTGGACGGTGGCACTGGGGTCTTCGGTGGGGCTCCCTATGGGGCCACGAAACGCTGTACTGAGTGGGGGGGACGCATGTGGACGGTGGCACTGGGGCCTTCGGTGGAGCTCCCTATGGGGCCACGAAGCGCTGTACTGAGTGGGGGGACGCATGTGGACGTGGCACTGGGGCCTTCGGTGGAGCTCCCTATGGGGCCACGAAGCGCTGTACTGAGTGGGGGGGACGCATGTGGACGGTGGCACTGGGGCCTTCGGTGGGGTTCCCTATGGGGCCACGAAGCGCTGTACTGAGTGGGGGGACGCATGTGGACGGTGGCACTGGGGCCTGCGGTGGAGCTCCCTATGGAGCCACGAAGCGCTGTCTTGACTGAGTGGGGGGGACGCATGTGGACGGTGGCACTGGGGTCTTCGGTGGAGCTCCCTATGGGGCCACGAAACGCTGTACTGAGTGGGGGGGACACATGTGGACGGTGGCACTGGGGCCTTCGGTGGAGCTCCCTATGGAGCCACGAAGCGCTGTCTTGACTGAGTGGGGGGGACGCATGTGGACGGTGGCACTTGGGCCTTCGGTGGAGCTCCCTATAGGGCCACGAAACGCTGTACTGAGCGGGGGGGACGCATGTAGACGGTGGCACTGGGGTCTTCAGTGGGGTTCCCTATGGGGTCACGGAGCGATGTGCTGGGTGGGTGAAAAGCATGGAAGAAGGAGGAGGGAGGAGGGGGAAGAGGAGGAGAGGAGAGGAGGGACGCGGGGACCGTCTCTTCAAAACGAGGACCCAACATCACAGGATGGCTGGGAATAGTCTGGGGACTATCTTGGCCATGTTGGTCTGTGTTGGCCATGTTGGTACATGTTTGGAGAATGTTTTATTCTTCGTCGGAAATCTCCCTGTATGGGGGACACGCCCGATCTAAACCTACCGTACCCCGAGTCGTTGCTTGCCGGTCCCGGGGGGGCCCAGCGAGTATCTTCTCGGCCGCCAGCTGAGCCTCCGGCGGCCCCGCGCGGCCGCCCCGGGACGGGGCGGGCAGTCCTATAGGGAATCCGTGGTGGATCCTCCGGATTCCGGAAAAGGCCTTTTCGGAAATCCTGAGGCATCCCTGGGGATTCCTCAGGAATTCTTGAGAATCCTAGAGACATCCTGGGGGATCCGTACGGAAACCTTCGAGAATCTGGAGGAGTCCCGACGGCCCCATAGGGAGTCCTCAGGAATCCACTGGGAAGAGAGAGACCCTCCAACCAGCCCGGATATGGGACGCGATTGCTCCTCCAACGTGGCACTGAGCATCGGCACCGGCATAGATCTGTTGTCGAAAATTGGCATCTTCCCGCTGCGTGCCGCGCAATTCGGCGCAATCTTGGGCTCAATTTGGCTCTCGGTGGCCACTGAAGGCAGCTCCAGCACAGCCGGTCTTCTCGTCCTCACGAAGGCCTCCAAGGAGTGGCCTCCCATCGGCGGCGCGCCCCCAGGGGGGGGGCAGGCCTGCGCAGCAGAAGGCTCAGAAGGCGGCAGGGCTGCTCGGGAGCCCTGCCCGTCCCTCCGAGCGGCCGCTCTCTGTCTCTCGGAGAGCCGGGCCGGAGGAAGGGGGGGGGGATTGGGGAAGGGGGGGGTTCGAAATCTGCCGCGTGCAGCTGGTTTCGGCCCCGCCGTCGGGCCCATGCCTCGATACAGGGGCGCCTCCCGGCGCCGGGAGGCGCCGGGAAAAGCAGCTATACGTGAGTTGATTCTCAACCCCCCCCTTTGCTACCGCTACCCCCCCTTTCGCCCGGCCCGAGAGAAGGCTCAGAAAACTTGTCAGAAGTCCTGAGGCCTCCCGAGCCTTCTGAGATGGTCCGCCCCTCTCGCTACCCCCCCAGGTTCGCCGCCGATAGATGCGGTCGGAGGGTCGCGCCGCATCGCGGACGCATCGCCGATGCATCGTCGATGCGGAGCGATCTCTCGACGCCATCTACTCGGGCCCCACCTGGATGCCTGGAGCCGAGGACCAAGACCCCCAGCGCATGATGGGCTTGCCGCCGACCCCGAGGAAACGGTTCTGCCCGCCCCTCGCAGAGGCCGCCGCCGCGGTCGCGACCGCGTGCGTGGGCGCCCCGCCGCCCGCCAGCAGCGGCGCGCCGCGCCCGTCGCCGCGCGCGGCGGCGGACGCGGCGCGGCTCCTCGCCTCCGCGGCGGGCGCCGCGCCGCGGCGGGCGCCGGCGGCCGCGGGCGCGGGCGCCGGCGCGCCGCTGCCGGGCCCGGCGCCGCGCGCGGCGCAGGCGGCGGCGGTCCTCGGCGGCCCTCGGCGGCCCTTTTGGATGCCCTTTGGCGGCGCTCGGCGGCGCTCGGCGGCCCTCCTCGGCGGCCTTCGGCGGGCCTCGGCGGGCCCCAGCGGCCGGGCGCGAGCGCGCGCGAGCGCGCGCGGCGCAGGCTCTGGCACGACTGCGCGCGAGAGTGGCCCTTCGCCGTAGTGACCTTTGGTGCGGTAGGTTCGTGTCGTGTCGACCAGCGGCGACCCCGCCAGTGGCGTTCAACGCTGAACGCCGCGGGCGACCCAGAATCGTTCGATGTGGAACGATTTGGGCGTTTCGGAAACGGCCGATCGTTCAAGATTGAACGACCCCCGCGGTGTCAGAAACCAACGCCGAAGTCGGCACGACACGAACCGACGTGCGGGCTTGCTGGGGTCCCCCGATCGTCGAACGCAGTGCGGTCGTAGCGTCTTGCGCGTCTGTGTTTGGTCCCCCCGCGGCCCCCCAAAAGCGGCGTACCAGAAGTCACTTCTTACCAGGGGGCACTCTTGCGTGTAGCCGACAGGCACGATCGACATGGAGATGGGAACGAGGACGATATTCGGTACGGTCTAAGTGGGCACGGAAAAGATATCGATACCGCTGCTCGTCCTGGAGAGCCTTCGTCACCACGGCGTGGCTCTCCTCGAAATTCTGGTCAGAATGCACCCCAAGAGAGAACCAGGGAGCGGGGGTATCGGGCTTCTCGGTACGATCGAACTGGATACGGGAAGAAGGGGAGCGTCGACCATCAGCAGTTCCTGACCATTGGGGGCATTGAGGAGCCAGAAAAATAGATGCATCATTATGAACAGGTTCTCGCGGGTTTCTTGGAACGGCGCAGGCTCTGACACGATCGGCATGGATACCCAAAGACCCAATGTACTGAACGAAAACAGGACGACGTGTTTTCGCCGTGTTCGGCATCTAGATGCCCCCGCCGAGTCCGCAGACAGTCAAAAACGATTCAGAATGAACAGCCTGTCCCGCGGAGTGGGTCGAGACTTCCGAGGAGGCCCGTATGAAAAAAGACATGGACCTTCGGCTAAGGGAAGAACGGGGACGAAAACCGACAGCAGTTCCTGACCCTTTCGGACATCGAAGAACAACCAAACGGCATAACCATGATTTCTTTGAGTTCCGCGCGGGTTTCTCGAATCGGAGCTGGGGCCCCGCTGGCGGCGCCCGCGGCGCCGCCCTTGGCGCGCCCCGCGCCCCAGGGAGGGAGGCCGGCTCCGGTAAAGCGAAGTCGAGAAAGTATGCTCGTGCATTGGGAAAGGGCTCGCCATCGGCTTCGCCGTTGTCGCTGTCGCCTGGGGCAGCATGAGGTCTGCCTGGCAGCGGCCGCTGGCGGTTAGGGTTAGGTCGGGCCTGTCCTCCTACATGGGGATGTTCGACGAAAAATGTACACCAAAAATAGTCCCAAAATAGTCTGGGGACTATTTTGAAATATGTTTTGACCTTTGGGGAATATTTTTATGGCATTTTTGATTTGTCATGCAAAATCCCCCTGTAGGGGGACAGGCCCGACCTAAGGTTAGGGGCAACATTTGCTGTTGGGCATCATGCCGTTGTTTCTCCATGCCCGCGTCGGCAGTGCCCAAAGGCCAGGCAGGGCGTCACCACCGTCGCCGACGACGGCGCCCGTCCACCGCGCCGGCGCCGTCGTCCACGGCGGCGTCGGCGTGGGCGTGGGCGTGGGCGTCGCGTTGGGATCGAGGCGCCGAGGCGAGGCTCGAGGTCCGAGGCTTTTGGTGCACGTGTCTTTCAGCTCGCTCCAGGGGCAGCGAACGCGATCTGCGCTTCTGGGGCGACGGAGGAGGAGGCAGTGCTCGTAGAGTAAGAGCGAACCTGAGCAGCCCAATCGTCGGTAAGAGCATACCTGAAGTCCGAACTTGTCGCGAATGGGTGTCGTAGGGATTGTTATTGACGGGTCAAGCGCGCTGGCTGAGCTGGGATCTGGCATTGGAAACGACGCTGCCCCCCAAGCGACCTCCAACACGTGTCCCTTTTCTAACGAGGGCTTGTGCACAGCTCACGACAGCCGAGATCGTGCCGAACGGATCGGGGATGCACTACAGTGGGGGTTGCGCATCAAGAAACCAGATGCCTTTCGTCAGGGTATCCTGGGTTTCTTCGCTCCTCGCGCTGCGCGGTGACTTCCCGCAGCCGTTGAAGGAACTGCTGCGTTCAGGGTGCTCCAGGTTTCCCATCAGGTGCACCTCGCGCACGGGTTCTCAGGGCTGGGTTTCTTGCGAGTGTTTCTTGCGGCCGCGCCCGCACTGTACCGGAGCACCCGCGACTTCACTTTCGTGCGAGATGCCTCGATCTGGGTCGAGCCGCGTGTGCCTCGGAGCCCGAAGCTGTGGTGCGTCTGCGCCCACGACTCCCTCAAAGGTTGCCACACGTGGTCGTGGCCCAGTGTCACCCCTAGCTCATTCGCCCCTGTGGGGCGCCAGCTTCAGTCCACCTGGGCCTCCTCGGAAAAGCTGGGGCCACCCTGGGCAAGGATCACGTCCTGGCAACACCCGACCCCTAGATCTCACGGCAGTTGGCGTCCCTTGCCCGTGCGAGCGCGGAGACGTAAATCGGGCATGTCCTGCAGGAGGAATAATCAAGAATAGTAAAAATAGTCTGGTGACGATGTTGCTGGCTCTTTTTTATCAGAGTGAGGGGGCCGAACGGTCATTCATTGTCCTTGGGTGCGTGGCTGAAGTGGGGATCCGTGGTGAGGATTCTGCTTGTTGCGTTGTTATTGTTTGTTGTCGTCGGCTCACCCGCTACCCACCCGCGACTCATCCCGCGACCCACCCGCGACCCACCCCGCGACCCACCCCGCGACCCACCCGTGACCCACCCGCGACTCAACCCGCGACTCAACCCGCGACCCACCCCGCGACCCACCCGCGACCCACCCGCGACCCACCCGCGACCCACCCCGCGACCCACCCGTGACCCACCCTGCGACCCATCCGCGACCCACCCGCGACCCACCCGCGACCCTTTTGCGACCCCCCCGCGACCCGCCCCGCGACCCACCCGCGACCCACTCGCGACCCACCCACGACCAACAGCGACCCACCCGCGACCCAACCGCGATCCATTTGCGACCCACCCGCTACCTACCCACATTGGTTAAACGAAAATGTCGGCGCCTGCGGCGGGCTCGTTGCATAATTTGTGAAATTTTGGCGGCTGCGGCTGGCTTCTCCAGAGTCTCGCAGACTGCCGACGTCCCCACCGCCCCCTCACTCTTATCCGCGTCTGCGGGGTGCTATGGTACTATCCGTAAGGGCTTCGCCACCATGTTGCCGGCCCACCTCCCGTAGAATGGGACTTGCCAGAGCTGTGTTGGGATGTCTGGACGTTGCCGTGAAGCAATGTCGGGACTTCACGCGAGGGCAAGTATTAATGTACGAGGGTTTATGGTTTCGGTGGCGCGAAAATGATGTAATTTACTATGGTGCATGGCTTCGGGGACGCAAATATCGCGTGACTTACGAGGGCTTGTGGTCTCGGGGACGCCATCATTGTATGATTTACCAAGGGTTTGTGACCTCGGGGGCGCAACGATTGCGTCATTTACATGGGTGTATGGCCTTGGGGGCGCGAAGATTGTGTAATGTATCAGGTTTGTGGCCTCGGAGACGCAAGCATGGTGTAATGTACTATGGCTTATGGCATGCGGGCGCGAATATGGCGTAACGCTTGAAGGTTCATGGTTTCGGGGGCGTGAATATTTAGTAATTTACGTGGGTGTATGGTGTCGTTGGCGTGAGTACCGCGTAATTTACAAAAGGTGCATGGTTTCGGGGACGCGAAGTTAAGTAATTTAAAAACGGATTGTGGTTTCGGTGGGTTTATGGCCTCGGGGACGCGAATATGGCGTAATTGACTAGAGATTATGTCCTCGGGGAGGCGAATATCAAGTGTATTTGCGTGTCCCATGCCCCCCTCGGGGATTCGGGCAACGCGGCTTGGGCGTGGTAAAAAAAGCTGGTTTGGGTCTCCCCCCCTCGTGCGTTCAGCAACAGTTGACAGTAAGGACGCAGACAGCAGGGCTGTAACAGTGGAAACTGGAAACTGCAACTGGCACAGGGAGCTGCAATCCTCACCCTCGCAGCCTGTTGGCCGCGCAAGGGGGCCGGCGGATTTGCTGTTCGTTTCACTATGGCTTATTCTTCTCCCAAAATCCGCCTGCAGGAAGACATGCCCGACCTACGCGGAGACCCCCCCCCCAGAG
>CAUYUJ010018527.1:0-50000 GCA_963575745.1 Prorocentrum cordatum | reverse complement strand
CTCGGGAGCGCTGCGCCCCCAAAGGCTGGAACGCGGGCCCGCCGCGCCAGCCGCGGCCGCGGGAGGCTCGGCCGCGGGCCGCCCCCCCCCCTCTCCCCCTGCCGGCGGGGCCCCCATGTGGCGGGAGCTGTGGCCCCACGGCGCTCCAAGGGCCGCGCGAGGAAGCTGGCATCGCACGGATTCTCCTCCTCCTCCTCCTCCTCCTCCTCCTCCTCCTCCTCCTCCTCCTCCTCCTCCTCCTCCTCTCCCTCCTCGCCCCCCAGTCGAACGAGGTCCGAGGTCGAACGAGGAAGTTGGCATGTCTTGCCGGCGAGGACCGTCGAGGCGCATGGTTGTCGGAAGCTGGAGCCTATATTCGGGGGAGCGTAAGACCCGGGTTTGCCAGGACTCGGGTTCGCCATCGTTTTTTGACGACCGCGACTCGGATTTTGACGAGGAGGAGTTTTGTGGGATGTCTGCAGCGGGAGGCCTCGTCAAAATGCAGGCTCGGCCTCGTCATTTTTTTGACGACCTCGTCGGGGATTTCCGAGTCCCCCGTACCCGGGTCTTACGTCTCCCCGATATATACAGGACCAGTGGCGGGCCGTTTCTCCATCCCAGGACTCTCTGAGGGTCGGGGGCGACGCTGGGGTGGTGTGGTGTATACTTGTTTCCCCGATGTCCTGGGGAAACAACGAAAAATGTATACCCAAGGTTCCCGTATACACCAGGATCCGCTCTCCAGTGCAAATTTCAATGCAGGGCCAGAAAAAAGCGTCGGTGTAAAGAGTTCGACTCCTTACATCGAGGCGCATTGTTGTTCACCTTGCGAAAAGATGCACGCACGAAGCCGAGAAATGCGCAGGGAGTGGACGTCCGAGCGATGGCGAGAGAAGGCACCACTGATCAGTATCGCTCAACCGACCCCTACCCCCGTCTCGGCCACGCGCAGAGGGGGTTATGGGGGAGGGGGGAAGATTTCTTGGAAGCACCCCTGCTTCTTAGAAGGCGCGGGCCTTGTCTGAGAAGCTTCCCCCTACCCCCCAACCATCTCCATCCCCATCCAGACCCCCACCATCTCACCCCCCCAGTTGGGGATATTCCCTTCGAAAACCTAAGGAAGCGGCCTATCTCCCCATCTAGGGGGGCAAATCGGACAGTGGGGCCCACGCCGTTGGGGATAGAGGTCGGATCAACGGTGTTTAAAGGCACTACTGATCAAACCACCTCAACCCAACCCGAAGGCCCCAGACCCCCACCCACAAATTTCGGGCTGGGAAACGTGCGGGTTCCCCTGCGTGTTCCCCGATGTTCCGGGACGTCCCCATTGGAAATGGACAGACCCAGCGGTGAGTTCTGGTTGGATTGGGGTGGCTTGGTGGATGGCCTGTAAGAAACAACTGCATAAACACAAACTGTTGGAGGCCCGCGCGAATTTCTTGGATCTGCGCTGGGCCCCCTTGGTGGCGCCTCTGGCGCCGCACCTGACGCGCTCCGCGCCGCAGGGAGGGGGGGTTCAGCGCAAAGCCAAGAAATCCTCGCAGACTTCCCAAAGTGTATGCTCACTCAGCTTTCCTTCCACAGGAGAAGAGTGACGATGCGAGCTGTTGTTCCCAGAGGTCGGCCTCTGGGGGCGGCTTTGCGGTCCCGGGCCCACCTATGAAACACCGGAGCTCCGAGGGCACACGCCAGGAAACGCTCGCGATATCGGAGCTCTGGGTGCGCCAGGGCTTCTGAATCCCTTGCGCAGCCCTGCTCCGAAGCTCGAAGCATGTCACTTTCCTCGTGGCTCTTCCGCGGCCCTCTTGGCCTTCCCCCCCTGGCCCCTCGCAGCCCCTGGTCCACTAGCCTGGAGCCCTTGTTGTCCGCGTGTGGTCCGTCGGGGTGCGCGGCTCGCTGCCCTCTCGGCCTGGACCCCGCCCGGCCAGTGCGCCTATCGTCCAGGCCCGCGGGCAGCAGTTGCCGCGCGGGACTGCCCTGGCTCCGTCGGCCGCAGTCCTCCCGGCCAGCCCTGCTCCGCCGGGGGGGCACCTTCCCTGGTGCGCGGCCCCCTCGGCCTGGACCCCGCCGGGCGCCCGCGAGCCTCGCCTCCGGGCCCGAGAGAGCAGCTGCCGCTCGGCCGCGGCGGTGGCTGCCGGCGCCACTTGCGCTCGCCGGTGCCCGTTGGCGCCCTTGCCTCGGCAACTCGGCGCCAGGCCTCCGACGTCCTCGTGAGCTCGAGCGGGGGCCCCGCAGCGGAAACACCACGGCATCGAGGGTCGGAGCGCCTTCCTCCTCCTCCTCCTCCTCCTCCTCCTCCTCCTCCTCCTCCTCCTCCTCCTCCTCCTCCTCCTCCTCCTCCTCCTCCTCCTCCTCCTCCTCCTCCTCCTCCTCCTCCTCCTCCTCCTCCTCCTCCTCCTCCTCCTCCTCCTCCTCCTCCTCCTCTCTCCTCCTCCTCCTCCTCCCTCCTCCTCCTCCTCCTCCTCCTCCTCCTGCTCCTCCTCCTCCTCCTCCTCTTTCTCCTCCTTCTCCTCCTCCTCCTCCTCCTCTCCTCTCCTCTCCTCCTCCTCCTCCTCCTCCCTCTCCTCCTCCCTCCTCCTCCTCCTCCTCCTCCCTCCCTCCTCCTCCTCCTCCTCCCTCCTCCTCCCTCCTCCTCCTCCTCCTCCTCCTCCCCCCCTGGAGACGGGGGTCAATTCAGACGGGCGTCAGCCAGAGCGCCGGAGCTTGCAGGATCCTGCAGGGCCAGGGGTGCATTGGCCCGGGCTTGGGCGCAGGATCCTGCAGGATCTCGCAGGATCCTGCAACGCCTGACTGACCCGGGCTTGCATCGACCCGGGTCAGTGCGTCCCCGATCCTAGCTCGTGGCCCGTCTCGGTGCGTCGTGGTCCGTCGTGGCCCCCTCCGTGGTCCGTCGAGGCCTGTGCCTCGCCCTCTCGGCCTGGACCCCGCCTGGCCCGCGAGCCTCGCCTCCGGGCCCGAGGGCAGCTGCCGCGCGGGATGGTCGGCCGCGGCGCGCCGGCCGCCGGCGCTGCCCGTGCTCTCGTCGGTTCCCGCCAGCGTGCCCTCGGCGCCAGACCGCCGGCGCACTGATGAACTCGATCGGGGGCCGCGCGGTGAAGACACCACGACGACACGGAGGTCGGAGTTCCTTCCTGGCTTTCAGTAGGGCCTGTCCCTCTACAGGGGGAAAATTCAAAAATGGTCAGAAAATATTATGGGGACGATGTTTTGAAGAGTGTTTGGCAATTTGGTGTTTTTTTTGCCATTTTTTGTTTTTCGTCCAAGATCCCCCTGCAGGAGGTTAGGCCCGACTTCATCCTAGATAGAGGCGTAGCTCTCGCCGCATTGCCGGCTGCACCGGTTTCCTCGGCCTGGGTCCCGCCTGGCCCGTGCTCCCCTTCGGTGCCCGTCGGCGTCCCCACCTCGCATCTCTGATTGGCTTGTTCTCCACCACCACCACCACCACCACCATAACTTGGAGGGGGAGGGGGTCCTCCTCCTCCTCCTCCTCCTCCTCCTCCTCCTCCTCCTCCTCCTCCTCCTCCTCCTCCTCTTTCTCCTCCTCGTCCTCCGCCAGGCTGAGCAGCATCGAAGCCTCACAGCGTAGCTCCAGTAGGCGTCACCTCGAACTCGGCCCCAAGGCTCGATCGATCGACCCTCGTCCTCCTCCTCGTCCTCCACCTCCTTATCCCCCCTCCGACTTCTGGTGGTGGTGGTGGAAAGCGAGCCCATCATCACATCTCTGATTGGCCCTTCCGCCCTGGACCCGGCCGGAGGTCCCAGCGCAGGGGCAAGCTCGGATTGCCTGCGCGGGGCGACGCTCCCGTCGCAGAGGCCCCGGCCGGGTTCCCGCCCAGGCTCGAAGCTCTCGCGCTCCCGCCGGCCAGATTTGCGGGCCGGAGGAGTGCCGCCAGGGCCGCAAGAGAGAGGCGATTGAGCACAAAACGATGTACACATACAGAGACAGGACAGACAGACAGACACAGACAGACAGACAGACAGACAGACAGGCAGGCAGGCAGGCAGACAGACAGACAGACAGACAGACAGACAGACAGACAGACAGACAGACAGACAGACAGAGTTACAGAGGGTGAGGAAGAGTGAGAGAGAGGGAGTCTGAGATGAGGACTATGATACGTATAGCTATACCTACAGATCCAGAGAGGGAGAGAGAGGGAGAGAGAGATGGAGAGAAAAGAGAGAGAGAGAAAAGAAAAAAAAATAACAAGCACAAAATGGAAGAGACTCATGGATGGAGTCTGGGGCACGCCAGCAGGGAAAGCGCCGACTGGGGCAGAAGTGGCGGCTGCACTTCACGGGGGCAGCACGCGCAGCAGAGGCGTCATCACAGCGAGGCGGAACCCTGGGCGGACGCCAGACGGACGGGCACGAACGGCCCTGCGAGACACGGCACCTGCAGGACGCAGGTCGCTCTGGCATCGCCTTGGAATCGGTCGCGCCACGGGAGCTCACGGGCAGCAGAGGCGCTCGGAGGCAGAGCCCCGGACGGAAGCCGGGCGGCTGGGCATGAATCATGTAGGGTTGGCCATACAAACACATATCAATGCCGCACGATGTTGGCGGCACCGCGGCAGTATGTCAAAAACCATGTCAAACAACATGTCAAGCAGCAGCTCAAAAAAGAAGTCCATATGAGTGCGCCCACGAGCCTGCCAGCGAGATCGGGCGGCGCAAGTGGGGCAAGCGATTGCGCGTGGGCAGGTGCTCGGGTAGCTGGGACCGCGCATTTCCGCAGCATGGGTCGGAGGCGCCCCCCGATGTACACGGGGCCTCCGAGGCAGGGGTCGGATGCTCGGCGGCGGGATGCTCGGCCGGGTGGGAAGCGAAGCGCCGTTGCGGGGGAGGCGGGGTCGGAGAAACAAACAGAGGCAGCAGAGGCACGACGACGTGCAAGCCGCCTTTGCCGTTCAGTCGGACATGTCCCTCTACAGGAGGAATATTCAACAATAGTCAAAAATTGTTTGGGGACGACCTTTTGACTATCTTTGACTACGCCTGAGCATTTTTGAATATGTTGTATTTCTCATCCAAAACCCCCCCTGTGGGAGGACATGCCCGACCTAAGAAGATTCTGCCGGGGGTGCACTGACTTTGCAGCCTGGCTCCGCGTCTTCTGCTGGCTCTCCCGCACGGCCGTCGATCGTCCGCCGGCGAGCGGGCGGGCCCCCACGGCCCGCTCTATAACCTGACGCGCCTCGAGCGTTCGCTCTCCCGCGGCCTGGCCGAGAAGCGGGGCTCGACGAGCCCCGCGCCTGGTGCGGCGTGGCGTGCGGGGGTTCCTCGTGTCGGGGGCGGCCAAGAGGGGGGTGATGACCAGCGGGGGGGGGGATCTCACGGCGGGGGCCACGATACATCTCCCCAGAGTCCATGACGCCTCTTCCCATCCCACTACGTCCCCGGCCCCCCCACCCACCCTTGGGCCGCGCACGTGCCGCCGGGCATGATTTGCGTGCCCCCCTCTTGGGCGCCCCCCCCCTTGGCCGCCCCCGATCGTAGGTAGGAGCCGGCGGCCGCCGATGCTTGCTCTCCGTGCAGAGCGGCGCGCAGCGCCCAGCAGAGCATCAAGCGCTTCTGGATCGGGCAGCGGCCCAGCAGCGCCGTGGCAAGTGGGCTGTGCAGCACCGCTGGACATCGAGGACGTGCAACCTGAGCTGGGCCACTGGCCCGTCGGCGCCCCTGGAGTCGCCCGCGCAGGCACCAGTGCCACCAGCAAGAACCCCCGAAGGAGTTGACAGCCGTATGCCGAGACAGGACCCCGACGAGCGCCCGCGATCGTGCGCCAGCAAGGACGCCAAAGCCGAGCAGGCCTCGCCGCACCAATAGCCGCCTGGTGGTTCTCCCTGTGCGGGCACGCGCGCGGCGAAGGTCGAGTGACCGTGTTGCTCTGCGTGCTGCTAAGTGTGTTGCGCAGTGTGTTGCCATGCTTGGCCGCTCGGTTTGTTGTGTCGCAGTTGCGCGGCAATGTCGTAGGCAACGTGTTATCACAGCATGCGTGGCGCATTTTTGCGGCGCAGTTGTGTGGCAGTTTTGGTGGTCGATTCTGTGCCGCGCATTTGTGTTGCAATATTTGTCGCGCGCGGTTTGCTTGTCGTGGCAAGTGTTTGTGACAATGTTTGTGGCGCCTCCCTTGCGTGGCAACTTGCCCGTTCCCCGAGCATCGATTTTCTCAGGAACGGGTAATTTGGGACGGCCCCCCTTTCCCAACCGCGCCTCCAGCCCGGCTATGCCGTGCGATGATTATCATCGCGACGCACTCGCATGTAGGAAGATGGCCTTGAGGACATTGCGCGCAATACTGTGCACTGCTGAGCTTGTGTTACCTGTGTTGTGTGCCGTTGCGACGTGTTGGGCAATGGTGCCGTACGCTGCTTTTGTATCGCCGCTTCAGTGTTGGACTACGCCGCACGCTGCCCTGGCACGCCAAATTGTGAGCCCGGCCGCGAAGCGCCTTGCACCTCAGCGCTCGCGACAGCAGGCCCTTGCGCGCGGCATGGGGGGAGCGGTTGGTGCACTTGCTCCACGCCGCGCGCGCCTTCTTCCACTTGTGCGTCTGGGCGTTGGCGCTCTGTCTGGGGGGGGGGATTGGGCCACGCCGGTGGATGGGCCTCCGCGACGCCTGCGGCATCACGAGACACAGCACCCGCAGGGAGCAGGTCGCGCGGGCCTCGCTCCGGGACCCGCCGGCGCCGCGGGGGTCCCCCCCGGGCATCCCCTGGCGCACGGAGGCGTCCGCCCTGGGGCGGACGCCCGACGGACTGGCACGAGCGGGCCCCGCGAGGCACGGCACCCGCGGGCATCGCTCTGGGACCCGCCGCGCCGCGGGGGTGCCCACGGGCATCCCCAGGCGCACGGAGGCGTCCTCCTCGGGGGCGGACGCCACGACGGACGGGCACGAACGGGCCCTGCGAGGCACGGCACCCGCGTCAGGCAGGCCGCGCTGGCAGCGCTCCGGGATCGGTCGCGCCCGCGGGGGCCGCGCGCTCGGCCCCCCCACGCCTCCTCCTCCTCCTCCTCGTCCTCGACCCCTGGCAGGTTATTGGTGGTCCGTTGGGTAGGTACGGGATCATGAGCACATGGTTGATTGTTCGCCGCCCGCAGGCATCTATCGAAACGTGCGTGAGCCGGATATTCCACCACAGGGGTCTGGGGACGAAGCTTTCCGTAGTTTTCGTGAAAATTGCGCCGTTTATGTAGATCGTTTGATAAGCATGCCCGAACCTATTCGCGAGCAGGTGGACGCCATCTGGGACAAAAGCAAACAAGAGCAAGACCTTGGATTTCTTGCTCAGTGGCAAACCCGCGAGCAGCTCGATTGCAAATACGGGCGGGGAGGGTGGCGACCTCTTGTTCGGTTTGCTGTTTGGGAGGGTTCAAAAGGGTCGCGGAGGGTCATTGGCAATGGCCGTTCCGCTGGGCACAACGAAGCACACGCTGTCCAGGAACGCGTCCACACCACATGTACATCCATGGGTTTTGCCATTGCTTGGAGATTATCCGGGTTTTTCCCGGGGCGGAAGCTTCGGCGCAGCACGCGTGACATGAAAAAGGCATTCTGGCAAATTTCCGCTGCTGAGTGCCACGCTCGATGCCATATCGTCTCTGCCTGGCCTCGGGTTCGCGGTTGCTGGGTATTCGCGGAGGTCGAGGGCCTGGCGTTCGGGATTGGTGTTGCCGTGAATCATTTCAATCGCGTCCCCTTGCACTTTGTGCCATAGCGAGGCGGTGGCTGGGCATTCCAGTTATTAGCTTTTACGATGACGTTAAAAGTACTGATGTTGAAGGCAGATCTGAATCGTCATTTCGGTGCTTGGGGGAACTTGTGGGCTTCCTGGGTTGGGTGTTCGATCCAGGAAAGGATTCATATCCTTCCACGCACGGTCCTTTCCTGGGGCGGAACGAAGATTAATCGCTCGTGCCCCAACTTGGAGCTATTACCTTGTCTCCTACCTCAACCTTTTTCTGGGCGGGTCTGTAGGTTTGTTGCGCCAGGCCTTACAAAACCAGTCTATTTCCCCAGCTGCCGCTCGCACGCTTCGGGGCAAACTGCTTCGCTTTTCGGATGCGTACGAAGGCCGGGTGGGCAGGGGCCAATTGAACGTACTCGACGAGGTCGTTCAGGGTGTTGTTGATTGGGGAAGAGTGCGCAGCGCGCTTCAAGTCCACCTGGGCCTGGCAACCATGCAACACTGGAGGGTCGTTCGCCTTTTCCCTTGCGGGAGGCCCCGGTTTACGTTGTACACGGATGCCTGCTGCGAGGTCCGGCCCCCGGTCAGGCGTCCATTTGTCGGGCTGTGCTACATCCTCCCAGAAAATGCTTCTGGCAAGGGGAGGGGTGGCGTGGCTAGTTTGTCTGACGAAATATTGGACAGCTCTGGGGCTCGGGAACAGTATATATTGCACGAGGGGAAGCGGTCGCGCCTCTTCTGTGTTTCTATCATGAACGGCCCGTTTTGCGCGGGGCCTCGGTGGTAGCATTCGTGGACATTCTCCCATTATTGTAGTGGTTTTCGGCCAGTGCCGCCGATCCGGGTCGCTCGGATACACGTATTACGCGGAGACCTCACGCACGCACACGACCAAATGCACATACTGCAGACATACACACAGAGACACACTAGGCGCACGCCAGACACTAGCACGCACAGACATTCGCAGACACGCACCACACAGAGACACTCGCACAGGAGCCTGTCAGGGCGTCGAGGGGGCTTCTTGGGTGCTTTTGGGGGCCCTCTTGGGGGCTCTTGGGGCCTCCTGGGGGCCTCGTGGGCTGGAAGGCTAAATTTTTTCCGCTTTTCGTCCCTCTTTTGGGTCCTCTTGGGGCCGTCTTGGGGGCCTTCTGGGCCGTCTTAGCTTATGGGCCGCCTTGGGGCCCTCTTGGGCCGTCTTGGGACTGTCTGGGGAAGCGGTCGCGCCTCTTCTGTGTTTCTATCATGAACGGCCCGTTTTGCGCGGGGCCTCAGTGGTAGCATTCGTGGACATTCTCCCACTCTTATCGGCAATCTGGAAGGGTTCGAGCAACGTCGTCGATGTCGGCGGAATTGTCCACGCAATCCATTTGGTTTCGGCATTTCTGGAACTACTGCCGTGGTGGGAGCACGTCGACAGCGCTGCCAATATTGCGGACGGCGGAAGTCGCTTCGGTATTACTGACCCCGCTGCGCGCCAGCTGGGGATTTCCCTGCGTACAGTCTTTGGGTGCCTCCGTGGCCGGCAGATCTGAAACGGGTCCTTGTTGAGGCTTGGCTTAAGTTTGTCCAAGGTGAGTTCAATGGAGAGAGCCGTGTGTGCGCGCGGCGAGGGTAATAAATACGCTCGATGGGGGCAGGGGGCATGACGGTATGCTCGTTGCTCGGAGCTGGGGGCCCTTGGGGGCCTTCACGTCCACCCATGCAGGAGGTTGGGGGGAGGCTCGCGCATGCCGCGCCCGAGCACCCGGATAGGCTATCCGGTCGACGCTTCCATCTTGATCGGATTGGGACGGCGGCCGGCGATCGCGGTTGATCATGATCTTCGACCCTTGGCAGGTTATGGTGGTCCGTTGGGGGGGTACGGGATCATGAGCACATGGTTGATTGTTCGCCCGCCCGCAGGCGTTTACAGCCGGTTCGATCCCATCCCTCCCACCCTGGGGCTGAAGAAGAGGGGGGATCCCTGGGCCGAAGGCCCCTCGCGTCCTCTTGGCGCAGGGGTTGCCGGTCCAGCAGGTGCCCGGGGTGGAAGGTCCCCTGGGATTTCCTGGCATTGGGGGACGCTCAGGGCGCAGGGGCGGGGGCAGGGGGCATGACGGTATGCTCGTGGCTCGGTGCTGGGGGCCCTTGGGGGCCTTCACGTCCACCCATGCAGGAGTTTGAGGTCGTGCCAACGGCGCGCTGCCGCTGGTCGGCGTGTCGGTCCCTCGTGCTCGTCCGGAGGCCCGGTGCCCCACCTCGACGGTGGGGCGCTCTCAGTGAGACTGGTTCCGTCTAAGCCTCCTAGATGGGCTCGGACTAGATGGGGCCGGAGGATCGCGCTGCATCGCCGACGCATCGGCGATGCAGGCCCAATTTTCTCCACGCCGACGTCGCCGATGCATCGCCGATGTATCGGCGATGCGGCGAGACCCTCGAACCCCATCTGCTTGGACCCCATCTAGGAGGCCTTTATTCTGTGCCCTAAGCAGAGGAACCCAGGGGCTTCGCGCGAGAGATCCAGGGAGACTACGTCCAGGCCAGCTTCGGCCCAGAAGCCTACCTCGCCCGTGATGCCCACAAGTGCGAGGTTGCGCAATGGGGACGGGCAAGAAATGAGGGAGTGCAAAAGTAGGGGCCCTCTGAAGGCGGCCGCGGAGTGGGCACCCTGTTTCAAACTGATCGGTTTCCTTCGCAGGGGCCCCGAGAGCACGGAGAGCTCGTCGGATGGCAAAGGGGGCTCAGTTGGCGGGGAGGGTCAGGATTGGAGCGGCATCGTTGCTACAGGATCGTTTCGCTCCCCCACCCCACCCCCGCCCTGCGGGCCGCTCTCCGCTCTTCCTCGTTCCTCCCTGCCGCCTGCGGTTATCTCCCTGCTGTTGCTGTCGCTGTCCACGCGCTGGGCTGACTGTATCACGCTTCGGCTTCATTGCAGGCTGCGCTGGGCAACAGGGCCCAGCCGCATTTGAGCGAGTTTGACGGTCAAGTCTAGCGCACACAAACACACTGGGTGGTTTCGGGGCACCCCTCCTCCAAGCCAGTGGAAGCTGGGAACACATCCGCAGCATTGCATCCCCCTCGCGCGGACGAGGAGGAGAAAGACGAGGAGGACGAGGACGAGGACGAGGACGAGGACGAGGACGAGGACGAGGAGAGGAGGAGGAGTCTGGAAGACTCCCACAGCACTGCATCCCCCATGGCGACTCCCGCTGCATCCGCCCGAGAGTCTCCATCCGATCGATCCGATTCGATATCGACTCTGGCTGGCCCGATACGAGGCGACTCCGACATCCCGACGATCCGGTGCGGGGCCCGATGCTGGAATGGCGCTGCTGGGCGCCCCGGTGCAGCCGGTATCCGATTCGACGTCGACTCCGTGCTGGTGCAGCCCTGCTCCGGTGCACCTCTTCCGACCCGACCCGATCTTCAAGGGAGGAAAAACCGCCCGGATTCGATAATTGGCGTATCCTAAACGGCCATGGGCGTGCACTAAACAGTCCTGCCCTGTTGGATTCTTTTTGTTGGGTGCGTTTGCTGAACGGCTTCGCGTGTCGGGGCGATTCTTCTTAAGTCGAGCCTGTCCCTCTGCAGGAGGAATACCCCAAAATAGTCCAAAAATAGTCTGGGGACGATTTTTCCAATATTTTTGATCATGACGGGACATTTGGCAATATTTCCCAACCATCCTGTGGTGTTGGGTCCTCGTTTTGAAGAGACGGTGCCCCGCGTTCCTCTCCTCTCCTCTCCTCTCCTCTCCTCTCCTCTCCTCTCCTCTCCTCTCCTCCTCTCCTCCCCTCCTCTCCTCCTCTCCTCTTCACCCACCCAGTACACCGCTTCGTGGCTCCATAGGGAGCTCCACCGAAGGCCCCAGTGCCCGCGCCCGCATGCGTCACCCACACCCATTTCGGCACACCCCTCACACGTTTCGTGGCTCCATAGGGAGCTCCACCGAAGGCCCCAGTGCCCGCGCCCGCATGCGTCACCCACACCCATTTCGGCACACCCCTCACACGTTTCGTGGCTCCATAGGGAGCTCCACCGAAGGCCCCAGTGCCCGCGCCCGCATGCGTCACCCACACCCATTTCGGCACAGCACGTTCGTTCCATAGGGAGCTCCACCGAAGGCCCCAGTGCCCGCGCCCGCATGCGTCACCCACACCCATTTCGGCACACCCCTCACACGTTTCGTGGCTCCATAGGGAGCTCCACCGAAGGCCCCAGTGCCCGCGCCCGCATGCGTCACCCACACCCATTTCGGCACACCCCTCACACGTTTCGTGGCTCCATAGGGAGCTCCACCGAAGGCCCCAGTGCCCGCGCCCGCATGCGTCACCCACACCCATTTCGGCACACCCCTCACACGTTTCGTGGCTCCATAGGGAGCTCCACCGAAGGCCCCAGTGCCCGCGCCCGCATGCGTCACCCACACCCATTTCGGCACACCCCTCACACGTTTCGTGGCTCCATAGGGAGCTCCACCGAAGGCCCCAGTGCCCGCGCCCGCATGCGTCACCCACACCCATTTCGGCACACCCCTCACACGTTTCGTGGCTCCATAGGGAGCTCCACCGAAGGCCCCAGTGCCCGTCAGCCACACCCATTTCGGCACACCCCTCACACGTTTCGTGGCCCCATAGGGAGCTCCACCGAAGGCCCCAGTGCCCGCGCCCGCATGCGTCACCCACACCCATTTCGGCACACCCCTCACACGTTTCGTGGCCCCATAGGGAGCTCCACCGAAGGCCCCAGTGGCGCCCGCATGCGTCACCCACACCCATTTCGGCACACCCCTCACACGTTTCGTGGCCCCATAGGGAGCTCCACCGAAGGCCCCAGTGCCCGCTCCCGCATGCGTCCCGCACACCCATTTCGGCACACCCCTCACACGTTCGTGGCCCCATAGGTCCACCGAAGGCCCCAGTGGCGGCGCTCACATGCGCATGCGTCCCGCACACCCATTTCGGCACATCCCTGACAGGTTTCGTGGCCCCATCATCCACCGGAGGCCCCAGTGGCGGCGCTCACATGCGTCACCCACACCCACCCAATTCGGCACACCCCTCACACGTTTCGTGGCCCCATAGGGAGCTCCACCGAAGGCCCCAGCGGCCGCGCTCACATGCGTCCCCGCCACCCATCCCGGCACGCCCCTCACAACAACAGGTTTCGTGGCCCCATGGGGAGCTCCACCGAAGGCCCCAGTGCTGCCGCCCGCATGCGTCACCACCCGCACCCAATTCGGCACACCCCTCACACGTTTCGTGGCCCCATAGAGAGCTGCACCGAAGGCCCCAGTGGCGGCGCTCACATGCGTCCCCGCCACACATCCCAGTACACCCCTCACGCGCTTCGTGGCCCCATAGGGAGCTCCACCGAAGGCCCCAGTAGCGGCGCTTACATGCGTCTCCGCCACCCATCCCGGCCCCCCCCCCCCGCAGCAGCATCATGTTTCGGGGACCCATAGGGAGCTCCACTGGAGGCCCCAGTGGCGGCCCGCACATGCGTTTCCGCCACCCATGTCGGCACGCCCCGCGCGTGTTTCATGTCCCCATAGGGAGCTTCGCCGAATGCCCCAGTGGCACCCATCTCGGTACACCCCTCACACGTTCCGTAATCCTATGGGGAGTTCCATTGAAGATGAAACCCGCAGCTGCGGTACTGACAACTGCATGTGGTTGGGTTCTTCGCCAGGCTAATTTTGATCATGACGGGACATTTTTTTACTATTTTGAATTTTTCGTTCGAAATCCGCCTGTGCAGGCGGCCCGGATTAGTAGGTCGACCCTGCCAGATCAAGGGTACCCTCGTGTCCTGTGTCCTGCGACCCATGCCTCCCGCATTTCTGTGGCAACGTGGCCCTCGGAAGGGCCTTGTGTCCTCTCGCGTGCCCTCTCCAATCGAGTCCGACTGTAGGGGGACACGCCCGACTTACGATTCTCATACGACCAAGCGGCCCTGCCCTGTCCGGCTCCTTCCTTGGATGCGTTTACTCAAAGGCTTCGCTTGTCGGGGTGCTTCCTCTGGGGGGGGGATTGTCCTCCTCTATCTGTGAAGCTTCTTATGGGGGCGGATGTCCTGCCCTCTTGGCTCTGCGGACCCGCTGCTGCCCGAGCCCGCCCTCCTCCCGCCCCTGCCGCTCCCCGCTCCGCCGCCCGCGCCGGGGGGGGCCTCGGCGGCGCCAGGCGGCCCCGCCGCCGCCGGCCGCGCCGCGCGCGCGCCGCCGGGGACCGCGGAGGGCCAAAGCCTCGGCATCGCTCGGGCGGGCGCCTTTTGTCCGGGCCGGACGAGAAAGGGGGGGGCAGGGGAAGGGGGGGGGGATGCGAAAGCTGCTGCGTGCAGCTGGTTTCGGCCCCACCGAGGGGCCCAGCCCTCGAGGCATGGCCGCCTCCCGGCGCCGGGAGGCGCCGGGAAAATCAGCTACGTGAGCTGATTCTCAAACCTCCCCTTTGCTATCCCCCCCTTTCGCCCGACCCGTTTTATTCTTTCCTCGGCGAGGGTCATCGAGGAGCATCGTGGGATCAGGTTCGGGAAATCAGCGCGCGAAATCGAAACGTGCACGGGCAAGGGACGTCCGAGCGATGGCAAGAAGTGTGGGCGCCGGGCCCCTCCCCCCCCTCTCATGGGGTGGCGGGGGCGCCTGACGGGCAGGTTCGGCGGCATGCCCAGGGGGGAGGAGAGAGGGGGCGGCGGGGCTTCTCAGATTCCCCTGCGCCTTCTGAGAAGCCTGGTGGGCTGCCTCCGAAGACACACCAGACGCACACGGCTTCTCACAAGACTAGAGGGTTTCTGAGAAGGCCTGCCGCGTCCCACCTGCCCCCTTGGGCCCGTTGCTGGCACGTGGGACCACTACCATTGACGCAGCGTTCCCACAGGGCTCCCTGGATTCTGGAGACCCTGACGTCCTCGCGTCGCCAGGCAAGAACGCAACAGACTCCTGTCGTGTGCTTGTGCTTTGGGTGAGGACGGCGCTGGGGCTCTTGCTGGGCCCCAGGGCCGTCCGAGAACCACTCGGGGTTCTTACTGGGCCCCGGGGAAGGGGTCCACGCCCTCTGGCGGAGAGCCGCGCCGTGAGCGAGAGCACGACGCCGGGTGTCGTGGGCAGGGGGGCCGCCAAGACGCCCCGGCGCCGCGCTCAATGCAGCAGCGGCCGTGCCGCAGGGGCGCCAGCCCGACAGAGCAGGGCGCCCGAGGGGCCTCGAGCGCGCGAGCAGGGGCAGCAGCCCGAGAAGGGCAGGGCCGTGCCGCAGGGGGCACCCGCCCGACGGACCCCGCTATGCGGCGGGGTGGCCCGGCAGAGCAGGGCGCTCGGGCGGAGCTCCTCCTCCTCCGCCTCCTCCTCCTCCGCCTCCTCCTCCTCCTCCTCCGCCTCCTCCTCCCCCTCCTCCTCCCCCTCCGCCTCCTCCTCCTCCTCCTCCTCCTCCTCCTCCTCCTCCTCCTCCTCCTCCTCCTCCTCCTCCTCCTCCTCCTCCTCCTCCTCCTCCTCCTCCTCCTTAGTTTCCGCCTCCGCCTCCGCCTCCGTCTCCGTTCGGTCTCGAGAGCAGCCGGCCTCTGCCGCGAGGCATCGCCGCCGCGAGGCTCCTGGGGGTCATTCCATGCAGGGCGCACGGCAGCCCATGGGCCTCGGCCCTGGCCGCGCCGGTGTGTGCAGGTCCACTCTCGGTCGAGCCTTCGGAAGGCCTTGTTCGCTCGAGGCCTCAGATCGGGCCGGACGAAAGGGGGGGATAGGGAAAGGGGGGGGGTACGAACTCTGCTGCATGGAGCTGGTTTCGGCCCCGCCGCCGGGCCCATTCCTCGACACACGGCCGCCTCCCAGCGCCGGGAGGCGCTGGAAAAATCAGCTACGTGAGCTGATTCGCAAACCCCCCCTTTGCTATTCCCCCCTTTCGCCCGGCCCGATCAGAGGAGATAAGTAAGTGAGGTTGCCGGTGCCGCTGCCCTTCGCTCGTGTTCGCTGCTCTGAGCCTCCCGAGGAGCTCGCGTGGCCATGGCTGGATTCGCCTCGAAATTCTTGCCAGAACGCACCCCAAGAGAAAGGTCTAGCCAGTGGCGGCGTCGACGTTTTAGGGGCTTTCCCAAGGCTACGGCCCTGCCGCGTGGGCGTGAAGGAAGAGTCACCTCAGGGTGGTCGCCACGTTTTTGACCTGGGCAGATGGTCTTGAGCGTCAGCCGTGTCCGTCCCGTCCGGACTTCGGACCTGGCGACCCCAACGGTCGGAAGGAGGGGAGCAGCGTGCATCGAGGCAGCCCCTTCGTTGTGCCCGAAGGAAGAGCCTGTCAGTGGCGGCCACCTCCTGCGAAGCCGCCGCGCTGTCCGGCGCCGCCGCCCACCGACACAGATGAGTATCACCGCTCCGTCGAGCTCGCGTCTTCAGACTGTCGCTTACTTTGCTGACCCTCGGTTGAAGTGGACCTGAGGCAGCTGCACCTGGGCAGGGGCATGATTATTCGATCCAGTGCCGAACGGCAACGCTCTTCTTCCATGGGGGTCCTTACAGTCAGTTCGAGATATAGGATCGTCGAGGTCGGTTCGGTGAGGTACCGTAGTGTTCTTCGTGCTTGTTGGATGTTATTGTGCATTCTAGAGGAGGGTATCATCGAATGCTCTTCAGTTTGGCCAGCGGAGGGTCTCGTGTGCTTGAAGGATCTGATTCTGGCCCAGGCCCGACTGTACATCAGTCGGGAAAGCCGACCCCGACACAGTGTAGGGGAAACGTCCTCGCAGTCTGAGTTTGTCGGGGGTCTCTGAGGTTGCGGCCCCTTCAGCTTGTCCAAAAACACGGGGCACCAGCGACGGTGGTTCGCAGCAGCTCAGCACAGACGCTCTGTCCACTCGTACCCATGCCTCACAGCTGGACCGAGGTACAAGGTCGAGGTCGGTTCGGGCAGGGTGCTTTAATGTTCATCGTGCTCGTTGGACGCTCTTGTGCATCCTGGGGGAGGGTACCCTCGAATGCTCTTCATCTTGGCCGGCGGAAGGTTTCATATTCTTGGAGGATGATATTTTGTCCGAGGTCCGATTGCATTCACATTTATATTCACTCATGCTGATCATTTGCTCGCATCCAGGCAGCATCCAGTTTCAGACTCACTCATGCCTTGCCGCTCGATACTTGGAATAACTCATATCCAGCAGTGGCGAAGCGTCATGGCTCGCCTATAGCTCTACCAAACAATGTTCTAAGAACCTTTTGTGTTTTCCGCGAAATGTTCTTAGAACATTTCTGGCTGGGACTGCCTTGGTTTAACGCATCGGGTTTATGTTCTAAGAACAATGTGCTTGCTCTTAGAACATTGCTGGGTGATACGAACATTTCGTGGTAGGACTATAGGAATGCCGGGACAGTCGGTCCCTGCTCAATCATATTCGGTCACGCGTACTGAGTGTCATTCACACGCAGACGCACTCTTGCTCGGTTCATGCTTAGTGAGGCTTGCCATTAATCAGCAGCACGCAAATCCAGCCAGCTGAAGGTCGGAACGGGTCAAAATCAGACACTCCTAGGAAGAAGTTGCACGATGAATGTATAGTCATATGATGATGTACGCGTCGAGCATGTTGTTTCGGCGCTGTCAAAGATAGCTGGGGGACTGATGCTTGATAAACGTAACACGTCTGCGCCACGAGCGCGAATGGAACAAGGAGCAAGGGACACGATGCGGAAACACTGAGACCAGAGTGCCCGTGCACGGAAGTCCTCACGCGTGGGAGAGCACAGCTGATGGTGACGGGCGGGCGTTTCGATCTCCTTTGCAGCAGCCCGTGCTTCGGGGAACAATCAATACAGTACTGGCATGAAACAAATGCCTAGTATCCCTTGTCATTGTTTGTGTGTGTCATGGTTATGGTATCGTTTATGTCGCTGTCGCTCCCTTAGTCTCACCTGTCCAGTGGCACCCCTTGTGTTAGCTGATCGAGTATGACGCAGTAGCCAGACAAGTTGGCCGTGTGTTGCCGCCTGGCAATTCAAGGCCGACCCGCGTAGCAGGCTATCGCGGAAAAGTTGCAGATGCCCATGTGTTCGACAATCGTCCCTCGCATTTCTTCTTTCACTATGAAGGTCACTGTTCCACGTGTTCGCCCTATGCGCTCTTAGATAACCAATGACTCTCGGCCATGCTTCCAGTGCCTTGTTTCATCCGCTGCTCCCCTGTCCTGCATCCAGGCCTACTGCATCCTGGTTCATGTCCCTCTTTACTTAAACCCTACCCTTCTACGTCTCATTCATTCCTCTCCTCCTTCAGAGCATCTTGGCTGGGAAACAAGTCTGGTTGTACATCGGGCCAGGCATTGCCGAGGATGTCTGAGCTGATTCCTCCAGCGCGCCCTTCCTGTCTCCGCCCTTCCAGCCGCTGCCTACGGCGGGCTTGCGCGTAATCCGCGGTCTTACTGCACGGCACCATCTTCTTCGATGGGCCACGGCCCTGTCGGTCCTGCCCCGATGGGCGCAGCCTTGATTACCCGCAGTAGAGCCGCCTGACACTCCCTCGCCAAACCGCCACCCTACTTCAATTTCACCCGCGGGCGACGAACATGCCCGCATCCGTGCTGTCGCGGTGTGGTTGGTAAGGATGTGTACATTTCCAAAGTGTACCATTGTATCCGTGCCTCTTTGGTCCATCCTTGACTATGTTCGATGGCCCGCCCCGCCCGAAAAAGCTTTACCATTGGCGTCCAAGGGGCTTGCATCCTTATCGCGCATCCTTGCTATGTCGGCGCGCCGTTTGTTCCGACGCGTGGCCTTTCGTCTTTGAGAGGGCGCCGCGGCCACCGTGGGGTTTGCCGTGGGGTTTGCCACGATACCGTCGTCAGCTGCCTGTCGGCGGCAAGCGAGGAGGGGAAATGAAAAGAAGGAGGCCTTCTCGGAAGGCGGCGGGACTCCTCAGAAGCCCTCGCGCCTGAAAAGTCTTGTTGTGGCTTCGGGGACGGCCTAGAAAGCTTCTCAGAAGGCCTGGTGACCTTTGTGAAGGCCCGCCCCTTTTCACTTCCCCCCCTCGCTCGCCGCCGAGCCTGGGGCGCGGGGCGCAGGGTTGCCGTGGGTTTGCCGTGGTGTCGGCGTTGTCCATTCGGGCGCGTCGAGAGCCAGCGGCGCGGGGACCTGCAAGCTCTGCCGGTGCCTTGGGCGCGCGAGCCCGCAGAGGCGTGCCGCGCGGGGGGGGCATGCGCGCCGGGCCGCCCTGCGCCCACGGGGGCCGCGGCCGAGGGATCCGCACCGCGAGGGCCGGGGACCGCCGAGGAGACACCCGCAGGGCGAGGGCGTCTGGGGGCAGCTCCGAGGAGGGAAAGGCATAGGGGGGGGCCCAGGCCAAGGAGGAGCCTGCTTGCCTCCAGGGTGCCCAGGGCTCCCTGGGTTGCGATGGTTTTGCAAGGGACAGCGGAACGCTCCCACACCAAAAGATCAAGGAACCTCCTGGGGTCTCAGGGATGGGCTTCTTGTGGAAGGCTTCTTGTGATCGGCCCCCTACTGTACCCCCAGCGATGCCTCTCCTCCGTCTTCCCCCCCTTTTTGGGGGCCTACTGGGCGGCCCTCGTCGCCACCGCGGGGCTCGCCTCGGAATCCAGGTCAGGCCGCACCCCTGGGGGAGGTCCGGGGAGGAGGCGGCATCGCCACCCGTTGGTCCCCCCCGGTGGCGGGGGCCCTGAGGCCCAGACCCCCGACGGCGTGATCTTTTCATGGCGCCGCCCCAGGAGGAGGAGGAGGAGGAGGAGGAGGAAAAGGAGGAGAAGGAGGAGGAGGAGGAGGAGGAGGAGGAGGAGCAGGAGAGGGCTGCGTCGGTACAACTCTTCCGCCAACAGGAAACAGGAGGAGGAGGAGGAGGAGGAGGAGGAGGAGGCGGACATCCCCGTCCTCCCTTCTCCCCCGTCCTGCCTATGGTAGTGATGGTGGGCAATTTGCCCATCGTGGAAGCATGGCCCCAACTCATGCGAGAGGAAGCGGCGCACTGCATGTGTGTGTGTGGGGCGGGGGGGCTGCCACACGCTTCTGTACGCACAGCCAGTCTGCTCCAGGAGAGTGCCGCAGGGCAGCGGTTGCGCGCCCTGCCTGCTTCACGCCAAGTTTCTGTGTTGACCCGCGAAGCTCAGACGCGTGGTGGTCGTGGCGGTTGTCATCAGTTGTCCAGCCTTTAATTGCCGGTGTTGCAGTGGCGAAAACAGGAGGGTCCCGCAGGGGAGGAACCCTCGGCCCAACACAAGTTTTTGATTTCACAAAACCAGCTCTTGAACTCAAAAGTTGAATTTTTGGATTCAAAGAATTGGTTGTTGAACTCAAAAAATCAATGGTTTTTGGGAATTCGGAAACTGGTTTTCAATTCAAAAAAACCAGCTGTTAGAATTGAAAAGGCCGCATCGGCGAGCTCCCACCTCCCGTCGCGACCGTCTCCACGGGACCGTCGGCCCGCAGCCCGTGCGCGCCTTGCCCCCGGGAGGTTCGGCGCCTGCTGTTGCTCGATGCGGGGGGCCCGGCTGTTCATCCGGGCCCCTTCCCCAGGGCGATGTTTGAATAACCGAACGCTCACCGTCCACCAAACCACCCCAACCCAACCCGAAGGCCCCGATGTGCCCTCCATTTCTACTGGGGGGGTGTCGGGGAGCACTGGAAAAATACATGGAACCCGTACACACACACACACACACCAACCCGAAATTCGGGCAACATTCGGTTCTTCGGGTTGGGTTTGGGTGGTTTGGTAGGTGGTCCAAAAGCGGGATACGCATCGTTTCTCGGAGCTCCGCGTGGACTTTTGGGGTCTGCGCTGGGTCCCCCTGGCGGCGCCTCCGGCGCCGCCGCTGCGGCGCTCCGCGCGTCAGCGAGGGCGGCCCAGCGCCGATCCAAGAAATCCGCGCGGCCCCCCGAGAAATGATGTTCAAACGCCGGTAGATTTGTTTATAGATATGTATATCGGCATGCACAGGGTAACGTTACATGTATACATCTGTTTTTTTTTTATGATTCATAAACTCGTTTATGCTGCAGGAAAACCGTGAGGAGCAGCCCCACGTGTGTTTGCCTCCACTCCTCAATTCCTGCACGCTCAATGCCTGCGCAGCGGGCTGCGGTGTCGGCGGCCGGCGGTTTCTGCGCGAAGCGGCGGAAGTATGCTCGCCTTGCTCTGTTCGTGTGTACTCTGGTGCGGTCTCGCATGGCGGTTCGCCCGCGCTGCTCGGGTCTCGTCTGCTGGGCCGATCGTGTCTCGCAGTTCTTCTGTTGCTGCTCCCGTGCGCTGGCTCCTTGAAGCCAGATCGAGAATGCTCGCTGATACGAGCAGCGGCAAAACAAAACTCGCTGACAGCGGCTGCACAAACAAGACAGGCTCCCTGATAGGAGCGGCGCGTCCGAAGCTCCCTGAAAGGAGCTGCGCCTGCCTGATAGGAGCCAGCGGCGCCTAGCGCTCCCTGAAAGGAGCTGCGCCTGCGTTCTCCCCGACAGGAGCGGCGCCCTAAAACTCCCTTTCGCGTGTTCCCAGACAGGAGCAGCGGCCGAAAACTCCTTGACGGGAGCGGCGCCTCAAAGCTCCCTGGTAGGAGCGGCGCTTCAAAGCTCCCTGACAGGAGCGGCCCCCCAGAACAGAAGTTCGCCGAAGGGGGCGGCGCCCAATGCTCCCTGAAAGGAGCTGCGCCTGTGCGCTCCTCGACAGGAGCGCTGCCCACCAGAGCTCCTTCCTGTGCTCCCTGACAGGAGCAGCACCCCCAGGCTCCCTGAAAGGAGCTGCGCTTGTGTGCTCCCAGACAGGAGCGGCCCCCCCCCAAAGCTCTATAGCAGGAGTCGCGCCTGCGTGCCTCCTGGGGCGGTTCCGTGGCGCTGCGCCGGCGCGCTCCGCAGCAACAGCCTGGCGGCTGTCTGCCAACTTTCTGTGCCCCGAAGTGCATTCTGTGCTTGTTTCTGCGCTCTGGTGCCAGGCGCACCCTGTTTCGCAATCTGAGCGCGACTTGGCGCTCTTGGGCGCCCGCACGCCCAGAATTGCATCCTGAGCTCGTTTCTGCGTTCTGATGCCAGGGCGCACCCAGATTCGCAATGTGAGCGCGACTCAGCGCTCCTGCGCGGCGGCCCGTGGTAGGAGCGGCGCCTCCGAAGCTCCCTGAAAGCACCTGCGTGCTCTGGAAACAGCCTGGCGGCTGTCTGCCAGCCTGGCTTGCATTCGCAGCGCAACTGCGCGCTTTCTGGCCCTGGCGGGTCCAGATTCGCATTCTGACGCGCAGGTCGCGCATTCTGTGATGCCGTCCTCAGATGCGCAGTCTGTGCGCGGATCCGCGGGGCGGTGCGCTCACCGTGAATTGCACATGGAACGAGAATCTGCGAATTCCGGCCGCGCCTAGATTTCAGCGCTGAAACTGTCAGTGCATGGAAGGCGGATAGCAGTTTGTGCTATGTGGGCCTCGCGAGTGTTGTGCTTCGCACAATTGGGGTTTTCGGGGTCGGATGTGTGCAGGCGGCAGAAGCTAGTCCTTGATGGGGGGGCATTGGCTAACCCCCCACCTGCACACAACGGGGGCGGGTGTGTTTGCCCGCCCCCGACCGACCCCGAGACCCTGCGTCCAATGGCGCACGTGGTCTAAAGTCCATGCTGACGCCTTTTCACTAGCGTACTCAGAATTCAATTCTGGTGCGGCTCGTGGAAATCTGGCCCAGGAGGCTAGAAATTGATGCAGATTCCGGCGGGATTCCATCCATGTCGGATTTCGCAAGTCGGCCGTCCAGGTCGGCGGATTTCTCAAGACTGGCTCTAATCAGCCATTCTGCTGAGCTGCAGTCCACCGCCGAGGGCTGCAAGTAGCGGGGAACGTGCGTAAGCCTTCCCGCGAACCGTCCAGGAGGACAGCATCGCCCAAAACGGGCGCTCTACCATCCATCAATCAGTTACCCTCCATCCTCTCTCGTTGACTCGACAGCGAATGTGTTGGCGCAGCTGTGGGCGTGAACTGGAATAAATAAAGATCCAGAGAGGTCGGAGCAGACGCCGCGTGCCCGCGGATTGATGTGGGTGCAGCCGCAGATGCAAATACTGAGCGGAGATGCTCAGTTCGATGGTGGGGTTTCCCTGTTGTCTGTACTGCCGCGCCCCTATGACGCCCTCTGCTGGCCTGGATGGCGCATTCAGGTCGCAGAGGGGGATAGGGGGCGGAAGGGTTCTTCTGCTCTTTCCTTAAACAGCAACTCGCCTCCAGCGCCGGTCACGTGACGTGCGCCGCGGGCGCGCAGCCATTTCTGGCAAGTGCTTTCACATGAAGATATTCAGTCGGAAGGACTGGCCATTGCTGGAGAGTTTGGTCATTACCTGTCGCCTTTTAGGCTCAAGTGAACCACTCCTGCTGGGATTGAAATCCTTCTTCGCACTGCAGCGTGCTCCACAGGTGTACGTTGCAATCCAGCCGTGCCCACCATGGCTTTCTCTTCCGGCGACGTCTCTGCCATGATTGCCACTGCGCCGAGCGGGGCCTTTAACAAGGCCAACGCTGACCAGATCCGCGATTGGGTCGACTTCGTGCTGAATGTCGAGCCCAACGCGGCGGAGAAACACGACCTGTTCTACTACGTGTCGGTGGCTCGCCTCTTGGCGGAAACGATCGGCAGCACCTCGCTTTCGGATTTCGAGGATCCACTCATGCGCGAGATGATTAAGGCAGCGATTGTTGTGAACGATTTGCCGTGCGCCGCAGAGCAGGATCCAGCATGGAAAGCCTGGAAGGTTTCGCCGGCACAGGTCGTCTTCGCACTCAAGGTGCAGACCAAGTGCGCCCAAGCTGCACCACCCGCCCGCTCGGCTCAAGCACGAGTTCAGTACAGAACACCGAGAGCACTCCTCAAGATTACCCGAACCATACGAATAGTTTCAGAGGTCTAGCGCGGGCATCAGGTCGAGTTCAGAGCTCTCGATTCAAGAGACGAACACGCCTAAGGATTCCCAATCGATTTCTGTGACTATGAGCTCTGTAGCTGCCCTGCAGCTCGAGAAAGTACAGAAAACCGAGAGCGTCTGCTACAATTACTCGACTAATACGAATAAGTTTGTGGACCTACCTCAGCTACCAGACCGAGTTCAGACCTCTTGGTTCAACAGGCGAACGCGCCTGATCATTCTGAATCGATTAGCTGTGCTGCCCAGCTCTGTAGCTGTCCTAGAGCTCGAGTTATCTTGAGAAAACCGATAACGCGTGACAAGATGATTCGAAACGACCGATCCCGCCAGTTTGCTTTTTGGCAGTAAAAGATACCCGATCGAGCTGATATCGAGATGGCGAGCGGGAATAAGATCGAATATCACGGGAAAAAATACTAGAGCTCTAACGAATGGTCGAATTTCGAGAACCAAATTTTCAACCGACCAAAAGTTGTGAAAAGTTCAGTTCTTTTTGTCCGAGCCAACTGGCTCTCCAGCGCGCCGGAATTACTCTTAGCCTCCAGCAACTTGCTAAGGGAAGCTCTACGAGTTACTTGGTAGCGTCCAAAACCCAGAAGCCGGCGCTGGGTCGAGCGACGTGGCAGGAATGGCCGAAGCTGTGAAACAGCTTGCAGAACTACAGACCCAGGCGCTCCAGAAGGGCAAGCCGAAGCGACTCAGCTTCAAGCTTCAAGACAGGATCGTTGAAGTGGGCTTGCAGAATTTCGATAAAGACACCCTCCCGTCCGAGGAAATCTTGGCGAAGTTCGAGGCCGGAGCCAAGATCGCCAACGACAAGGGCCGGGCTTGGATCGGCTCTGCAGAAGGCGAAGATCTCCGCGATCATCACCGCCCAGCATGGAGTCGCACCCCTCTCGTCGACGCGGTCGTGGGCGACGGCTCCTACGAGGATCGCGTGAGACAGAGCGCGGCCGCCAAGCGCGGAAGCGCTTGGATCGATAAGATCGATTACGTGAGCTTCGCGACCTTCATGGGGCATCTCCACGAGTGGGGTTTCAAGGTGATCCTCACGAAGGCGTGCAGCATGGCGGACTTTTTCTCCTACGTGCATATTATGATCCGCATCGCTGAGGAGAACGGCGGGGTCAGGACGGCGTTTCAATACGACGTCCTCCAGCGGGGGGCCATGGCCAAAGCGCTGGAGAGGGACGAAACCGATTTGAGCAGGTACCTTACAAGGATCGATGTTGATCTCCTGCGCACGGCCAAAGACAAAGTGGATAAGCGCTTCGCAGAGCTCGCTCGTGCATCTGGCGCGCCCAAGGGTCAGTCCAAGGGCCAGCCCAAGGGCGCCTCCAAGAGCTACGGCGACGGGGGCGGTCATGCCGCCAGCAGCGCATCCTCTGGCGGCAAGGGCGGCAAGAGCGCTAAGGGCGACAACCGGCGCGTGCGTTCGCCGCCCGCGCGGCACAAGGGCAGCGCTGGTGGCGGCCAGCAGCATCGGTCGCGCAGCCCGCGCGCTGGATGGCAGCAGTCGGGCCAGTGGGACAAGCAGTCCTGGAGCAAGTGAGCGGTCACGCCGCTCGCTGACAGTGCCGACGGTCAGCAGTCGGAAAGCGAGTCAGGGGACGATGAGCCCATGGAGCGCTCTTCGGCTCGTCCCAGCGCTGATTTTAAGCATTCTAAAGCTGGGCTGTCACATGTCGGTGCGCGTGTACATAGCTTTCTCGCTCGCGATGATTTGCATCGCCTAGATCCATGGGATCACTTGGAGTGGGCGTCGGCCTTGCCTGTTTGCGCAGAAGTTCCTCTTTTGCCGCACTTTTTGGAAAAAGGCTGCGACCGCGTGACAAGATTGACCCCTGCGGAATTGCACTCGGCTCGAAAATCAGCGCTTGCTTACTGGTCGGAGAGGAAGCGAGTGACGGAGCCCTGCTGGCAACGCGCGTTCGCGCAGCTGCCAGCGCACTGCCAAGGTGTGTTAGGGCCCCGGAAAAATCTTTTTCTCCTTAGCGAGATGCTTGAGTCCATCAGCTGGCCAGACGCCACGCTGATTAGCAATTTAATGCACGGTTTTCCTCTTGTCGGCTTGCTCCCAGCGAGTGGGATGCGCGTTCCGACAGGGAACGCAGCGCCGGAGGTAACCAAAGCTGCTCTATTGGCCACTGCGAGCGTTCAGAACAGACGCATTTTGCGGCGATCGTCTTTGCCACTCGGGATGGACAGATCTGTCTGCGAAGTTTTTGCTTCTGCATGCGACCGGGAGGTCGCGGACGGCAAGGCTAGAATGCGTCCGTTGAACATAGAAACTTGTGTTTTAACCCCGAGATTCCCAATCGTGCAAGGTTGGAAGACCGTAGGCTGGGAAACGTTTCCCAAAGTTAGATGCATCGATGATTTTTCTGCGTCGCGTATCAATGAAGGCACGCAAGTATCCGAGAAGATGCTTCCCGAAACGCTAGACTCACTTGTAGCGCTGGTGTTGAAGCTCACAAAATCAAGAACAATGCGCATTCGTTGGCGCAAAGATGATTTTGTGCAAGCCTTCAAGACACTACCAATATGCAGCTCTCACCTTCCATTGGCAGTTGTCGTGTGGCAGGAGGCGTTGGCTAAAGACCAGTGTCTCCAGCTCCTGGCAATGCCCTTTGGCTCTTCCGCCTCCGTGTCCGCCTGGGAGCGGTTCGGTTTGGCAATTCAGGGCGTGCTTGCGCAGATTTTCCTAGTGCTGTACCTTCGCTTCGTCGACGATCTGTTTTCGGGCGACGCGATGGAAGAGCAAATAGATGTTGGCGGAGACCCTCTGACGGGCCCTGCTGGCACTGCCAAGCTGGCCAGGTACGTAATTTCAGATCTTCTCGGCTGGGATTTGGATGCCGCCAAGGCTGTCACAGAACAGCCATCGGCCACCATTCTCGGCGTCGGCGTTCGTTCTGATGACGCCCGGCAAGAGATTGTTTTTGACGTGGGTCCGGAGAAGCTCGAGTTGTGGAGCTCCCAAATCGTCAGGGCCCTCAAAGCGGGCGCGTTGCCGCCGGCAGAAGCGCAGAAGCTGGCCTTGCGTTTGAGTTGGGGTGCCAGCTCAGTTTTTGGCAAGGGGGCGCGTGCTCCGCTGGCAGCTTTGTTCTTTCATGGCGCAAGCCGCACCAGCCGTCTCACTGCGAGGACGAGGCTCGCGCTCATATGGTGGCGTAAGTTTTTGCAATCGCCACCCTCGCGGCGTGTGCCGCTGCAACTCCGCCGCGAGCGCCAGCGGTGCATTTTGTACAGCGACGCAACCGGCACTGGCATGATGGCGCGGGTGCTGCACGCTCCTTTCGCCAAAGTCTGGGCCGCCACCAGCGTGCCCGACAGCGCTCGCCAATGGGCACACTGGCGAAAGAACCAGATCGGCACCTGGGAGCTGATGGCAGCGATCTGCGCATTGAAGTGGATTTTAAGCATTGGCCAAGCAGATCTCGAGATCATCTGCTTCGTCGATAACAAAAGCGCATTGGGTGCGCTTGTGCGAGGTTGCTCGCGGAAGTCCGATTGGAATTGTCTGATTGGCAATCTGTGGCTTCTCGTCGCCGACAAGGCGCATTTCCTGCATCTTTGGTATGTGCCTTCGCATTTGAATCTCGCAGATGCCCCCGCACGGCCGTCTGAGAAGGCAGAGCAAATTGCCGAGCTGCAGGCGCGACATTTTCAACGCGTTGAGTGGCTGTTTCCGCCGGATGCACCGTGGGGCGGCTGAGAAAAAAGTGAAACAATAACATGTGCACAGGTTCTGATTGGAGGAAGAATGCCATGCGCCAGTCTTGCCTTCTCCGTAGCATCGGCTCAATGCTTAGTTTTGTAAACGAGAGCCGAAGCAAACGTCTGCGTGCTGAAGGTGCCCCGCCAGGGCAGCCGAGCGATGTGAACTCGGTTTTCGCTCGCGTGCTGCAGGGCGTGGCTGGCGTGAATATGGTTGATATCTCTGGTCTTTGCGAAGCTCTGGAGAACGGTGGCTTCCAGCATTTGTCTGATTTGGGCGGTTTGGAAGCAAATGAATTGGTAGATCTCGTCCCTGCGTTTTCTGGACAGAACGTTGCGCTCGTCAAAGCCTTCTTGGCGCAGTGTCAGCGCCAGGCCGACCGGGAGTTAGCGGCCGCGGCGTGCCGACAGGCAACGCTGACCGAGGCTGCCTCGTCCTCTTCAGGGGCTGGGGCAGAGGCGCAAACCCGAGTTGCGAGCCAAAGCGATCCACGTGAGGCAGCCAACGACGAGCAAGGTCGTGCTGGCTTGATCTTGCTTGGTGAATCGCGCCGTGCTCGCGTTGTTCCCGAACCCCCTGTGCTGGCAGCCGCGCTGGCGGCCGCCGCCCGCTGCAATTGCTATCCAGGGGCGGAGCCAATTGGCAGGCCCCGTGAAGAAGTCAAACGTGCACGTCGCGATGTTCCTGGCGGAGATCACCTCCATCTCCACACTCTGTGGGTCGAGTTCGCTGCCTGGCGAAAAAGTGCTCCACAATACGCTTCCGCCGTCCGCTTGTGGGGCGAAGCTGCCAGGGCCATTTCGGCGCCCAGCTGGCCACCGTCCGAATCTGTTCTCAATGCCTTTGTGGGGTTATTCCGTAATGGGAACAGTTTGCAAACATATGTTTCTCATGTTCGCAGTGTGCTCTACCTATTGCAGGCCCCTCTCGGTGTTCTCGACGACACAGAAAGGCTGGCCAGGGGTGCCGAGAAAATTACCCGAGACGTATTCAGGAGAGTGAAGATCCGGGCGACGGCGGAAGAAACCAAACTCATCCGCAAGTGGTGCGCTGAAGCTGGATATCCGTTGTTGGCGGCGTCGTGGGTGATCGCTCGCCAATTTTGTTTGCGTTATTCTGAGTTGCTGCTCCTCGGGTCAAATGTTGTGACATTCCGCTTCAGCGGCGATGAACGCAAAACCTGTGTCATTCGTTTCGCGCGTCGCAAATGTTACAACGAACCGCGTGAGACAACCAGACGTTGTATTTGTCAGCTGCAAGGGCGCTCCTTGTGTGGCGTCTGCGAATTATTCTCTGTAGGAGCAGCAGTGTCGGTCCCCTTCGCGAGCGTGCAATATGCCGACGCTCTTGCTGTTCTCAAACTTGCAGCAGCCGCTTTGCAGTTGCGGAGTGCTGCGGCCTGGGGCACGCACGCTTTCAGGCGAGGCTTTGCCGACGAGGCGCTCCAACAAGGAGGGCCCGCAGCTTTATTTTTTAGTGGTGGTTGGAAGGGCGTGGCGGCTTTCGGTTACGTCAGCGCCCAAAGTCGCGGTGCTTTGTCGGCGGCCGAATGGCTAGTTGACCACTCCGACTCAAGTGACGGCGAGCAAGCCTGACTGTGGCATCGTGTGCGTGGGGTTGTAAAACCAATAGGAACAGGAAGCGGTCCTCACGATGTACCCCTGTCAGGCGCTGCCGCGCAGTCCGTCGCCTTCTGGTGCATTGGGAGCCCAAGGGGCGGGTTCCCAGAAGGCTCCTGCCAGCCAGGCAGCGCCGTTCACACGCCCTATGCTGGCGCAAGGACGCCGGCCATTCTACA
This sequence comes from Prorocentrum cordatum, assembly GCA_963575745.1. Classification (NCBI taxonomy): domain Eukaryota; class Dinophyceae; order Prorocentrales; family Prorocentraceae; genus Prorocentrum; species Prorocentrum cordatum. The sequence continues at coordinate 20,975 of CAUYUJ010018527.1, read as the reverse complement.
GTGGGCCTGGCTACCGCAATGGTTTTCATGATTCATAAACTCGTTTATGCTGCAGGAAAACCGTGAGGAGCAGCCCCACGTGTGTTTGCCTCCACTCCTCAATTCCTGCACGCTCAATGCCTGCGCAGCGGGCTGCGGTGTCGGCGGCCGGCGGTTTCTGCGCGAAGCGGCGGAAGTATGCTCACCTTGCTCTGTTCGTGTGTACTCTGGTGCGGTCTCGCATGGCGGTTCGCCCGCGCTGCTCGGGTCTCGTCTGCTGGGCCGATCGTGTCTCGCAGTTCTTCTGTTGCTGCTCCCGTGCGCTGGCTCCTTGAAGCCAGATCGAGAATGCTCGCTGATACGAGCAGCGGCAAAACAAAACTCGCTGACAGCGGCTGCACAAACAAGACAGGCTCCCTGATAGGAGCGGCGCGTCCGAAGCTCCCTGAAAGGAGCTGCGCCTGCGTGCTCCCTGATAGGAGCCAGCGGCGCCTAGCGCTCCCTGAAAGGAGCTGCGCCTGCGTTCTCCCCGACAGGAGCGGCGCCCTAAAGCTCCCTTTCGCGTGTTCCCTGACAGGAGCAGCGGCCGAAAACTCCTTGACGGGAGCGGCGCCTCAAAGCTCCCTGATAGGAGCGGCGCTTCAAAGCTCCCTGACAGGAGCGGCCCCCCAGAACAGAAGTTCGCCGAAGGGGGCGGCGCCCAAAAGGAGCTGCGCCTGTGCGCTCCTCGACAGGAGCGCTGCCCACCAGAGCTCCTTCCTGTGCTCCCTGACAGGAGCAGCACCCCCAGGCTCCCTGAAAGGAGCTGCGCTTGTGTGCTCCCAGACAGGAGCGGCCCTCCCAAAGCTCTATAGCAGGAGTCGCGCCTGCGTGCCTCCTGGGGCGGTTCCGTGGCGCTGCGCCGGCGCGCTCCACAGCAACAGCCTGGCGGCTGTCTGCCAACTTTCTGCCCGCCCTCATGCCACCCTATGGCCCGCGCCGGCGTCCTGCCCTGGCTGGGAGCCCAAGGGGCGGGTTCCCAGAAGGCTCCTGCCAGCCAGGCAGCGCCGTTCACACGCCCTATGCTGGCGCAAGGACGCCGGCCATTCTACAGTGGGCCTGGCTACCGCAATGGTTTTCATATCGATATATATATATATATATATATATACATACATACATATAAATAGATGCATGTATAGACACATATGTTTATATATGTGTATATATATACATCTACACATATTTATACACATTGCTCCCCAAAAAATCCCCGAGCTGCGCCCGAGAAGTTTGGCCGTTCAGGAAAAAGGGGGACTCTAGGATACACCCCCAGTGGGCTATTCGGACGCACCCCTATCGAGGATGGACGCCCCCCCGTTGTATCTCCCAGAGTTGGGCACAACATGTTTGCTCCAGTCGACAACCCCCCAAGGTCGGGGATCGGAGTCGCCATACCATAGTCTTTCCTCGGGCCCTTCTCCGACTTCCCGACCCTTGCTTCAGGGCCGGCGCTTCATCCCGAACCGTGCTTCAACGGCCCCAGGGCCCGGCGACGGCGCCGAGAGGCTGAAAACGGCGAGGTGATGCCGCAGTGATTTGGTCAAATAAGTGTGGGATCGCGGGAAAGGGGGGGGGGGACGGAATCTGCTGCGCGCGGCTGGTTCTGGCCCTGCCGCCGGGCACCCCCTCCCTGAGTACATCATTGGTGCATCCGGCACCGGAAGGCGCCAAGAGCACCAGTTGTGTGAGCAGATTCGCTAACACCCCCTCGGCTAGACCCTCTCCCCCGCCTCAGGTCGACTGGCCAACGCGGTGGAGGACTGTTTCCTTCCATTCTTCGAAAAAGAATGAAGCCACATCAGAGTGAGGGGGCCGAACGGTCATTCATTGTTCCTGGGTGCGTGGCTGAATAAGGACTTTGTGGTGAGAATGATGCTTGTTGCGTCGTTGTTCTCGTTGTTATTGTTGTGTTTGTTGTTGTTGTTGCTGCTGCTTTTGTTGTTGATAATAGTTTGTTGTTATTGTTGTTGTTGTTGCACTCTCATTTCTGAGAAAGAATTTCAGTTGATCCCCCGCCTGGTGCATATGGTTTTGTTCGAGAGAAGTGGGTTCTCACCCTGTTGTTTTTTTTATCACGGAAAGTCTTGAGGCTCAATTTGTGTCGTCGGCCCCCGGTTTACAACAACAACAACAACGGTTCCCGCTTGATACTTCCTCACCATTGATTGAAGAATCGCGTACTCGTTGGGGACTTCCTGGCAATTTACCTCCGAATCGCGGCTCCCGCTGGATATTTCTTGACAATGTATTGCAGAATGGCATTCTCGCTTGGGACTTTCTCGCAACTTACCACCGAACCGCTTCGCTTTTGATATTTCCTCAATTTGTTCAGGTGCCGGTCCTCGACGCTCAGGAATCGCGCTCCCGCTACATATTGCTTGGCAGTTCAAGCAGGACTCACGCTTCAACGACCCGCCCGCTCGACCCGCCCGTCGGCGCCTGCCCGCCAGACCAGCCCGTTAATGATTGCAGTCGCCGCTCGCTGCCCTTTACCCGCCTTCGATGCCCCTCGCTGCCCGTACTGGTTCGGCGGTCGCCTTCGCTCACTGCCCTTCGTGGCTCCTCTGCTGCCCTCAGCGGCTCCGTCGCTGCCCTTGTGGCCCCGCACTATATGCCCTTCGTGGCCCCCGCTCGCACGCGCCCGTCGTGGCCCCATACGCATTCCCTTCGTAGTCCCGCTGTTGCCCTTCGTGACCCCCTCGCTGCCCTTCGTGACCCCTTTGCTGCCCTCAGTGGCCCCGCTGTCGCCCTTTGTGGCCCCGTATGCGAATGCCCTTCGTGGCCCCCGCTCGCTCGCGCCCGTCGTGGCCCCATATACATGCCTTTCGTGGCCCCGTTGTCGCCCTTTGTGGCCCCCTCGCTGCCCTTCGTGGCCCTGGTGCTGCCCTCAGCGGCCCTGTCGCTGCCCTCTGTGGCCTCGGATTTTATGCCCTTCGTGCCCCACGCTGGCTTTTCTCACGATTTACTTAGGAATCGCGCTATCGCTCGAGACTTCGTCGCGAATCATGCAGGACCCACGCTTCAGCAACCCGCCTGCTCGACCTCGTCGCCTGGGCCCGCCTTCCCGACCTGCCCGCTATGGGTCTGCTCACCCGATCTGCCCGTCTGGTTCTACCACTTGTGTTCTGCTCCTTGCCCCCCTCCTGCTTATTTCTCTCGTGCTCCATTATTCCCCCTCCCCCATTCCACCCGTCCTCTCTTCCCTTATTTTATAGGCTGCACTAAATACACGTGGCAGGTAAGGAAGATAGACCCCCAAGGGAGCACAATCGAAGACGGCGAGGGCGGGTACCGAGGATTTGGGATATACGTATTGATTAGAGCGTGAGCAGATAGAAGCGAACAGTCTTAAGATAATTGTTGGTGTTGTCGTTGTTGTTGTTGTTGTTGTTGCTCTTGTTGTTGCTGTTGTTGTTGGTGGTGTTGCTGTTGCTGTTGGTGTTGTTGTTGGTGTTGTTGCTGTTGTTGCTGGTGGTGGTGTTGTTGTTGTTTGTGTTGTTGGTGTTGTTGGTGTTGGTGGTGTTGGTTGTGTTATTGTTGCTGTTGCTGTTGTTGGTGGTGTTGTTCTTGGTGTTGTTGGTGGTGGTGGTGTTGTTGGTGTTGTTGGTGTCGTTGTTGTTGAACTCCAATTTCTGAAGTAATTATTGTTGGTCCCCCCACCGGTGCATATTGTTTTTCTCCATCAATGTGTGCCCCTCGACGCTCGCACTTTGTTTTTTACTCAAAGAAAATCTTGACGCTCAAACTGGGCCCTGGGCCCCCGGATTACAACAACAACGGCTCCCGCCTGAGACTTCTTCACAATTTAGCCAGGACCCCCGCTCCCGCCCGAGACTTCCTCGCATTTTATTCAGGAATGGCGCTCTCGCTTCGGATTTCTTTACCATTTATTCAGGAGTCGCTCTCCCGGCGCTTTGGAGTCGCGCTCTCGCTGGAGACTTGCTTGCCATCTACTGAAGAATGGCGCCCTTGCGTTGGAATTTCTTGCAATTTACTACAGCGCCGCGCTCCCGACACCCAGGCACCCAAGAGTCGCGCTCACGCTTAGGACTCCCTCGCAGATTACCTAGGAATCGGGATCTCGCTTTGTTTCGTGGCCCCGTTGCAGCCCTTCGTGGCCCCCTCGCTTTGTTTCGTGGCCCCGTTGCAGCCCTTCGTGGCCCCTCGCTGCCCTTCGTGGCCCCGTTGCAGCCCCTCGTGGCCCCCTCGCTGCCCTTATTGGCCCCGTTGCAGCCCTTCGTGGCCCCCTCGCTTTGTTTCGTGCCCGTTGCAGCCCCTCGTGGCCCCCTCGCTGCCCTTCGTGGCCCCGTCTCGGCCCTTCGTGGCCCCGTTGCAGCCCTTCGTGGCCCCCTCGCTGCCCTTCGTGGCCCCGTTGCATCCCTTCGTGGCCCCGCTGTCGCCCTTCGTGGCCCCATATATGTATGCCCTTCGTGGCACCCGCTCGTTCGCGCCCTTCGTGGCCCCATATATGTATGCCCTTCGTGGCCCCGCTGTCGCCCTTCGTGGCCTGCTCGCTGCACTTCGTGGCCCCGTTGGTGCCCTCAGTGGCCCCGTCCTTTCCCTCCGCCGCCCAGTATACGTATGCCCTTCGTGGCCCCCGCTCGTTCGCGCCCGTTGTGGCCCCATGTGCATGACCTTCGTGGCCCCGCTGTCGCCCTTTGTGGCCCCCTCACTGTCCTACGTGGCCCAGTTGCTACCCTCAGTGGCCCAATCGCTGCCTTCTGTGGCCCCGCATTATCTTCCCTTCGTGGCCCCCGCTCGTTCGCGCTTTTCGTGGCCCCCATACGCGTTCCCTTCGTGTCCCCGCTGTCGCCCTTCGTGGCCTACTTCGTGTCATTGTGGCCCTGCTGTCGTTCTCTCTCGCTCTCGCTTTCGCTCGTCGTCGCCGTCGTCGTCGTTGCCGTCGTCGTCGACGTCGTCGTCGACGGTGGTCGGTCCCCTGTCCGTCCCTCTTGGGGTCGGGTCGACGGTCAGCGGCCGCCCCGCCGATCAGCGCTGCCGCTGGCCAGGCCGACGGTCCGAGGCCGCCCCGCCGCTTGCCGGGGCCCGGCCTGCAGGAAAGAAAGGTATACCCCCAAAAGGGGTTCGATCGAAGACGACGAGGGCGGGTATCGAGCGTTTGGGAAATACGCGTTACTGGACACACGAGCAGATAAAGGCGAACAGTCTTAAGATGATGGTTGGTGTTGCTGTTGCTGTTGTTGTTGGTGTTGTTGTTGTTGGCTTTGTTGGTGTTGTTGCTGATGTTGCTGTTGTTGGTGTTGTTGTTGGTGGTGTTGTTGGTTTTGGTGCTGTTGCTGGTGGTGGTGTTGTTGATGTTGCTGTTTTTGTTGGTGTTGTTGTTGGTGGTGGTGGTGGTGGTGGTGTTGTTGTTTGTTGTCGTCGTCCCACCTGCGACCCACCCGCGACCCACCCCGCGACCCCGACACACTTCGCGACCCACCCCGCGACCAACCCGCGACCCACCCGCGACCCAACCCGCGACCCACCCCGCGACTCACCCGCGACCCACCCGCGACCCACCCCGCGACCCACCCGCGACCCACCCGCGACCCACTCCGCGACCCATCTGCGACCCATACGCGACCCACCCGCGACCCACCCCGCGACCCACCCGCGACCCACCCCGCGACCCACCCTCGAGGAAGGAATAACCATCTGGACCCGACAACTGACGTTTCCTAACCGGCCCTGGGCGTTGACTAAACAGCTTTGCCATGTTCGATTTCATTGTGTGCGTTTACTAAACGGCTTCGCTTGTCGGAGTGATTCTTATGGGGTGGATTTTCTGCCCTCTACACCCGCGACCCACCCGCGACCCAACAGCGACACACCCGCGACCGACCCACATTGGTGCAACGAAAGAATGAGCGCCTGCAGCGGGCTCGTTGCATAATTTGTGAAAGTTCTGCGCCTGCGGCGGGCTTCCCCGGAGTCTCGCAAACTGGCTACGGTACACATAAACTGTTGGCGTTCCGCGCGGATGCCTTGGATCCGCGCTGGGCCCCCCTGGCGGCGCCTCCGGCGCCGCCCCTGGCTCGCTCCGCTCGCCAGGGAGGGGGTTTTGGCGCGGATCCAAGAAATCCGCGCGGAGCGCCACAGGTTTACGTTTATGTGTTGTTTTCTTCTTTAAATTTTCTCGGGCTATAGCCCAGGCTTGTGGCGACCGTTCGGGACGCCCCCGGTCCCCTTGGAACGCCCTCGGCAAGGCGCAGCAGGAAAAGCACCCGTGGCCCGCAACAATAAAACAAGAGCCATCGGACATCCTGGCCTCGCTCGGACGTTTGCATTTTTTCTCTTCGGCGAGAACCATCGAGGAGCATCTTGGACCACATCACGAAAAAGCGCGCACGGCATCGAAAACATGCACGGGGAATGGGCGTCCGAGCGATGGCCACACACCTTCCGGAACACGTCCAGGGCCAAAGGCCTCCGACCCGACCTCTGGCTCGGCCCTCGGCCGCCTCGCGCCCCGACCGCGGCCCGAGCGCCCCCGCGGGCACAGGGGGGCGCCCCGCGGGCCGCCCCCTCTGCCCCGGGGCCCGACCTGTGGGCCCCGCTGCGGTGCGGAACGGTCCGTGGTCGACCCGGCCTGTGCCCGATGCGATCCGATCTTGCGACCCGATGCGGTCGCGCGGCGGCCCGCTGCGGCTCAGGCCTGGCCCGCGGGACCGCGCCCCGCGCCGCCCCTGCAGGGGCGCCCCGCGGGGAAGCCCCGCAGGGAGGCCCCGCAGGGACCCGCGCCGCCCCCGCGGGGGCGCCCCGCGGGGGGGGGGGGGGGGGCGCCGCCGCATGCTCCGCGCCCTGGCGGGCGCTGGCCGCCGCGCGCCCCCCGGGCGCCGCTGCCGGCCGCGGCCAGCGGGCGCGGCGCCCTCGCACGTCGGGCGCCGAGAGGGCCCCGCCGCCGTGGGGTGCCGCCGCCGTTGCCCCGCTTCGGCCCGAGTCGCGATCGGTTCTGGCCGACCCGATCCTCACAGGAAGAGGCACCCATGCCGCTACCCTTCCTTCGTCTTCGCCGTTTTGCGCCTCTTGGGAGGCCCTCGTCGCCACCGCTGGATTCGCCTCGAGGTCCTAGTCAGAACGCACCCTGTGAGAGGTCCAAGGAGCCGCGGTATTGGTACCTTCCTGGACTTCCCCAGATCCGGCTTCGCGTACTAGTGACCTTTCCCTGGAGTGACCTCCTATAGTGCAGGCCCACATGGGTCCCTCCTGCACCCGTGCCCGCACCAACAGATCATCCCTGCCTATTTAGGGTCACACTCTTGCGTGTAGCCGACGGCTCGATTCCGATATGTGGGTCGGACAGGCCCTTCTCCTCACCAGAGAAGAAAGAACCACCACCACCAGCTAGGGGGGCTGGCCGTTCCCCCTCCCCCGAGCTGGTGGCACCCCGTTCCGGGCGCGTCTCCAGAGAGTGCCCAGAACGGAGTGCCACCAGCTCGGGGCGGTCTTTGGGAACGGAGTTCTATGGAGTTCTGGTGGTGGTGGTGGCTCTTCTTGCTTTCACAAGCCAACATGTTGGCCATTCGTTCCCAGCTTCCCTCTTGCGTGTAGCCGACGGCTCGACTCTGATATGCGGGTCGGCCACGACTGTGTTCAGACATCGGACGCCTCGATTGTTTCGGGACGCGGCCCCCCGACCCCTCGACCCCTTCCCCGGGACCGGCTTTCATCCCGAGGAGTTCTTGACAGCCCCGAGGCCCCGAGTAAAACAGGGCTAGGATCGGGATAAATCGCTCCAGAGCGTTCTGGAGCGCTCTCAGAGCGTTCCGGAACGCTCTGGAGCGGCCGCGGCGCCCAATACATCCTCCAAACCCGCCAATTCTCAGAGATTTCGAGTTCTCCCGATCCGACTCTGCCCCGATCTTCGCGTCGTTTTAGACCACTGGGAACAGCCTCCGTCGCCACGCCCGAGAGGCGCCGGACCTCTGGGCCTGCAGGGGGATCTGCGCGGAGGGCTGCCGGAGGCCCCGCCGAGGCCTCCAGGGGGGGCCCTCGGCGCGGCCGTCGCCGAGTGGCCGGCCGATCGGGGCCGTGCGGGGCGGGGTCGGACTCGAGCCCTCCGCGCGCGCCGCGGGGTCCCCAGCGCTCGCCCTCGCTCGGACGTGTGCGTTTTTGTCCTTCGGCGAGGACCTTCGAGGAGCATCCTTCTGATCGTTTGGCGAGAAGCCGCGCACGAAGCCGACAAGAACACCCTTTGGGCGTCCGAGCGATGGCCAGAGAGGCGAGCTGGGAGGGGGCCCGAGCGGGGCGCCCAGGCGGCCAGCCCGAATGGCCCCTTTTTTCCAGGTCCGGGCGGTGCAGTTTCTTCTCCACACTTCGGAGGTGGATAGACCTCCTCCTCCTCCTCCTCCTCCTCCTCCTCCCCTCCTCCTCCTCCTCCTCCTCCTCCTCCTCCTCCTCCTCCTCCTCCTCCTCCTCCTCCTCCTCCTCCTCCTCCTCCTCCTCCTGCCCTGCCACGTCGACTAGTGAATTGTCCGTTTTCGGTTCTCGAGAGGGCGCCGCAGCCGTTACTTTACAGGCCTGCGCCCGCCAGGTCTGGGCCCGAAGTCGTTTCCACTAAGCCACGTTTTACCAAAGGGAGGTCTGTCCATCCCCGAACACTGGACGTTTTCGCCCGATTGCAGGCCCGGGGACCCCCATAGATCCATCCGGCTCGAAAAGTGACCCAGAACGTTGGGATCCCGGGCTCCGGTCGTGATTTGTGCGTTGTGGTGCATTTTGCCCGCGCCGTCGCATGGGTCGGCGGCCGACTTGTACCCCCTCAAGAAATGGTCCAGACCTCCAGGGGGCCACATCGTGAAAAAAGGCCAGGACGTCGGATGCCTGGGCCCCCCGCCAAGGCCGGGGCGCCCCGCGGCTTCGCCCTCTGCCACGCGGTGGAGAAGCGGGAGAGCCTAAGCGGGCGCAAGGGCCGGGAGCAGTTCGACCTCAGGCTCCTGCGGCAGCGCGAAGAATTCCAGGGCACGAGGCCGGACCAGTCGCTCCGCTCGGAGGATCGGGCGGCGCCCGAGTATACATTTCGACTGGACGTAGGAGTGACCTTTCGCCGGAGTGACCTTCGGTGCGGGCACAGATGGGCCCTCGGATGGCTGAACACGAAGCGGTAGCAGCGGCTTGCGCGCCCAGGGTTGGTCTCCCCGCGGCCCCAAAAAAGCTGCGCACCAAAGGTCACTCTTACCCAGGGTCCCTTCTTGCGTGTAGCCGGTACATGCAGCCAGCGATTGGTCCCGATGTGCAGTCCATCCTGGGCCCAGGGTCTTTGTGTGTTTGGTGTGTGGTCCAGCGATTCCCGCCGGTACCTTTCCTCGCGCTTGCGTCGCCAGCGCTGCCGATTAAAAGTTTCCTGGCGAAGGTCCCAACCATATGCAGTTGTGGGTACCGTAATTGTGAATATCTGCTTCGGTGAAGCTCCCTATGGGGCCACGAAGCGCTGCACTGGGCGGGGGGGAACGCTGTACTATGTGGGTGGTGTGCCGAATTGGGTTTCCAGGACGCATGCGGACGGTCCCACTGAAGGCTTCGGTGGAGCTCCCTATGAAGCCACGAAGCGCTCTACTGAGTTAGCGAAAGTGCCAAATTTGGTTTCCGGGACGCATGCGGACGGTCCCACTGGGGGCTTCGGTGGAGCCCCCGTATGGGGCCACGAAACGCTGCACTGCGCGAGTGAAAATGCCAAATTACATTTCCCGGACGCGGTGGCACTGGGGCCTTGGGTGGAGCCCCCTAGGGGCCACGAAACGCTGCACTGGGTATGTGAAAATGCCAAATGGGGCTTCCGGGACGCATGCGGACGGGGACACTGGGGCCTTCCGTGGAGATCCGTATGAGGCCACGAAACGCTGTACTGGGTGTGCGGGACGCATGCGGACGGTAGCGCTGGGACCTTCGGTGGGGCTCCCAGTGGGGCCACGAAACGCTGTACTGGGCGTGCGGGACGCATGCGGACGGTAGCACTGGGACCTTCGGTGGGGCTCCATATGGGGCCACGAAACGTTATACTGGATGGTGAAACGGTGGGAAGAGGGGGAGGAGGGCCACGAAATGCTGTACTGGGTGTGCGGGACGCATGCGGACGGTAGCGCTGGGACCTTCGGTGGAGCTCCGTATGGGGCCACGAAACGCTGTGCTGGGTGTGCGGGACGCATGCGGACGGTAGCACTGGGACCTTCGGTGGCGCTCCCTATGGGGCCACGAAACGTTGTACTGGATGGGTGAAACGGTGGGAAGAGGGGGAGGAGGGCCACGAAACGCTGTACTGGGTGTGCGGGACGCATGCGGACGGTAGCACTGGGACCTTCGGTGGAGCTCCCTATCGGGCCACGAAACGTTGTACTGGGTGGGTGGAACGCAGGGAGGTGGGGGAAGATGGCCACGAAACGCTGTACTGGGTGTGCGGGGTTCATGCGGACGGTAGCACTGGGGCCTTCGGTGGCGCTCCCTATGGGGCCACGAAGCGCTGTGCTGGGTGTGCGGGACGCATGCGGACGGTAGCACCGGGACCTTCGGTGGGGCTCCCTATGGGGCCACGAAACGTTGTACTGGGTGGGTGAAACGCAGGGAGGAGGGGGAAGAGGGCCACGAAACGCTGTACTGGGTGTGCAGGACGCATGCGGACGGTAGCAAGGAGGAGGGGGCAGAGGAGGAGGGGAGAACGCGTGGACCGTTCTTCAAAACGAGGACCCAACGCCACAGGATGGTTGGGAAAAAGAGAGTGGTGTGTGTGGTGCTGGTGTGTACAGTGTGTGTGTGTTGTGTATGCCTATGTCTAGGTGTAGGTATGTGTGTATGTGTATGTGCATGTGTATGTGTATGTGTGAGTGCGTGTGCGTTTGTGTAGTTGTGTGTAAGTGTGTAGCTGTGTAATTGCGTAATTGCGTAACTGCTTAATTGTGTAAGTGTGTGTGTGTCCAAGTGTGTAAGTGTGCAAGTGGGCGTGGACGTGTGCGCGTGTGCGTGTATGTGTGCGTGTGCGTGTGCGTGTGCGTGTGCGTGTGCGTGTGCGTGTGCGTGTGCGTGTGCGTGTGCGTGTGCGTGTGCGTGTGCGTGTGCGTGTGCTGTGCGTGTGCGTGTGCGTTTGCATGTGCGTGTGTGTGTGTGGTTGTGTGTATGTTGTGTGTCTGTGTCTGTGTCTGTGATCACGTCTGTGTGTAAGTGTGCGCGTGCGTGTGTGTGATCGCGTGTGTATGTCTGCTTGTGCCTATGCGTGCGTGTAGTGTGGGTGGTGTGTGGTGTGTGTATTGTGTTATGTGTGTGCGTGTGTATGTGTGTGTGTGTTGTGTGTGTGTTGTGTGTGGTGTGTGTGGTGTGTGCGTGTGTGTGTGTGTGTGTGGTGCGTGCCCTTGCGTACGTGCGTGCGTGAGTGCGTGCTTGCGTGCGGGCGTGCGTGTGTATGTGTGTGTGCGTGCGTGTGTGTGTGTGAATGTGTGAGCGTGACGTGTGTGTGCGTGCGAGTGTGTGTGTATGTGTATGTGCGTAAGTGCGTGTGCGTGTAAATGTGTAAGTGTGTGTGTGCGCGTGTGTGCGTGCGTGTGTGTGTATGTCTCTGTGTGTGGGTGTCTGTGTGGGTGTGTGTGTGTGTATGTGAGTGGAGTGTGGTGTGTGTTGTGTGTTATGTGTGTGCGTGTGTTGTGTGTTGTGTATGTGTATTGTGTGTGGTGTGTGTTGGCGTGTGTGCGGGCGGGCGGGCGTGCGTGCTTGCGTGCGTGCGTGCGTGCGCGCGTGCGTGCGTGTGCGTGCGTGCGTGTGTGTGTGTGTTTTCGTGTGTGTGTGTGAATGCGTGCGTGTATGTGTCGGCAGCCTTGTCTGGGCCTCCCATCGCCAGCGCCCACGTCTCTGACCTAGCCGCCGATGCAAAAGTGTGTGTGTGTGTGTGTTGTGTGTGTCTTGTGTGTGTGTCTTGTGTGTGTGTTGTGTGTGCTGTGTGTGCTCTGTGTGTGGTGTGTGTGGTGTGTGTGTGTGGTGTGTGTGGTGTGTGTGGTGTATGTGGTGTGTGTGTGGTGTGTATGTGTGGTTTGTGTGTGTGGGTGTGTGGGTGTGGGTGTGGGTGTGGGTGTGGGTGTGGGTGTGGGTGTGGGTGTGGGTGTGGGTTGTGTGTTGTGTGTTGTGTGTTGTGTGTGTTGTGTGTGGCGTGTGTGGCGTGTGTGTGTGGTGTGTGTGTGTGTTTGTGTGTATTCGGGGGGTTCTGTGTGTGAGCACGTTTGATGTGTGTGAGTGCGCGCGTGAGCGTATAACTGTAGATTGCTCGTTGTGTGGTGTGTTGTGTGAGGTACGTGGCATGTGGTGTGTGTGTGTGTGTTGGTTTGTGGGTCTGTATGAGTATGTGGGTGAGTGTGTGTGTGAGTATGTGTGTGAGTGTGTGTGTGAGAAAGAGTTTGTATGTGTGTAGCTCTATGTGAGTGCGTGAGTGTGTGTGTGTGTGTGAATCTGGGCCTGTGTGTTAGAGTGCGTGTGTGTGTGCGACCTCGTGAGTGTGTGAGTTTGCGAGTGTGTATGTGTGTGTGTGTGTGTTTGTGTGTGAGTGTGTGTGTGTGTGTGTCTGTGTGTCTGTGTGTGTCTTTCTGCCTGGATCCAGGACGGCGGTTACAACGGTCCTAGGTCCGAGAGGGGGGCGGGGGGAGGAGCAGGAGGGGGCGAGGATGAGCAGGAGGGGGGGGACGAGGAGGGGAAGGGGGGAAGGAGGCGGACGCCGCGGGCGTGGCGCGCCCAAGGCCTCGCCTAAGAAGGAGGGGAGGGAGGGGGGGGGCAGAGGAGAAGGGGGGAAGAGGAGGAATGGGAACTGGAATCGGAATAAAGCAGTGATTCCAAGACGGCTGCTGCATGCGACCGTGATTCCAAGACGGCTGCTGCATGCTCCAAGGGGAGCGGGCAAGAAGGCTCGACGAGAAGTTCCCGCCTCCTCCTTCAGAGAGACTGGTCCCCACCTCGGCGAGAATAAGTCCGTCAGCCGGATGTGTCCCAGTTCAAGCCTTCTCGGGGCAGCACGTTTGGCCGCCCTTCGCCGGAGGAGGAGGGAAGAGGGAGGCTGCTGAAGAGCAAAGAGTCATTAAAATGATGCGTCCAGAGATTTTCAGGATTCCCTTTAGTTCCTGAGGTTTCTGCTGCGCCGCGCGGGCTCCTGAAGACGAGGGCCGCTGGACAGTCCGGAGCTCCTGGGACGCAGCCTGAGCCAACGACATCACGAGTTAGCATGCTTCACTAGCATGCTCGCCCTGAGGCTGGAGTTGTGGAAGTCGATTAATGGAGAGTGAGCATGCTGCCAAATATTTTCCAGCTGTTTACAACATGTTTCAACCACGTTGTAAACATGTAAAAACATGTCTGTGACATGTTTAGAACATCGTCTACACACTTGAAACACATGTTTAATTCAAGGATCGGATTGTTAGAGCGTCCATTGCCATGGCATCCACAAGGCTGGAGGCCGGGGGGGGGCGGGAAGGAGGGCGCGGGAGGGAGGGGAGGAGGAGGCGGGATGGGGGGAAGAGGGTGGAGCTGCCGCCTTTCCCAACAGAAAAAGAATGGGAGGACCCCGCGCAGCGGCGCGCCCTGTCGGACCTGAAGCGCCTGGGCCGCCAGGGGCGGTGGTCCGGGGGCAAGGCCAGGGGGGCGGGGTCAGGCTCGGGAGGAGAAGGGTCATCTGCACGTAAGAGTGACCCTTCGCCACAGTGACCTTTGGTGCGGGCACAGGTGAGTCCCCCGATCGCCGAGCGCGATGCTATAGCAGCGCCTTGCGCGCTTGTGGTTGGCCCCCCCCGCGGCCTTCAAAAGGCCGCGAACCAGAGGTCACTCTTACCCAGGGTCGCTCTTGCGTGCAGCCGAGGGGCGGGCGCCTCGACGCGCCCCGTCGCCCACGGATCGCCGGCAGGGGCCCGAGCAAGGCTAAAAGTACGCCGTCCTATGACTTCGAGGGTCCGTTCTACCGCTTACCCTGGAATCCTTCCACCACTCACAAGGGGCCCAACACCACCGCCCCATCGCCCACGGATCGCCGGCAGGGGCCCGACGAGGCAAAAAATACGCCGTCCTATGACTTCGAGGGTCCGCTCTACTTGCCCTGGAACCCTTCTGCCGCTCACAGGGGGCCCCAATACCACCGCCCCATCGCCCACGGATCGCCGGCAGGGGCCCGACGAGGCCAGAAGTACGCCGTCCTGTGACTTCGAGGCTCGGCTCTGCCACTTGCCCTGGAGTCCTTCTGCCGCTCACAAGGGGGCCCAACACCACTCGCCGGGTGCGGGTGCGCCGTCGGCGGCCCATCGCCGACCTCTCGGCGGTGCGCCGCCGCTTCCAGGCGGGCGACGCGGCAAAAACGGGCCGCCGTCACCGACATTGGCGCGTCGCGCAAGGAGCCGGCGGCCCGGGGAGGCTACCGCGCAGGGTCGCTCTGTCATCTCGCGTGCGACCCCTCTCTTTCTCGCTGCCCAGGTGGCTGCTCCCCCCACCTCGCCACCTGCTCGGCCCCATCGCCCCCGCGGCCTCCCCCATGCAGCCGGCCCTCCGCCAGCCCCTCTCTGCCTCCAGCCCCCCTCCTGACTGGCCTCCTGCTCCTCCCCCTCCTCCTCCTCCTCCTCCTCCTCCTCCTCCTCCTCCTCCTCTCCTCCTCCTCCTCCTCCTCCTTCTCATCCTCCTCCTCATCCTCCCCCTCCTCCTCCTCCTCCTCCTCGTCCTCCTCCTCCTCCTCCTCCTTCTCCTCCTCCTCCTCCTCCTCCTTATCCTACCACCCCAGAGCCCGTCTTGCCCGTCTTCCCCTAACGTTGCCATTCAGGTGGGAGGAGGCCCTGGCGCGCCTCGCGGAGGTGGCGGACCCAGATCCCTTTGTGCGCACGGCGGCGCTGGACGCGTGCTGCAAGGCCTGGAAGCTGCCGCAGGCCAGCGTCGGTAGAGCGCGCTCTCGCGTCGAAAGCTTTAGGGGTCCTGAGAAACCTACCCGCGTCGCGTCGCGACGCACCGGTGTACCACATCCTCGCGTCGTGAGGCTTTTGGGAGCGTTCGTTGGCCCTCGCAGGTTCTTTCGCCTCGGAGTGCTCGCCAGATCTCCAACGATATGGCTTGTTCAATCCTGGGCGTTGTTTCCCTCGATTTCGGCCTCCTGTGGAGGCCGTGGCGGAACGAAACCTGTCCTTGGGGAATCGGTTGGGATCGGTGGATGTCAGGGTCTCTGGCAGCTGCGCCTCGCCGAGAGGCGTGCAGATCGTCGCGAATGGCCGCCGCAGGGCCGAGTTGGGACCCGAAGGCCACTGGGTGTCGGGGGAATCCTGCATCCTCATCGTCGAGCAAGCCGTGTCACCGCTGGCCGACCTGACCCCCCCGAGGTCGGGTCAGATGCAGTGTCCATCGGGCTCCGTGCAGGCCAACGGCGCCGATGAGGCCCAGGGCCCGGGGTCGGCATGGGGGGGGGCTGGGGTCTCATGGTGCCGAGCAGGCGAGGGCTCTCTTCGAAGAGATGGGCACGAAGACCGTAGTGGCGTACACGACCCTGCTGGCGCTGCTCGGGCGCCTGCGGCGCATCCAGGAGGCGGAGCAGCTGTTCGAGGAGCTGAAGCAGTCTGGGCTGAGGCCCGACGCCGCCACGTTCACGGCCCTCATGGTCGGCTACGGCTCCGTGCACGACAGCTCGGCCGCAGCCCGGGTGCTCGAGGACATCGAGGCCGCCGGCTTCCGGCTCGGCCAGGTGGAGTTCGGAGTGGCGCTGAGAGCGTGCGGCAAGGCCGGCGACAAGGAGTTGGCGGGCGAGCTACTGGCGCGCATGGACGCTCAGCGCGTGGAGCTGAACGTGGGGCACGTGACGAGCGCCGTGGTGTCCTGCGCGCGCAGCAAGGACCACGCCACGGCCATCGACTTCTTCGACCAGCTCCGCCGCAGGGGCATGGTGCCCGACAACATCGCGTACACCAGCCTGGCCACCTGCCACGAGGGGCCCGACGCCGCGCAGCGCCTGGAGGCTCTGGCGGGCGAGATGAGGCAGGCATCCGTGCAACCGGATGCCTTCTTCTACGACCAGCTCCTGCGTGTCGCACTGGCGGACGCCGACGCCGCGCGCTTCTGCTCGCACCTGGCGGAGCTGGACGCCGCTGGCCTGCGGCGGACCAGCACCACCGCCGGCTACGTCCAGGAGTACCGCGAGAGGCTACTCCCCGCCGGCGCGCCCTTGCCTCCCGGCTGGCTCCAGGCCGAGGATCCCGCCACGGGCCGCTCGTACTTCTGGCACGAGGCCGATCCCGGGGGCACCACGACGTGGGAGCGCAGGGCCCCCCCCAAAGCAGGGTAGTGCAAACCAGGACATTTTGACCCTTCCACCCGGGGAGAACGAAGCGTGCAGAGATTGCTCCGGCCCACGACTGCAGCTGTCTCGGGCGTGCCGACGCCACGGTTTATCAAAGCTCGCAGGCCTAGAGGTTGACACCAACACCAATAACGGCGATGTGCCTCCACCGAGGGAAGAAGATCCCGATCTCGGCGATGGTGGTAAGAATGAATCCTGGCTCCCCAAGTGGCCGAAACATTACCACCAGCGCCGGAATCCAGGATCGAGCTTCCCCATGTGGAGGCGACCCCCTGTGTTGGTGTTGGTGCCCATTCCCAGAGATCCGATGTCGTGATTTTTTCAATGCGCGGTCCCTGGAAGTCTCGACCCATTCCCCGGGACCGGTTTTTCGTCTTGCGCCGTTTTTTGACGGCCCCGGGGCCCGACGAGGGGCCCTAGAGGCCGAAAGTTGAGAAGAACTTCCGTCTTGATGTTGTTCAATGCGTTGGATCTCTGGGGCTCCAGGCCTCTAATAGAGAGCCCCCTGCTTCCAGGGGGGCCCTCGAGGAGCGCCCCGCCCCGGAGCTGGAGCCGCACGCGCGGGCCTGACGGAGCCCCCCCGCTGCCGCTGGCCCTGGCCCGGCCTCGGGCGAGCGCAGGCAGCCCCCCTCGAGGGGGGCCCCGCGAGAGGCAGCCCTCCGGCGGCCCTCTCGGCAGGCTCGCCCCGCGGTGTCGGCGCCTCCCGCGCGCCGCCTCCCGCGCGCGCTTTGTCCGCCCCGGAGGCTGGGAGGTGCTGAAGGTCTCGGGGGCGGCAAATGAGGGGTGTGGTGACTAGGGGGGGGGTGATCTCATGGCGCGGGCCATGAGATTTCTCAAGGTTTCATGGCGCTTCTTCTTGCTTCATTACGTCCCTGGCCCCCCTGCTGGGCCGCGCACATGCCTCCCGTCATGATTTGCACCCCCCCCCCCTCTTGGACACCCCCCTCTTGGCCGCTCCCACAGGTCGGGCCAGCCGGAACATTCAAAAATAGTTTAAAAATGCTCCGGGGGCGATTTGTCTGGCTGTTCTTGACCAGTTCGGGTGCATGTTCTGACTATGTTTTGTGTTTCGTTCCAAATCAGCCTGTAGTAGGAGGACATGCCCGACCTAAAACGAAGGCCTCCTGGCCCGTCCTTGGGCCGCCTCTTCTTGTCGGGCTGGACGAAAGGGGGGGATAGGGAAAGGGGGGTTAAACGAAATCTGCTGCAGGCAGCCGGTTTCAGCCCCACCGAGGCGGGCCCCTCCCAGCGCCGGGAGGCGCCAGGAAAATCAGCGACGTGAGCTGATCTCAACCCCCCCCCCTTTCGCCCGGCCCGAAGATTCCAGGGCGTAGATGTTTTTCGCCCGGGTTGGTTTTCGCCCGGGTCGGTTTTCGCCCGGTTCGTTTCGCGCCTGGTTCGTTTCGCCCATGTTTGCTTTCGCAGGGTTGGTTTTCGCCCGGGTTGGCTTTCGCCCGCGTTGGCTTTCGCCCGGAAGTGCTGAGGACCACCCGACCCCCCAGATCCCAGACCCCCGCGGGTCACGAAAAGCTCACGGCGGGAGATGTTTCTGTACTGTCGGTCTCGGGGGGGCACTCATCAAGGGGCCTCGCGGGACCGTCAAAGCGCGACTCGGGATGAGAAGCCGGTCCCGGGGAAGAGGTCGATGCCTCTGGGGTTCGACGTCGTGAAAAAATTATGGCGTCGGGGGTCTGGGATTACAGTAGACACGTCAAACCACAACTCGGCCCGCCAGCCGGTGTCCCGCGGAAGTTTCTGATCCCCCAAAGGGCCCCGGGGGCTCACAGCAGCCCAGGAGCACCTCAGGAGGCTCAAGCCTCGACCACGACGGTGCCCGGCTGCTCTTTTGGCAAGCTCTCCTCTCGACTGCGTCCACTGTACGTTGGAGGCGCGTCGAGGCCAGCACGGCCAGCCTCTGCGGGGGGGGGCTGTCTGTGCGCAGCCCCCGGCCTGGCCAGGCGGGTCAGGTTGTTCTCGCGAGTCCTCTGGCGGGCTCTTGCCGCTTGGAGGCGCCGAGGTGCGGCACTGGCCGCCCAGTGGCGAGGCTGCAGGACGTCCTTCCGGCGATCCAGGGGGGCTGCACGTTCAGAGCTGTGTGTATCGCGACGTGTGCTGCCGTCGCTGCTTGCTCAAGTGAGCGGTCGCAGGCCCAGAGGTTGACACCAACACCGATATCGGCGGCCTGCTTCCACCGAGGGAAAACATCCCGATCTTGGCGATGGTGGTAATAGCTAGTTCTGGCTCCCCAAGTGGCCGAAATCTTACAACCAGCACCGAAATCCAGGATCGAGCTTCCCCCTGTGGAGGCGACCCCCTGTGTTGGTGTTGGTGCCCATTCCCAGAGATCCGATGCCGTGATTTGTTCCATGCGCGGTCCCAGGAAGTCTCGACCCATTCCCCAGGACCGGTTTTTCGCCCTGAGCCGTTTTTTGACGGCCCCGGGGCCCGGCGAGGGGCCCTAGAGGCCGAAAATTCGGAAAAGCATCCGTCTTGATTTTTCAATGCGTTGGATCTCTGGGGATCCAGGCCTCCAAAGCGGGGGCGGAGAGATGGCATCGGCTGCCCTGCGGGTGTGACGCCGCAGGCCGGCGCGTCGACGAAGGTGTGGTGTGCGAGGTACCGCCCGCACGTCGGCGGATGCCCGAGGCCACCGGGCTCCTGCAGAGCACTCCTGACGACGGCCGGCGCCCGCGGAGCGCAGGATGCCTGGGGCGCGCCTCCGCTGGCACGCGCAAGGGGGGCGGGGGGGGGGGGAGGGGGGGAGGGCTTCTCAGAAGCACCCCTGCTTCTCAGGAGGCGCGGGCCCTATCCATGGATGTAAAAGGCCGCCGCCTTCTGAGAAGCAGCCTCCTTCCGAGAAGCCCTCCCCCCTCCACTCCACTCCCGTGTGCGCGCCGCCAACCTTCGCTGGCACCGAAAACGGGCCCGTCGCATCAGGCGGGGGCTCACGGACCCGCGCGCTGGACGAAATGTCAGCCGATCTGCTAGCACACCCACCAGACATCCTCGGAAACGGCATCAGTGCTCATGGACTCCAGCTTCCGCGTGAGAGAATCCAAGGTCCAGACTGGACCCTGGGCGTTCTCTTGGAGCGTCTTGTTTCGCGGAGTGTTCGTAGATCTGGACCTGGACTGCTGCTCAAGAAAACGCTAGGTGTTCGATTCTGAACCCCTTGTTAACCGCAACCGTCCAGCTTTCGCGCCGAAAACCGTCGGAAACCGACGAGAACCGCCGAAGACTGTCGGAAGACCGTCAGAAGACCGCAGAAGATCGCCGAAGACCGCCGAAGACGGCCAGAAGACAGCCGAAGACCGCCGACGACCGCCGAGAAGACCGCCCAAGGCCCGTGGGCAACAAGGGGTCAATCTTCGAATTCGTAAAATTCAAAATAACTCCTCAGGGTTGTAAGTTGAAGTGCTGCGGTCGGCGCTGCGCGGAAGCACACCGGTTTCGGCCGTGTCTGAGTGAAGGGGCCCAGGGACACAAATAAACGAACACAAAGAACAGGATTCCAAATATTTGTCACATCTTCTGGGTTTTTGCCTTCCCCCCACAAACCACAGTTTCCCACATTCTCATGAAAACCAACGAGGAATCGTTTCTGTGTGTGTTTCTGTGCCTTCCTGACTGAGATCCTGGAGGGGCCCCCCCCAGCAGCCCTCTGACGGCCCCTGGCGCTCCCCGCCCTCGCCCCCGCGAGCAGGGCCGACGTCGGGAGAGGGCCCATCGGTCGTTGTAAGTGCAGTCGGACTCGATTGGGCAGGCCACGCGGGAGGGCACAAGACCCTTCCGAGGGCCACGTCGCCACAGGAATGCAAGAGGCACGGGTCGCGAGACACGGGACACGAGGGTACCTTTGTTTTGGCAGGGTCGACATACTGGTCCGGGCCGACTGTAGGTAACCTCCAACGGTCTTTAGTTTTGATCCCCCTTCCTGTTTCTCTCGCCGGGGAGAAACAACGTCCCTCCTCTTCCTCCTGCTCCTCCTCCTCCTCCTCCTCCTCCTCCTTCTCCTCCTCCTATTACTACTACTACTACTACTACTACTACTACTACTACGACTACTACTACTAGTACTAGTACTAGTACTACTACTACTACTACTACTACTACTACTACTACTACTACTACTACTACTACTACCACTACCACTACCACTACTACTACTACTACTACTACTAACTACTACTACTACTCCTACTACTACTACTGCTACTGCCTACTACTACTATTACTACCCCACTACCACTGCCCTAACCACTACCCTCACCACCACCCCACCACCCACCACCACCACACTACTACTACTACTATACTACTACTACTACCACTACTACTACTAACTACTCTACTACTACTAACTACTATCACCGCTACTACGACTACCGCTGTTTCTACTACTACTGCCACCACCACTACTACCCCTACTACTACTACTACTACTACTACTACTACTACTACTACTACTACTACTACTACGACTACTACTACTACTACTGCTGCTACTACTACTACTACTACTACTACTAGCTACTACTACTACTACTACTACTACTACTACTACTACTACTACTACTACTAACTACTACTACTACTACAACTACTACTACAACTACTACTACAACTACTCTACTACTACTACTACTACTACTACTACTACTACTACTAC